>CM062813.1:813796503-814339003 GCA_031772625.1 Pinus tabuliformis
AAAGCCCGGAATCAATGAACAGAGGCAGTTTTCGATGCGCGATTAGCGCCTAGCGCTAATCGCGCATCGCTAAGAAAATTGTTCAGAAAGCAAAGTCCCTAACTTGCTTAGTCATTCGCAAGTCCGGAAACCGAAATAGCAAAAGCAGAAGCAGTTTGAGGGAAATTTGGGTTGTTGCCAAGTATATACGCAGTAAATTCGCCCAACCAGAAGATAATTCTCAAAAATATCTTCTAGTGTACTAAAAAGTGATACCAGCGCTTGCCATTTCTATTTTCATAGCTCAAACAAAAGCAGAAGGCAACCAGCCGACTCTTCCCAGGCGAATGTTGAATGCTCGCAACGTTTAAGGAGCAAATGCAGAAATAGTTAGGAATTAGATTCAGTTTTTAGAAATAGTTTTGCTTTAGAAGAAGGGCGGTCATTTAAACCGTATCCTAAATTTATGTAATTAAGTTAATTAGTTAGCAGTATTTAAACCCTTCTCATGCATTTGGAGAAGGGTCCAGAAATTTGTCAAAAACTTGTCCTCAGAACATGCACTTTTGTACCCTCAGAGGGGGTTTTGATGAATGGATGGATCAAGGTTTATTAATGTTTGCATTTGATATCTGCTACTGATGTTGCACTTCTGTACTCTTAGTAGATGTTGGAGCAAGGAGAGATAAATCATTGTTGCTTGAAGCTTATGAGCAGGATCAGTCATAAATGGTACTTTTATCTCTTGGCCATTTCTGCTTATATTCTTAAAGTAATATACAGTTTTAGTTGTTTATATGTTATTGCATGAATGTGTGAGTTACCATTTGGAACTTTTGTACGGTGGAGCCATTTATTTATGTCTGATATATGAATAACTTATTATGCGATATGCTATTCACAACTGTTTTGCCTAACTTTTTATGCAAAGTAGTTCATCTTAATTGATTTCTATTCCTATGATAGCTGAATGATCTTTATTACCAGTTATTGTTTGAAATCTCTTTAGATCGCATAATAGAAGAGATACACCCCGGGTTAGCATAGATTAGATGTGATGTTTTTCATTAGATTACAATAGCATAGATTTAGTTTAAAAGTTTGAATTAGATTAGCTTTAAGTATTCTTAGATCAACAACATCCAACTCTGCACACACACACACACCCTTAGATTGGGAAATTGGTCCCATTATCCCCAGTCAGACCCGCTATACCAAACGGATAAGGAGCTGCCAACCAAGGTCTGGACCGGGTGGGTATCCCCCTTGTTGTCGACCCGATTTTCGGGGCTTCAACATATTTGGCGCTAGAAGGAGGGCCCCGAACTATGAATGGCACCTAAATCAAAATCTAAATACTATTCTGAGAGTAAATCGCCCTGATCAACTCCCCCGACTTCCTCAGTACGCTTAAATCCAGAGTCAGAAGTCGCTCGAGTATCAACCACTGTTACACAACCTAATATTTCAGACCAATCTACCATTGAACCCCCTGAAGTTCAAACTCTGATTCACAAACTCCAGGGATTTTCCATTTCTACTCAGAGGTCTGATAAATCTCAAAGCAGTGTGACTTCGCAGTACAATCCTGCTCATCCCCTGACCAGATTAAAGAGTGAAAAATTTGGCATCCAGCCAACTGAATTGCCTCTCCCCACCAGGAAAAGAGCGAGGAAAACACCACGAGAGTCTGACAGTGAGACTCTTTCATCTACATCCTCCATTTCAACTCCCTCACCGTGAAGTCAGCCACCCACATCTTCATTCCAAACCATCATCCATCTGCTTACTGAAACTCCCACAACCCCTCTTCAATCATCTACGATCATAGTGTCCTCATCTTCCCAGCCACAGGGATCATCTTCTGCACTTTCATTCACTAGCAACTCAATGATGGCCTAGTCTCCATGGAATAATCCTGGGGCAGTTTTAATGCCTCCACCCTTGAGTCAAATACCGGCCCATCCTGAGAAATGGCTACCCAAATTCAATCCAGAAGCAGGCATGCTAGCTGAAGAACACATTAACAATTTCATGCTTTCTGTCAATCTCAACGGAGTTACTAACGAAGATGCTGTTGTTCGGCTTTTTCCCTACACAATGCAAGGAACAGCCGGGTCATGGTACTTTTCATTACCCTTCGGGTCTATCACAAGTTGGGACATTTTCCAAAGTCAATTCCTTACCAAGTTTGGTGATGACAGATCAACGGCAACGTTAATCAATGACCTATCCAATCTTAAAGCCGAGGCTAGAGAACCCATCAAAGATTTCAATTTACAGTTCAATAAGATCCTAAACAAAATTCCCACTGCTTCCCAACCCAGCGAAGAAGTACGCTGTGAATGGTATATTATAGCCTTACCATCAAACTTAGCAATCTTCATGGATAGGGCAAATAAAACAACCTTAGTTGAAAACTTGACAGAGGCGATAGCAGTAGAGAAATGCGTAATAGCCCTGGAAAAGAGATCTGCGATAGAGGAACGCAAGTCTAAAAAAGTCACCTTCAAGGAAGACTCCAAGAAGAAACAAACGAAAGACCCTTTTGATTTGGAAGGATTGCAAAACGTATTAAAAACCATGTCCAATGAGATGATTGACATAAAAAAACAAGTAGCAGAAACTTCTTCAAAAAAGCCCTACAGAGCTTTTAAAAGAGGTCCTTCAATGGATGTGAAACCACCCAACGCTATTTCAAATGTCGAATCTGAAGAAGAGGAAGAAGAAGAAAGTACCACCGAAGGGCAGACTGATGACGAAGAAGTTGTGGAATTACAAGGAATGTGGGATTTCATCCTCCCACAAGAAGAAGATCAAGAAGCATTTCCGGTTAGCACTCAAAGCAAAAATCAACTTGATCCTCCCCAAACTGCCCCTAAGCAGAAGAGCACAAGCTCTGCAATAAAAGATAAAGTCACAACAAAAAAAACCACCACTAAAGCGACTCAACCTAGCCCGGTCCAATCAAATCAGACAACTCCATCAAAAACACTAATAGTGTCGGATGAAATGGAATACAATATTATTGACGACATGAAAAAGACTAGGGCTAATATTACCCTTTACGAATTGAGCAAATTGAAACATCAACAGAAGATAATGATGAAAGAATTACATGCTGTGCCTATCACATCTTTGCCTACAACTGTAGCTTCCCACAACATGGGAAGACCTCCAACCAACACGATCAATAAGATTGATCCAAATGACATCGCCTTGATTGGAGGGAGATCAAGGTCTCACACTCCCCCTTTCCTTCTCACTTATGAAATTTTCAATAAAAACGTGCACAATTGTTTGGTAGATTCTGGTGCTTCAACGAATATTTTACCCAGATCAATATGTGCCAAGTTAAATGTTCAACCACAAAAATCCGCAGTGCGCATAGTTCAGCTTGATCGATCTCAAGTCGAAGTGTTTGGTGAACTTAATCAAGTAACCATAAGATTGTCATCCAACCCAAAGGTATGTCAGGTTATTGACATTCTAGTGGCTGATATCCCAAAATTCTATGGCTTGATTCTTAGCAGGGATTGGTCCGAGAAACTCCATGGATACTTTTCAACCGACTGGTCACACATGTGGTTACCCTACAATGGTAAACCGAATCAAATAAAGGTTGAACGAGAATTACACCAGAAGTACATAGTAACGGAATTGGAGGGAGAAAATGAAGTAATAGCGTATAACAACAGTATGATAGGCAATTACTCGGTAGATTCTTTTCTCGGCAATTTCAATGCTCATACATCACCTTACTTAGAAAATTCAGTTTTGTCCCAAGTCGAAATTTTTTCCCAAACTGATAATTCAAAGTGTGTTAATTTTGTAGATAAACCTATAAATACATCTTTGTTTTGGAAATTATATTTTGATGGCTCTAAATCTAACGAAGGAGCAGGAGCAGGATGCGTTCTGATTAGTCCAGAAGGAAATAAGACCATGCTTATGTGCAGACTCGAATTCGATTGCACAAACAATACAGCAGAATATGAAGCCTTGGTGCAAGGCCTATACAAAGCAATCGTATTGAATGTCAAGTATCTTCAAGTCTTCGGAGACTCTGAGATCGTCGTTAAACAGGTACGTAATACTATTCATTGCCTATCAAGTCATTTAAAACACTATCAATCTTTAGTACAAGATCTAACTGAGCATTTCATAGCATTCAATATTTCGTCAATCCCAAGACTCCAAAACGCAAGCGCAGACCTTTTGGCTAATGTAGCCTCTAGGCTTATTCCCTCCGAAGAGTTTAGTCCAGATAGATTCTCAATAGAATTAATCTTCAGACCATCCATCCCTGACAACATTACAAATTGGAGAGTATTCACTGACGATCCCGATATTGTAAATTTTCTCACTTCAGAAGGATCCTACTCCAATCAGATAATTGACGAAGACCATCATGATCGACAAATATAGCAAAGTGGCATTGATAATGCTATACCTAAATCGGTCGTTAAGTTAGAAGACTTATACGATTTGAAAAATCGGTTTAAAAGGTCTGCCAATTCAAAGCTCTGTAGTTCAACTCTGAACTACGAATTAGTAAACCTAGGAACCGATGATAAACCACAAAACATTAATCTAGGCATCAGCTTAGCCCCTGAAGAAAAACTAGCGTATATTCGTCTTTTGAGACAATATAAAAATGTTTTTGCCTGGAATTACGATGAGATGAAAACATACGACACTTCTATCATTCAGCACACTATTCCTATGATTGACAACAAAAAACCTGTCCAACAGAAACTGAGAAAGATCCACCCCAATTTAGAAAATCAGATAAAAACCGAGCTAAATAAGTTGTTAAAAGCTAGAATAATTTTCCCCGTCAGACATTCCAAATGGGTCTCCAATATGGTACCCGTTAGAAAGAAAAACGGAGATATTAGAATCTGCATCGATTTTCGGAATCTCAACAAAGCCTGTCAAAAAGACAGTTTTCCTCTCCCACCTATGGAGTAGATATTACAGGCAGTAGCAGGCTCATAACTGATGTCTTTCTTGGATGGATTTTCAGGATATAATCAAGTGCTGGTACATCCCGATGATCAGTTGAAAACCACATTCAGAACTAAATGGGGCACATACGCATATCGGAAGATGCCATTTGGTTTGATCAATGTCGGTGCTACATTTCAGAGAGCCATGGACATCGCATTCAAGGGTTTATTCAATAAATCCGTAGTAATTTATTTGGATGATATAACAATGTACTCCAAGAAGCGAAGCGACCATCTCAGAGACTTAAAACAGATCTTTCAACGATGTTTAAGGTATGGGATTTCACTTAACCCAAAGAAATCTTTTTTGCACTAAGTGAAGGGAAACTTCTAGGATTCATAGTGTCAAAATCTGGTATTCACATCGAGCCTGACAAAATTAAAGAAATTTCTGAAATATCCCTACCTCATAATAAAAAAGCCATGCAATCTTTCCTTGGTCAAATCAATTTTGTAAAGAGATTTGTCCCAGATTTTTCACGAATTGTGTCTCCTTTGCAAACCATGATTAAAAAGAATTCAAATTTTAAATGGGGTCAAGATGAACATGAAGCATTCAACCTGATCAAACAAGCTATCATTAATGCTCCATCTTTAGCAACCCCGAATTTTTCAGAATCTTTTATCTTATACACATTTGCCTCAAAGGAATCATATGTTGCTATTCTAACTCAAGCAAATCAAGAAAAAGAGGAAGCTCCAATCACATTTTTTAGCTCAAATTTACAAGGTGCTGAACTCAACTATTCAGACGTGGAGAAACATGCATATGCTGTTTTCAAAGCGGTCAAATATTTCAGACATTTCTTACTTAAAACCCATACTAAGATCATAGTACCGTTTCTAGCGGTAAGAAATCTTCTAGTACAGAAGGATGTGGGTGAGAAAAGAGAAAATTGGATCACTGCTTTACAGGAATACGACCTTGAGATCAAGCCAACAAACATTGTAAGAGGTCAAAGCTTCTGCAAAATGTTGGCCGGAGCATTGCAGATTTCTAAAAATTCATCTGAACAGGTACAACTGTATGAGGTAAGCCTAAACGATGCAGAATCATTATATGCTGACATCATTTATTATCTTAAGAACAGATATGCTCCATCACACCTAGATCACACTAAGAAAAGAGCTCTGAGATTGAAAGCTAAACAATATTAGCTCATAAATGATGTTCTTTTTAGAAAGAATGATGATTATGTTGTTCTTAGATGTCTTGAGAAAACTGAAGCTGAAAAAGTTTTGCAGGAACTCCACGACAGACCAGCAGGCGGGCACTATGCTAGAGATGCTACTGCACATAAGATCTTATGTGCAGGATATTACTGGCCTACGCTGTTCAAAGACTCACACAGTTACGTAAGGAAATGTCAAGTCTGCCAAACAACCGCTAGAAGACAAAAGAAGCCGTCCCTGCCACTACAGCTGGTAAACATCGAGAAACCATTCAGTCAGTGGGGCTTGGACATAATAGGTGAGATTGTTCCTCACTCTTCTAAGCAGCATAGATACATCCTCACGTCAACATATTATTTTACTAAATGGGTAGAAGCAGTTCCTCTCAAGACAGCTAATTCTGAAAATATTATTGAATTCATAGATCAATTTATAATCACTAGGTTTGGATTTCCAACGGCTTTAATGTTTGATAATGCATCATACTTTTCTGGAAATGCAATGACTGAGTTTGCACTTAAAAGATGGTTCAAACTGAAATATTCGGCCAACTACTATCCGCAAGGTAATGGGTTAGCTGAGTCAAAAAATAAAAATCTAATCAGGATTATTAAAAGAACAGTTGACCAGAACCAAAAGAATTGGCACAAAGCTTTGGTAAATGCTTTATGGGCAGATAGAATAACGAAGAAAGCTTCAATCGGCACTTCTCCCTTTAATTTAGTTTATGGGAAAGAAGTGGTTCTTCCAACTCACTTAGTCATTCCCTCTTTGTCTTTAGTACAATACATCGATGAAGTATCTACTTCCTCCCTACAACTAAGACAAATGGAAATAATTAAATTAGAAGAACAACGAGAACAAGCTAAGAAAACCCATGCTCATCACCAAGCGCTAATAAAATCCTCTTTTGATTCTAGCATAATGACCAGAAAAAGTTTTCAGATGGGAGATTTAGTTTTGAAATGGGATAAGGCTCATGAAGAAAAGGGCAAACATACGAAATTTCAAAAGATGTGGCTTGGTCCTTTTCAGATTGTTGAAGTCATAGGTCCATCAACGTTTGTGTTGCAGGATTTAGCAGGTAGAAGGGATTCTTTGCCTGTTAATGGAAAAATTCTTAAAATATATTTTCCATAGAAGATTATTCTTCTATTTTGTAGAATAGTTTTTCTTTTCTTTTTCATAATAAAACCAGTTGTGAGTGGTTACTACAGGTATTCGTGGAAAAGACACCAATTCTCTTTCAGATTTGAGCTTTCGCTTGTATAAGTAGCAAAATTTTTGAAAATCTGATTTTTATTATTGACAGATATAGTTAAAAACTTTAGCCTAGATATGATACTAGTTTCAACTTCAAAATTTGATGAAAGCAACCTTTAGCGAAGGAATTGTTTTATATCAGCACAATGAAAGGTATCAATAGCAAAATAAGGCTTCTCTGTAAGACTGCTGTTTTCAAACTCTATTATTGTTGTCCAGAGCTTTCTTAAGGAAAAACAATGACTTCCTCCCCGCTAAAGAAAATCGCAGCATTCAGAGGAACAATCCGAGAAACACTATATCTCAAAGAATAAGAGGTCTCATCACGAGCCGGCTTATCATGATCACAGATATTATAACTTTCTGACTTTGCCAATACTGTCCACCAAAACAGGGCAACGACTCAAGATTGTTGCAATCAAAAGACAAGGGGTCTCATCACGAGCCAGCTTGTTCAGAAAAAGTGTAAATCAAGTGAATGATTGTGTCATAATTTTGGCTACCAAACCAAGACATTGTTCTTTGAGAATAAAAAAGGGAAAAAGTGTCAAAATGGGTTTTTCTTTGAAAAGTTGTAGATAGCCTTAAGCAGGATAAAGGATCATTACTGGGTAACAGGTAACCCTGTCGAGGCTATGGACGCCTGCTGGCAGCAGAGGCTCTACCTACGACAAATGAGCATATTTTAAAGCCAGCACACAGAGAAGACTTTATTTTGTCTTTAAAAAGACCAAGTAGTGGCTGATATAAGTATAAGGACAAGCCTAAGGAAGCAAACAATTAGAATAGAAAGAGGTTGAAACAAAATATCATTGATAGGATAAGGCATAATGTACTCTATCTGTCCATAACAAAGCTTAGATTTATGAAAATTTTTCTGTTTTGAAAGTTTAGAAAAATTCAATAGAAAAGCAGAGATAACTGGTTCTTCCAAGTGAATCGCCATTGTTGTGGCCACCAACAACCCCCCTCTTTGTTTAGTATTAGCAATAACACTAAGCAAATGGGGACCCTTACTAAAAAATTCAGAAAACATTTTATAAAACTTTTTGTAGTCTACTCCTTGAAATTATGTCACATCGCGTGGAGAAGATAAAACATCCCCTTATGTGCATAATAAAAAACTGCGAAGAAGTGACGCGAAATTCATCGCATCGCACACATTAAGAAGCGCTCTTAAATGAAAATCTTAAGAAATCTCCGACGGCCGATGTGCGACGTCGCATATCGCAATATCACATAAGCAGCACACAATGATTTAATGACTCATGCGATCCGCGATGCTGCGATCTTGCGATATCTGCGATCTGCGATAAACGCGATCTGCGATAATCCGATCTGAAAAAAATTGCGATGACATATCTAGGTAATGCGATGACGCAATGCTGCCATCGCCCATCGCAAATTTCCTCGGCTCAACTTTCAAGAAAAGTTGTCTATAGACCAAAATTAGGCGCGCGCCTTAAAAGAAATTAATGAACATATGCCAAAGTGTTAATGAAGGACGGTTTTGTGTTTTTTGAAGAGTCAGTTCACGATGGGTGTCATGATTTTATACATTCATAGAGGTTAGAGCTTTCGTATCAGTATTTATTATCATTACTCTTTTCCTTTGCGTGAACTGCAGGAATGAAAAACAGGAAACAATATGAAGCAATGAGCAGGAAACATCTAAGGAAAAGGGGAAAGCGTCAATGCTCGGAGAATAGAGAAGAGATGCCTTCATGAACAAATGTCGCATGCAACAGAACCACAGATTCCAGAGTATCACTCAACAGATGCTGAGGTTAATAGGAGATTCAACATTCAGGGTCAGAAAGCTCACAAAAGCAGCGTGTTTACCAAAAATCCTGAAACTTCTACCCGGTAAAGGAAAAAGGTGCTAAAGAAGGAAAACGCACCAGAAAAGCCCAGAATCATTGAACAGAGGTAGTTTTCGATGCGTGATTAGCGCCTAGCGCTAATCGCGCATCGCTAAGAAAATTGTTCAGAAAGCAAAGTCCCTAACTTGCTTAGTCATTCGCAAGTCCAGAAACCGAAATAGCAAAAGCAGAAGCAGTTTGAGGGAAATTTGGGTTGTTGCCAAGTATATACGTAGTAAATTCGCCCAACCAGAAGATAATTCTCAAAAATATCTTCTAGTGTACTAAAAAGTGATACCAGTGCTTGCCATTTCTATTTTCATAGCTCAAACAAAAGCAGAAGGCAACCAGCCGACTCTTCCCAGACGAATGTTGAATGCTCGCAACGTTTAAGGAGCAAATGCAGAAATAGTTAGGAATTAGATTCAGTTTTTAGAAATAGTTTTGCTTTAGAAGAAGGGCGGTCATTTAAACTGTATCCTAAATTTATGTAATTAAGTTAATTAGTTAGCAGTATTTAAACCCTTCTCATGCATTTGGAGAAGGGTCCAGAAATTTGTCAAAAACTTGTCCTCAGAACATGCACTTTTGTACCCTCGGAGGGGGTTTTGATGAATGGATGGATCAAGGTTTATTAATGTTTGCATTTGATATCTGCTACTGATGTTGCACTTCTGTACTCTTAGTAGATGTTGGAGCAAGGAGAGATAAATCATTGTTGCTTGAAGCTTATGAGTAGGATCAGTCATAAATGGTACTTTCATCTCTTGGCCATTTCTGCTTATATTCTTGAAGTAATATACATTTTTAGTTGTTTATATGTTATTGCATGAATGTGTGAGTTACCATTTGGCACTTTTGTACGGTGGAGCCATTTATTTATGTCTGATATATGAATAACTTACTATGCGATATGTTGTTCACAACTGTTTTGCCTAACTTTTTATGCAAAGTAGTTCATCTTAATTGATTTCTATTCTTATGATAGCAGAATGATCTTTATTACTAGTTATTGTTTGAAATCTCTTTAGATCGCATAATAGAAGAGATACACCTCGGGTTAGCATAGATTAGATGTGCTGTTTTTCATTAGATTACAATAGCATAGATTTAGTTTAAAAGTTTGAATTAGATTAGCTTTAAGTATTCTTAGATCAACAACATCCAACTCTGCACACACACACACACACCCTTAGATTGGGAAACTGGTCCCATTATCCCCAGTCGGACCCGCTATACCAAACGGATAAGGAGCTACCAACCAAGGTCCGGACCGGGTGGGTATCCCCCTTGTTGTCGACCCGATTTTCGGGGCTTCAACATGCCCCTAGGTAGAGCTCTGTTACCCCCATCTGTTAAGCTGATTGAGAGATTCTTAACTGCCTCTCATTACTTAGCATTCTTTCCATCATTTAAACCCAAAATATTGTTTCATGCGCAACTATCTTGCTCCATTTTCCCTCTCTTGTGTCCGAAGAAATGCACCAGCAGTTCTCCTCCTCGACTCCACGCCAAATGGTTTGAAAATTCCAGGCTATGCCTTGCCTCTCTGTCTGAAAACATCAATTTCCCCACCAAAAACAAAACAAAAACCCTCTGAACTCAAAACCTAGCCTAAAATCCTTTTCAACAAAGCTAAATCTAAAAGAGAGAGCCCTCTCTGATTGCAGGTTGGCTAGAACCTGCCGTCCAAAGTTGGTCTGTGGTTACCTCAGCCGTATCCTTTTCCGGAGCTTAAGGACAACCTGAGTGATAACATAATGGTGACTCCACTGGGGAACTTCCTCAGATAGTTTCATGAAGAAGGTAAGAAAGCTCCGCTGAGATCATAAATCAAACTTTCCAATTGCTGTTTATCTCTTAAAACTACAGATGAAGCCTGAATGTCAGCCAGGAAGCCTTTGAAACTGTTTTTTGCTTTGCATTAACAAGACTAAATAAATGCTGCTTCAGTCAATCTTCATGCTAGTTTTAAGTTACAAATAAGCTTTCCCAAATTTTAAATTAGTCCCTTGTTGATTACAAAAACATTCCCAGGAAAAATACCCAAAAAACAATTCTGAAGCTGGCTCCCAAGAAAAATCCACAATATACAAGGTCAAATCTAGATCCCAACCCTCCCGCTATTTTTGAAAACCCTAACATAATCTCGAAAATCCTTAGGAAGCAAGAAAGACAGGAAAATTTTGCTGATTTGAGCCCTGAAACATCTTACCCTAGCTGTATTCCGACTCGTGTCAAGGTTTTGTTCCGTTCAAACCCTATTTCCCTTAGTTCATCATCTACATCTCGTAGTACTCCTTCCACACCTTCATTCACTGTACATACTAACACTACTGTTGTTTCCAGCGTTTCAGTTACTCCTGTGATCCCCGTTACTCCAGTTGTCCCATTTATCCCCGTTGTTCCAATTATACCTGCCAATATGGCTAATAGATATGCACACCTGCAATTACCTGCTAATGTTGGGGCTTTACCTCAAGAGTACCAATCTAAAATCACATATTTTGACAGCACCGGTCCTCTCACAGCCCTTCAGCACACCAAAAAGATGCAAGAATATTTTGAAAACTACGAGATAGATGATGATAGTGTAAGAATGAGAATTTTTGTTCAGAGTTTAACAGGTGACGTAAGAACTTGGTTCAGATCACTTGCTGCAAATTCCATAACTACCCCAGATGAGCTTTACCAATCCTTTACCAATAGATGGGAGAAAAAGAAAGACCCCTTGCACATACTAGCTGAATATGATACGATCAAACGAGGTCCTTAAGAGACTGTTTTGGAGTACTGTGCAAGATTCAATAATGTATATAACGCAATACCACAGAACTTAAGGCCTCTCCCTGACCTTGCCTTGTACAAATTTCCCGATGGATTCGACCTGGATATGGCATACCAGTTAAAAGAAAGAGCTCCTCAAACCCTTGCGGACATGCAAAATGTTGCTGTCAGCGTAGAAGCCAATTTAATTGCCAAAAGAAACAGAGCTAGAATGGAAAGAAGAACCACCTTTAAAGAAGAACCCTCAGCTTTTGATCAAAAGCTTGATGCTATCATCAATGGCCTGCAAAGGCTGGGAGAAAGAGTAGAAAATGTTGAGAGAAAAGCATCATGGGAAGGACAACAGTCTAATACCATAAGGAACCCAAATTTTAGGAAAACGTAGAACACAAATGCTGGTAGGCCTAACCAAGACCATGATATAAGACCCCCTTTCCAAGATAATTATGTTGAAGGATCTACTTCTAGTGAACCCATAGAGGTCACTCACATGAACTTAATGGATCTAAAGAGCGAGCACCAAACTGTCCTATCCCAAGAAGACCAAAATAAACCCGATTACAATCAGTTTCAGACTAGGTCTGGCGAGTCTTTTGATTTTAAACAAGGTTATGATACCACTGTGTATGAAGTACACAAACAATATAAGTTGAGAACTAGGACCACTGACATCTCCGAACCTAGTAAAACAAAGGAAAGCAAACAACCCAACAAGACTAAAGGCAAGGCTGTCATAACAGAACCAGTTGATATACCTGTTCCAAACCCACATCAAGTGACTGTAGAAGACATAACAGAAATACAGCCTTCCAAAGATCAGCCTTTGCCACCTTCTTCCTCGAAAGAAAGCTCGAACAGGGTTCCAAAAAACTTTCCTAAAGTTGAAAAACCGCAAGCAAAAACTTCCCATAACGCTGATAAACAAGAGCAAAACGCAGACAATTCAAATGAAACAGAAAAAACTGCCATTATCAACACCAAGACTCCAATGGAAAAGCCATTTAATTTAGAGACAGAAATAGCTAAGTTAAAAATATCCATTCCCCTCTCAGAACTTGCCAAACACGATGTATATAGGCAACAAATTCAAAGATCACTTCAAATGCCAGAGGTTAAGGATGATGTAAATGTTTTAGACGACACCCCAGAGCTACTGTTTGGCCTAGAAGTTAATGGAAAATTAACACATGGACCGGTTCCACCCTTCTATGTTAGTTTGCATATACATGACCAGATTTTGCACAACGCTATGTTTGAATCAGGGGAATCGTACGATCTTATGCCCAAAGCAGTTATGGAAAGACTGAATTTTGATGTTACAAGACCTTACAAAGATTTATACTCATTTGACTCAAGTCAAGTGAAATGTCTAGGCCTCATCAAAGACTTGTGTGTCTCCTTAGTCCAATATCCCAACAATACCATCCTCATGGATGTAGTGGTTGCTGACATTCCACCAAAGTACGGTATGCTCCTGTCAAGATCATGGGGAGCAAAGCTCCAAGGATCCCTTCAATTAGACCTTTCCTATGCCACCATTTCAGTCTTTGGGCAACCAAAGAGACTGTATAGGGAAACACTCATGAAATATGTGGTAAGTAGTGAGAGCAAGCCTAAAAATTTTCCCATTTACTCAATCCACTCTGATATGGATTCCTTTATTTTGTTTAATGATGATACAAATTCTCCAATTGATAATGAGCCCTTCGCTCTAGAGCAACAAGCACACATCAACGAAGAGTCGGTTTCACATACCCATGAAACAGTCACAGCAGTTGATGCAACCAACCTACCAGAAGAAGTTCCCCAAACATAAATTTTAAATCTGCCCAATCCTAAAACAGCTCAATCTCTTGATACTGACCATAAGCAAGAAATCACTTGGTATTTAGAGTTTGATGGCTCTGTTAACAAGTTAGGAGTAGGGGCAGGTGTATGGATTCACAACACATATAACAACCATGTAGAAGGCCATGCCTACAGACTGAACTTCAAATGCACAAATAACATGGCAGAATATGAGGCTCTGTTGCTAGGCCTTAAACTCCTCAAAGCTCTAGGAGCTGCAAAAGTGTCTATTTTAGGAGACTCTGATTTAATCATACAACAGATGAAAGGCAATTTTGTAACCAATGACAACAGAATGAGAGCCTATAGGACCACTGCTACTAATATACTCCAGGCATTCACTAAATTCAAGCTTGACAAGATTTCCAGAAATCACAACATTCATGCACACAGCCTAGCCACCTTTGCTAGTACATGCAAGCTTCCTTTTGACCCAAACCATCACTTCACAGCTGAAATAAAACATAGGCCCGTTGTCCCAAATAACGTTAAAGATTGGCAAGTGTTCGAAAATGATGCCCAGATTAATAATTTCCTCACCCTTGAGCATGAGTTTTCGAATATTAACATCGACATGGATGCTATGAATGGCTCCCAACACCAAAAAAATGAAAATCAGCAAGATATAATAGCTGCAACAGTCAAGAAAATCCTGAAACCAACTATTTTTGACAAAGAAAACATAGAACAGCTGAAACAAATACACTTGGAAGATATAGCCAAAACAGAGGCAGACATCATTGACTTAAAGGATAACTTTCTGCCTGCTGGCCTAACCCCATTAGAAGACATGTTTGATGCTAACGATGTGCCAAGAAAGCCAAAATTGTAGCCCATAAACACTGATATAGAGGAACACAACATTGGGACAGCAGAAAAGCCAAAAATGATCAAACTGTCCAAAAATTTACCACCTGATCAAAAGCCCAAGTACATTGACTTATTCAAAGAATTCCAGGATGTATTTGCTTGGAGCTATGAGGATTTGAAATCCTATGACACCTCGGTGATCCAACACACCATTCCTTTAAAACCAAACCAGAAACCCTTCAAACAGAAACTTAGAAGAATTAACCCTATGCTTCTTCCCCCGATTGAGAAGGAAGTAAAGAGGATGTTTGAAGCAGGCATCATAGCACCCATCAGATTTTCTGAATGGGTGTCCAATCTTGTTCCTACGAGAAAAAAGACAGGTGAAATTAGATTTTGCGTAGATCTCAAAAATTTAAATCAAGTCTCCCTAAAAGACCATTACCCTTTGCCTAAAATGGACCACATCTTGCAAAGAGTAGTGGGATCATCTAGAATCTCTTTGCTAGATGGTTTTTCAGGTTTCAACCAAATACTTGTTCACCCAGATGACCAAGACAAAACAACTTTTACCACACCCTGGGGAACATTTAAGTACGTAAAGATGCCATTCGGTCTTAAAAATGCTGGTGCTACCTTTCAACGTGCAATGGATATTGCTTTCGCTAAAGAAATACACGATTTCTTAGTTGTTTACCTTGATGACTTAACCCCATTTTCCAAATCTGATGAAGAACACCTCAAGCATCTCAGGCAAAGTTTCATGACATGTAGGAAATATGGCATTTCCTTGAACCCCAAGAAGTCTCTGTTTGGCCTTGAAGAAGGCAAATTACTTGGCCACATCATATCAAAGGATGGGATCAGAATTGATCCCGAAAGAATACAAGCCATCCTCGAAATCCCATTTCCAAGAAACATTAAAGAGCTACAAGCATTCCTTGGGAAAATCAACTTCTTGAGAAGATTTATTCCAAATCTAGCTGAGATGATAAGATTGTTAAGCAACATGTTAAAGAAGGATGCCAAGGTAAAATGGTCTCTTGAAACCAAGCAAGCATTTGAAAGCATCAAGTCTGCCTTAACCCAAACCCCTGTCCTAACCAGCCCACAGTTTGACAAAGATTCTATCATACTTTCATTTGCATCTGATCACACGATAGCCGCTGTCCTTTTGCAAAAAGATGAACAAGGAGCTGAAAAACCAATCGCTTTTTTCAGCCGAGCTCTCAGAGACGCCCCTTTGAAATACCCAATCATGGAAATGAAGGCCTACGCACTGGTTAAGGCCATCAAGGATTTCAGAGTGTATATCGTATATTCACATGTGATTGCCTATGTCCCACACGATGCTGTAAAAGACATACTAACCCAAGAGGGATTAGAAGGCAAAAGAGGCGAGTGGATTGCAAACATCCTTGAATATGACATAGAAATAAAATCAACCAAGTTGATAAAGGGACAAGGTTTAGCTAAACTGATGTCCGAAACAAATTTTCAAGCCTTAGAGATTAACCAGCTGGACAATGAACCAGAGCCGGCGACTCCACAGATCAGTGAAATCTTTTTACAATCCCCATGGTACGCTGATATATGCTTTGTATTGTTAAACTTGTGTGCTCCCCCAGGATTGTCCAGAACCAAGAAAAGATTTTTGAAAATGAAGGCTTTAAAGTTTTGTGTTATAGATGGTGCATTATTTTGGAGAAATCATGAAGGTATATTGCTTAATTGCTTAACCATGAATGAAACTAACAATGTCATGAAAGAATTCCATGCAGGTGACTGTGGAGGACATCTATATTGGAAGTCCACTGCTGATAAAATTCTAAGGGCTGGTTTCTATTGGCCCTCTCTTTTTGCAGATGTAAAGAAGTTTGCCATCTCATGTCACAAATGCCAAATTTTTGAGGGCAAGAGAAAGCTGTTACCCCTGCCCCTTAAACCCATCTCAACTGAACAACCTTTTCAACAATGGGGTCTTGACTTCATTGGAGAAATCCATCCCTCTTCCTCAGGCCAACACAAATGGATCCTAACAGCCACCGACTATTTCACTAAGTGGGTTGAAGCCATTCCCTGTAGACAAGCCAATGACACCATCATTATCCAATTCTCTGAGTGCAATATCCTTTTCTAGATTTGGCTGCCCTGAGAAAATCATCACTGACAATGCCACTGCCTTTAAGTCCAAAAAGATGATCAATTTTTGCCACAGATTTCATATTACCTTGGGCCACTCCACAGCCTATTACCCTCAAGGTAATGGCTTGGCCGAATCATCTAACAAAAGCCTCATCAACATCATAAAGAAAGTGCTGGAAGAAAACAAGAAGAACTGGCACAAAAAACTGGTAAATTCCCTATGGGCAGACAGAATTTCAAACAAAAGATCAATTGGGATGAGCCCTTATGAGCTGGTATACGACATGGAGGCTAGATTTCCTTCATCCCTAGGCATTCCTACTATCAAACTGTTACAGGAGATTCAGGCTGAACCAAATGAAATTCAAAGAAGGATTAATCAGACTATTCATCTTCAGCAAACCAGAGAACAAGTTTATGACAGAGCTCAAATCTTGCAAGAAAAGCTCAAAAAGATGTTTGGTAAGAGAGCTAAGGTTGAGGATTTCAATGTTGGTGACAAAGTTCTAAGATGGGACTCAAGAAGGCAAGACAAGGGCAAACATGCCAAGTTTGATTTTCTATGGAGGGGTCCATTGGTTATTTCTGCTGTTCAGGGAAATAACACTTATTTTCTCAGATCTGTAGAGGATTGTTTTGCTGAAGAAGGCCCTGTCAATGCCCGTATGCTGAAACATTACCATGATCCATTTTAAGGGACACAATGCAGTTTTGTATATATCTTTATACAGTCTTATTTGTGTATATCACCACTCTGTTTTTATTTTTGTATAAGCAGGCCGATTTTTTAAAGAACAGCAGTAAATTCTGTGAAGACGTAGCTAATGCAAGTGCCCCAGTTCTGAAAACTTTGTCTTTGCACCAATTTCAGCAAAACAACAAAAGGAAAACTGTCACATTACAAGCAATTCATGGTAGAAAAGAACTATCCGCAATCAAAGGCATGTTCCAACAGCATTGTACATAATTATCAAGCACGCAGAAGAAAGCAGGCGATGCTATACAGTTCGCAGTAACCCACTTGAGGAGAGAATGGTTCAGATTCCAAAGTTTCATATTTTCAGCAGCCAGAACAAAGAAGTGTTTCCAGTCTACAGCAAAAAACAAAGGATCAAGGCAGTCTGACCTGCTGTTCTTGACTTTTCACAAGGAAAAGCCATCACCAAGTGGAGCCACTGTTAGCCTCCTATTGCAAAAGGGTTTCATTTTTCATGATTGACATTTTTACATGCCAAATATGTCATACTTTGCAGGCTGCAGTGTTCCATATTTCCACAAGCTGACATGGAGGGTGCTAGTCCAAATGCACTGCTGTTTTCCAATTTTTATGAGTTGTCCCAGTTTTGAAGAGTTTTAAAGGGAGGTCCAAACAGTCTAATCTTGGTCTCCCTAGGTTT
Source organism: Pinus tabuliformis (assembly GCA_031772625.1). Classification (NCBI taxonomy): domain Eukaryota; kingdom Viridiplantae; phylum Streptophyta; class Pinopsida; order Pinales; family Pinaceae; genus Pinus; species Pinus tabuliformis. The sequence continues at coordinate 813,814,780 of CM062813.1, forward strand.
CAATTTCCTGTTTTAGAATATAGAGAATGATATCTGTCCAAACAGTTTAATCCTGGCAGATTTGTAGATAGGTAGAGAATCAAAGGGACCCAACTGTTTAATCTGGGCCCTGGCAGAAATAAGTGCAGATTTAGATAGGAAACATTCAAAAGAAAAATTGTAAATCTGGGTCTGCAAGTCTAAGTGCACCCAATTCAAAAGAAGAAAAAATGTTAGGAAGGTAGGCTGGGTAGGTAGCTGTGTGGTTGCAGAATGATAATTTATGATCAATTTTGTGTTACAAAGTGCTTTATCTTTACAGATCACAGTGCAGGCAGTTTTCATGCAAAGGAGCTCAAAGGTGGACATAACTAACTCCCCCTTCTTCTAATTCCCCAAGTCACTTACTAACTTCCCAAAGAGGTCAAGATCTGCTTGATTCCTCTTAGTTTCATCATCATCCATATCAGTTGCCTTGGTGAAGATCTGCTTCACTCAAGGATTTTATTTCTTTTCAAACTCTTTTCCCCAAAATTAGCCTAAGGTCCCTGACCTTGGCACCTGCTTATCATCTCCATATTAACTACTAACTCTAGTATATAACTCCCTATCAGTTTTCCCCCTTCCCCTACTAAAACTTTGTATATAAAATTCCCCTATGTAAATATCCCCTCCTTGGCAATATAGCCATATTTTTTATAAGTCCGGGAAAAAATGGTCCATCCGGGGCTGTTTTTAGCCCATCCGAGTCATAACAGGGGTTAGATGACACCTGGTCATGCTAACAGCCTCTTCCCTAGCCCTAAAACCCTCAAAAACCCACTTTTTGCACCCTTATCCTAAGTTTCGGGCATAAATTGTTAAACCCGCGTGCAAAAAACCCATGTTCTACCCCTTTTCCCTACGCCCTAACTATAAATATCGCAAACCCGCCCATTTTAAACCCCATAACCCACTTTCCCTAAGTTTAAACCACCTGCGTGCATTATTAAATTTGGAATATTCTACGCATATTCCCTGCCCGTATACCCCCACCGCCTCACCATCGCCGCCAGCCGTCTGATCCCCCTGCGCCCAGATCGACGGTTGGCGGGCCATCCCATCTCCGAACCGCCCGAAGGTTAGCGTTCGGGAGATGGGCGGTATTCCTGCTGTACTCCCACCATGCGTCACCTCCTGGGCTGTGGCGGAGCCCCTTCTGACAAAACCGCTCATGCCCAAAGACGGTGCGCCCAGAAACTATTTACCGCCCTCTCCCCTGTGACATAGCCCCACGTCACCTCCTTGCGTCACCCCCTGCCCAGTCACCACGACATGTCATCTGCCTGCGTGGCCTCCTGCCACTGTATCGCTGAGTCACCTGCCACGTGTCCTGCCACCGTACATGCCACGTCACCGTCCGTACGTGATAACGTCATCATGCTGATGTCATCCCGCCACGTCATCGCTGATGTCACCCATTGTACGAAGTCACATCCGCTGACATCATCATCAGTTTTTTGGCGCAAAGGCGAAAATCGCACTCTGGAGCCCCGGAATCAGTTTTTGAGGCAGTTTTTGATGAGCGATTTGCGCCTAGATAAATTAGGCCAGAAGGGGAATCTTTAGGAAATCTTTTCATTTTTCAGCCCCCAGCAAGCCAGAAAGGCTCCGAATGGCCCATTTTCTTCGCGAAGCTCGCCGGAAGGAGCAGAAGATAGTTCTAGAGGAAACAGAGGCCGAACAGCGGCCATTAATTTTTGATTAGACCCACAACAAAGGAGAAAAGCGACCCAAGTCATTTGTCAGAGAGGATCAGAGAAAGAAAAAGAGCCAAAGAGTATTAGCCGAAGATTTTTTAGGGGCTCGAAGCACCTGTACATTAATGAGTCCCTCAGAAAAGTCAAGTCAGGAGGCGTAAGCCCATCCTTGCCCTCAAATCATAATTAAGGCATTCAAAGCCACCGCACAGCAATGGAGCAGAAACCCATACACAGTTATTGCAAGAAGAACTGCACCAAGCCACCAAGGACAACACAATTTATTCAGTTTTGATACGGCCGCCCTCAGCGCAGCCCGAGTTATCTTCATGCATTTATTTCAGATAGAGTTAGGTCAATTAAGCATTCTTTATGACATATTTAGGTCAAGATGTAATAAAAGAACTTGTAGAAGAGTTTTCCCTATATATACCACCATCTGCACTGTTTTAAGGGTTGGAAAATTGAGAATTTTCACTAGAGACTCGGATTGCATACCTGGGTTTTTTCTATAATCAAAGATTGCTGAAAGCTTGGAGAGCAAACTATCTGTTTTAAATGAATGTTTTTGGAGATATGAAGATGGAATTCTTGCGCTGCAGTCTGAAGCAATAAGTGCATCTTACCTCTGTTTATTGTTTACCACTATCTAAATAGCAGAAAGAAAGAATAGCCTAGAATTTGTTTAAGTACACTCTATGCTCAATTTCTGTTGTTTCTTTATGTTTTCCTTTGAATGAATTGGTTATGAATGTGAATTCCCCCGAGCTCATATTTACCCTGATTCACCTGTGTGTTGGCATTATGAGACAAGTGTTGGCCTTGATGGCAAATCACACTGATGACAAATCATAGTGCAGAAGGATAGCAGCAAGGAATTGATGATCAGACTACAAGTATGAAGAGAAAATATATACACGCTGGTTCACTATATACCAAGTCGTGTATACAAGCAGGTTCACTATATACCAAGTCGCGTATACGCAGGTTCGCTATATACCAAGTCACGTGTACATGCAGGTTGGCTTCAGTAAAAGAGCGTGTATGTGGAAAACTTATCTTTGGTCCGTGGCGGTTATTCCTTGGAAGTTGTGCCTATGGTTTTGGACCATGGTGTCTCGACGGACGTGTTGATCCCTAGTTTTGAAGTTGATGGTATTGGATTTCTATGGTTTTGGCCCTTGGTATTAAGCAAGGCCTAAGGCTATATAAGGAGAAGAAGATCATTAGGCATTGCACAATTGAAAAGTCTTGAATATCTGAAAAAGAAAGAGATCTTGTATGCAGATTCTGGGTTGCTTGATCTAAGCTAAGGAGAGATCACACCGGTTGATGGAAGACTAGATCTAAGGACAGATCGGGATCTAATGGTTTGAAATGCACTATTATGATATGGTTGATTATGCCTATTTCTAGATCTAGATACTGACGCAATGTTATGTTCTGGGTCTAACTGATGTCTGGTACAGCTGCAAGTTAAGAGAATTTATTTTTAGATCTGTACGCAGGTTGTCTTTGGTAAAAGCGCGTGTATACGCGGGTTTCTCTCATTGAAGTAGCGTATATCTTTTGAAGTTTGATTTTTGGGGTTGCAGTTGGGTCTGACTGCTATTGCAGAGTTCTGTAATCTGCTCTGTGTTCTGGTGACTGGTGTTGACAGGGTTTCAGTGGTTCAGTGATTCAAAGATTGATGATGCTAGTATTGGTTGTTTTGTGCTTCAATGATCTGTTATGAAAGTTGAATGAATTGTGGTCTTCAGATTGTAATGTTGTGCTTCAAGAATATCCAGTCTGAAAATGTATGAAAAGTGGTACCTGAAGGAAAGAAGATTGTAGGCCAGCACCTACGTACTAGTATCTTAGCTAGTACAAGAGCAAAGGGGGTTGGAGCTCCCTTCCAAGGAAGTTTGGAGAACGAGAGAAGGTTGAAGCCTTCAGCAGGTTGTAGCCTGCGTACTGGTATAAGGCTGCACCAGTACAAAAGATTGTAAACTGAAGTTTCATATTAAAGAAAGATAGAGACGACTTGCAGTAGGTGGTTTTCACCCACATTGGGTTTCCACCTTATATCATGGTGTTCATGTGTGTGTTTTCTGTGTGATGATCTGTTCTGTTATACTGCACCTGTCATACTGTCATGGTTAATAATGTCCTGATGCATTTACTGAAGATAAGCTACTGAATCATAAGTTTTCTTGTTATACGCTGGTTTCTTTAGACACAATAGCGTGTACACGCTGTTTCACTTAACTGAAGTAGCGTATATGTTTCTGAGCATAAAATGAAAAAGTTTTTCTGATAATACTGATTCACGCCCCCTCTCAGTATTATTTCCAACACTGTGTTTGCCAATTATCTAGGGATTCTTTACTGCCCCTAGGTAGAGCTCTGTTACCCCCATCTGTTAAGCTGATTGAGAGATTCTTAACTGCCTCTCATTACTTAGCATTCTTTCCATCATTTAAACCTGAAATACTGTTTCATGCGCAGCTATCTTGCTCCATTTTACCGCTCTTGTGACCGAAGAAATGCACCAGCAGTTCTCCTCCTCGACTCCATGCGCAATGGTTTGAAACTTCCAGACTATGCCTTGCCTCTCTGTCTGAAAACATCAATTTCCCCACCAAAAACAAAACAAAAACCCTCTGAACTCAAAACCTAGCCTAAAATCCTTTTCAACAAAGCTAAATCTAAAAGAGAGAGCCCTCTCTGATTGCAGGTTGGCTAGAACCTGGAGTCCAAAGTTGGTCTGTGGTTACCTCAGCTGTATCCTTTTCCGGAGCTTAAGGACAACCTGAGTGATAACACTTCGAATAAAAGCAAATCAACCCAAATACATGAAAAAAAGTTCAATCGACTATCCAGGGAAGGAAGAATCCATGACACTTCTCTTTTTGACACAAAACGATAGTTACGACACTTTTTGTACCAAAGCGACAGATCGATTTAAACAAATTTTCGACAAAGGATTGTAAATGATAGACAAATACATAAAAACATTCACTAATCCTAATCAATGGAGGCTGATCTATGTGATGCAAGCGGGCTTTAGTAAGGAAGTATTGTTCAAGAGCAGCAAAACAACTAAACAAGACTGAAAACAAGGACAAAACCCCCAAATTTCTAGAATGGAAATAGGTTCAGTCAGTCATCACACCTGGGCTTCATAGAAACAGGGATGCATCGCACTGTACACACTCGGGAGGTGCGATGCATATTGGGTCACAGTGACAGACAGTGCGATGGCCAAGGAGTGCATTAGATGAGCAGCTGCTTTCAGTAAGTTAAGCTGAGCTATGATGGACAGTAAAGAGAAAAGTATAGAGGCAAGTCTTGGGAGGTTACTGAGCTACCAAAAGGGCATCTAGAATTCTTGTAAGTCGAATGTTTAATTCATAAACTAAACTAGAGATTGACTGAAGCAACATTCATGTACTATGCAATTGCAGAGCAAGAGAAATTTGAAGGCTACCTGGCTGACTTCAGGCTCTGTCTATAGTTTATAAAATAAACAATAACAACTAGCAAACATCTATTCAATCCCCAGCGGAGTCGCCATTTTGTTTCTAGGAAAACTAGTGTCTTTTCGATTGACTAGCCCTCTAGGTTTGGCAGCTACCCTAGAAACAACAGTTTAAAGTAATTCAACGATTTCTTCTATGCACAATAGATAAGAGAAAGATGAGTGGACCAACCTGGAACTTCCGCTTAATCCTTTGCTCGATATTTCTCCCCCTTGATAGAGCTTTCAACTCCTCTCCGTACTTATCTCGCTTGAAGAGTACCTGTAGAAACATAGTAGCAAAGAACCATCAAAGCATCTTGATATATTGTAACATAAACACTACAGAATCAGATATATAATGAACATACAATAGCATTCACAGATGATAACATTCACAACTGCACAATTATATGGAATAAACTTGAAGAACTTTATTAAATAGAAGGGAGAATTACACCCCAGTTGTCTGATCCAGCATCATCCTCCCAGCATCAATCCCTCTTCACCTCATGAAATAGTAAGATGACACCAACAATACAATGCTCTTTTCCTCAAATACAAACTATCAGCACTTCCTTGCAATTCACAATATTCCAGCCTCTGGATCTCTTAGATGAGTGATCCATTTATAGATGTGTTCAAGGGTGTGAGTCATCTCTAGGGTTTTGATTAGTGTCATTCCACTTATTACAAGTGATTCCACTTGTTACAATTGGTTCCACTTGGAGATTTCTTGGATCTCTTACTCATCCCTGGGCAAATTCAAAGAGGCAACTATCATAAGAGAAGTTTCTAGACGATTCCATGAGCATCCACTTAGCAAACTGTCTCGAAAATTTGTCCATACTCGCCCATCACACCCTACAGAAGGCCTAATCAGTATGAATTGCACCTAAGCAATGTACCACTCAGTATGCATTGCACCTGGCTAGTGTAACAGTCAGTATGGTTTAGTTTGGGCCATTTCTGGATGGTTTTTCAAGTGGAACATTTGGGAAATGATGTAATCAGATGACCATGTTCTTTTAGGGTATGAAACAAATTTTTTAGGGGTTGAAAAGCCCTAGTTTATCAACATATAAGATTGGGGTTGAAGTGCCCAAATATGTCTATAACACTTGTTGATTTGCGGAGAGCTCTATTGTAGCTGTGTTGGACATAGAGGAGACTTTCATCCCACGTGCGTGGATGCTTCAAGTTGTACATATGCATAATGTGTACGATCATTCTATTGACAAGCTCTATTTGGTCATCAGTTTGGGGATGGAAAGTCATTGGACTTAGTAAGTTTTGTATCTAGCATCGACTAGAGACTTGACCAAAATTCACTCAGGAATCTGCTATCCCGATCAGAGACAATGGATTGTGGGATCCCAAAGTTTACCCATACTCGCTCAAAGAAGATCTTAGTAGCGGCCTCTGCTATGATACCCTTCTTGCAGGCTGCCATGATGGCCATCTTAGAGAATATGTTGACGACCACGAAAATGCAGTCATTGCCATGCTTAGTAGAAGGAAGGCCCGACATGTAATCCATGGAGATAGATTCCCAAGGCTGGCTAGGAGTAAGTAGAGGAGTATACAAGCCTTTCTTCTTGATGGTTGGTTTCGTATTGGCGTAGGTGATGTAGGATCTAATGTACTTCCCAACATCTTGACGAATTGTCGGCCAATAAAAATACCTTTGCAATATCGCCACTCTTTTCTCTACTCCGAAATGTCCAACAACCTGACTGTAGTGTGCCTCTCAAATCATATTGGCACGCTCACTTGAAGAAACGAAAACGTGTCTCAGGTGGCATAACAGTGCATCCTGAAGGTAAAATTTCGAACTTGCTTCCCTTCTAGGAGTGTCTAGTATATGTTGCCAAATCCTGGATCGCTCTTGTAAAGATGTGGCCACCCTAATGTCTCATTCCCACAGGAGTCAAGCACAGTGATCAGTGCCATGACTGATGGTCGGCTGAGGAAATAAACAACATTATTAGTGCTGACATTCTTATACTTAATGTTAAAATGGAACTATTGCAAATAGGTGGACCATTTCTGATGGCGATCATGCTGCAACTTCCCTTGTGTCTGTATGAACTGTAGAGGTTAGTCGTCTGTGTGGATAACTGTTTTCTTCCCAGAATGTAATGCTTCCATTAACAGTAGGCCTGCACAATGGAATAAATTTCTTTATCGTAAGTGGGGTACTTTTGGACTCTGTCTGAAAGTGTCTCAATGTGATAAGCCATTGGATGCCCATTATGAGTAAGAACTGCACCAATAGCATAGTCGAAGGCATCTATCTCAATGTCAAATGGTTGTTGGAGGTCCGGTAATGTGACCATTGGTGCAAACAATATGTGATTCTTCAACTTGGAGAACGCTTGTTGTTAGATTTCATATCGAAAAAACTTTTCTTTTACTCTACCCTTGGTGACTTGACTTAAAGGGCAAGTGATATGAGAGGGCACCAACAAAAACCTATGTAGAAATTGGCAAGACCCAAAAAGCTACAGAGCTCATTTAGAGTGGTTGGGGTTGGCCAATCCTGAATGACTTGTATCGTGGATGGGTCCACATGTACACCCTTCCAATCAATGATGTACCCCAGATATTAAACCTATGTGAGGCCAAAGGTGCATTTCTCCAAGTTAGCACACAAGTTGTGTTAGCACAGGGTTTGAAGGACCTATCAAATATGGTGGAAGTGCTCTTCCTAACTTTGGCTAGAGATTAATATGTCATCTAAATGCACCACCACGAATGCATTGGTGAAGGGTCACAAGATGTTGTACATCATTCTCATGAAAGTTGCAGGGGCATTCGTCAATCTGAACGGCATGACCAACCATTCGAAAAGGCCCTCCTTGGATTTGAAGGTATTCTTCCACACATCAAAGTGTTCGATAGGAACTTGGTGATAACCTCACTTCAATACAATCTTGCTGAAATACTTGGCCCCCTTCAACTGGTCCAGAAGTTCATCAATCCACAGGATTGGGTACCCATTCTAGACATTGATCATGTTCAGTGCCCGATAGTTAATACAGAGCCTCGAGGTCCCATCCTTCTTTTGTACCAACACAATCGGGCTCCCACAAGGTGTTGCACTTGGCCTGATGTGCTCTTTCTACAATAGTTCCTAAATCTTCCTCTTGATCTCATCATTCTCCAGAAAAGAGCATCGATAGATTGGTCCATTTGGTAGCGGCACAGTTGGGGTCATATTGATGGAGTGCTTGACCTAATAGTGCAGAGGTATCCTTGTGGGTGAGGAGAAAATATCCCTGTACTCCTCCACAACCTTTTCGGTCTGGTGTTGCTGTGGAGAGGAGCCCTGCCTGGAAGCTGTGGCCACAACATTCTTCTTGTCGTGGTGATCCAGGGGATCTTGTCAGATCAGTTGCACAGGTTCAGTTTTGTCGTCAGCATTCAGTGTCCAGTTTCTTTAGCTTCGACAATGATGTTTATGGTTCAGGTTGTCCCGTGATGTCAATAGTTGATATGGTTTGTACTTGGATGTCGACATGTTTTTGTCATCAATTCTGCCAGGATGGTCGTCAACATTGGTTTGTTGTCCGTCTCACAGGATTGGGTTGTTGACGTAGGTTGGTCATCTGACTTGCAGTGTTCAATTGTCGACAAGGGTTTGTCGTCATGTGATGTTTGTCGCAAATGTCACTTTGTGACAAGGAAGTGTGTAATGGGTTTATGTAAAAAATGTGTAAGTCTTTTACACTAAAGACTAAACCTAAGTCATTATCTAAACCTATACTAAAAAACTTAATACAAACCCGAGAACCGTAACCTAAAACCTAAAGTCATGTATTAAAATACATTAAAACTAAACCCTCTCAGCATTTGTAAACATTACAAATCAAAATATTTCAAAAGGTCCCTAACTGCAAGGTTTAGATCGCGTCAGAACCGTGGCCATGTGACCAGTTTCGGTGGCAGTTAACTCGCAGTCGGGGTTTACAAACAATAGTCGTAACCGCCAGCCTAACTGCATTGGAACAGACCGCAGCTTGTGAACACTGGGCAGTCACTGCAGTTAGACAATAGTGGGCCATGTGCGCGGACATGGGCATAACCGTCGGGGTCTTCAGAAACTGCGGCGTGTGAGCGGATAGGCGGAAAACCATAATAGGTTATGAAAGTCACACCATTAGCCGAGACCGTTGGGAGGTAACTGTCACATGTAGCGTTAGAAAACGATTTCGAAACCACGGGATAAAACTATATCTGTGTCCCTTTGTGGCTTTACTGCATGCTATTCACATGGGTGGTCAACCAACTCTGCGTTGTCAACCTGACTGCCAGCTGATATTTGTTATTATAAAGTTTATTTTTGGGTTTTTTCATTAAGTTTGGCTATTTTGATCAAACCACCATGTAACCAATACCTAAGGTGTCATTTCATGACAAGACCGAGGGAAACAAACTCTAATTTTAGCTTATGCATCCCAAACTCAGCCTAAGGAGTTAGAATGCTTATGGAGGGCTATAAAACTAGTTTTTCTCATTGAAGATGGAGGAGAGTGATTTTGAGTTTTATGTGCAGATTTTGGAGGATATAGGCTGTTTTGTTTTCAATGTAATAGGAGCATCGGGAGTCAAAATTGGGAACCGTGAGAGGCGTTGGAAAAATATTTTAGAGAGTGTTTTGTGACAGTTACTAGAAGTGCTTGCATGCACAATCAGTCTGTTAATTTTCTGTGTAATCGACCTCCTCGGATTCAATCCTAATAAAGTGTTCGCCCCAGAGATGTAGTCCATCAAGGACGAACTCCGTAATAAATCTTGTTGTCTGGTATCGCTGTGTTTTTGTTACTTTTCACTTATGTTTGCATCTTACTTATGTTTCAATTCTGTCATCAATTCATTCCTTTTCAAGTAGTTCTCATGGTTAAAGCACTTTAAGTTTAACATTCAGTTCACTATTGGCATAATCAATTCTACTTCATTTTAACTTATGATCATTTTAGATCATATAATTTGGTATCAGAGCAAGTTGCATTTGTAGAATTTGTCAGTGAATGTTAACCAGGTTGAAGTCGCAACGTGGAGAAGGAATCCTCAAGGAGATTGATCCAGAAATTGGAAAGCAAAGAGTCGCTCATAAGTCGACCATGATAGGATCTAATGCAGGTGAAACTCCAGAAACTAAGATGAGTGAGGAACAGTTTCAGCAAGCATTCTTGAGTATGCAGCAGATCTTGGGAGAAATTTACGAAGATAAGAAGGCGAGAGATGCAACTTCTTCTTCAAAGACATCAAAGAAGGAAAAAGGTAAAGGCAAGGTTGATAAACCACCTTCACCTCCATAATCTCCATCACCATCTTCTTCTTCTTCTTCTAGTGCAGAATTTGAAATAGAAAAGAAACCTAAGAAAACATCTCTTTTGAAACTTGATGTAAAATTTGAGTTACCTATTTATGATGGCGAAATGAGTCCTGAAAAGCTAGATAACTCGATTAAGAAGTTAGAAGTGTATTGTCATATTGAGAACATTTTTGATGATAAAATGAAAATTCAGTTAGCTACACTTAGAATGGGGGGAACAACTTGAATTTGGTGGGAAAGTAAAACTCAAATAGATGTAAAGTGGAAAGGTAAAGTCATCTCTTCACGGTCTAAGTTTTTAAAAGCTCTTAGAAAACAATTCTATCCTTTAGGATACATGTAACAAGATGTTATTGATTAGAAACATTTGAGGCAAGGTAAAGGAAAAAGTGTTCAAGAGTTTACTCAGGAGTTCATAAAGAAAGCATTAGCACTTGTTAGTTCATTAGATACACGTGAAACTTTATTAAAATACATCAACAATTTACATTCATATTTGCAGCATACATTATTGTTGTTTAATCCTGATGATTTTCATGTAGTGTGTGTTCAAGCCATACATATTAAATCAGGTGGCAGACCATTCAAATTTTCATCGCAATCATCCAAAGAGTTGGAAATCAAGGATTCCAATGATAGTGAAGGGAAGAACAATTCGAAGAGAAAGAAATAAGCAACATCTTAGAAGGAAAGACCTAATTGTTCTCATTGCTAGAGAATCGGTCATGATGAATATAGATGTTGGAAACTTCATCCAGAACTTAAGCCCAGAAAGTTCCTTAAGGAGAAGGATGAAAAGAAAGCAATTGCAACAATTCAACAGGATCTAGGTTCTGATTTAGGTGATGAAAGGAAGATAACTACCATATTTTCGACAGGTAAAACTTCTGACACTGGTTCAAGTTCAAATACTATTGCATCTTCATCAAACAAAAATCCTTCAGATGAGGATAAAAGAGTTTAATTATTTAACATAAGGATAACTTCTAAGAACACAAAGATAGATACAATGTTTGACAGTGGATCACAGGAAAATTTAATATCTGAATATTTAGTTAAGAACTTGGGTTTGGAGACATGGAATCATCCAAGACCTTACCCATCAGGATGGATAAATAAATCAACTCAGATAAAAGTCACAAAACAATGTCGATTAAGATCTGCCATTACAGTGAATTACATTGATGAAGTGGAATTAGATGTGGTTCTAGTAGACATATGTGGAGTTGTCTTAGGAAGTCCTTATTTTTATGATCATGATGCAGTATTTTATATGAGAGCATAAATATCACCTTAAGAAAGAGGGGGTTGAATTTATTGTCAGGGCACATCAAAGTAAAAATCACTTGAATTTAGTTGTTGCTAATTAGATGAAGCGATTAATAAGTTCAAATAAGAGATTTGTAATGATGTGTGTAAAGGAACAACATAAGAATTGACATGATGTTTGTTCAAGTTATGAGTCGTAGCTTAAAGATAGTTTGATCAAAGAGGTAGAAAATTTTCCATTTCTATTTAAAGGAACCCAACATCTTACTCATAAGTAGGGAATACAACATGAGTTACAATTGATACCTAAAGCTCCTCTTCTTAATGTTAGAATGAATCAATTCAGTCCAAGTTTGGAAGTAATAAGTTACAGGGATGCAGGTCAGTATTGGGGAAAGTCAGTGGTAAATTTGTCTTGTATTATGTCACCATTTCATGTTTCAAATATTTTGGAAGCCACTTCTCAAGTGGAGAGGAAGCCCATTTGTTTTCATATCAAAGCCTTTTCTAAAGCAGTATCAAAGTATCCAATATATCGAAGGGAAACTTATGCATCAAGGGAAAGTGCGAATCAATGGAATCATCAATTAATGGATAAGGAAACAATGATTCAAACAAATCAACAACCACTTCAATACTTTCAAAATCAAACTAGGTTGCAACAATTTTCACCTTACAGTTTGATGAGTTTATTGCAGCGAGCTCACTTAGTAATCAGGAAGCAGAAAAGTATATCAAGTCAAGTAGCTGATTTGATGTCAAAAATGTCTTTGATTGTCTCTGTCATTCTGCAATATAGATTGTTAATACATATCCATAGTATTAAACAATATCTCGTAGACAATGTTTTCAAAGATGTGTATGAATCACTAATTCATGGTACTTCATGGAAAGAAATCATTTGCCATGTTCATAAAAAGTTGTTTAACTATCTTCGCAAGTTGTGCATATTGTAGATGGATGGAACAATTCACAGATTCAAAATGTGCCATAATCAGCATCATCAAGGTCATCACTTTCAGGGGGTTGATCGAATGTATTGGTATATCATCAGGGTAAGGTGGAGAGTGAGGGAGCTCTACCCTCATGTACTATCTATCTAGTCAAACTCTTGTGGTCCAAAAGATTTCAAGTGGAGAGGATTGATCCAGGAGGATCTTGTTAGATTAGTTGCACAGGTTCAGTTTCGTCGTCAGCATTTAGTGTCTGGTGTCTTCAACTTCAACAGTGAAGTTTATGGTTCAAGTTGTCTGGTAATGTCAATAGTTGATATGGTTTTGTACCTGGTTGTCGACGTGTGGTTGTCGTCAGTTCCACCAGGATGCTCATCGACATGGGTTTGTCGTCCATCTCATAGGATTAGGTTGTCGATGTAGGTTGGTCATCCACCTTACAAAGTTCGGTTGTTGACAAGGGTTTGTTGTCATGCGATGTTTGTCACAAATGTTGCTTTGTGACAAAGAAGTGTGTAATGGGTTTAAGTAAAAAATGTGTATGTATTTGACACTAACAACTAAACCTAAGTCATTATCTAAACCTATACTAAAAAACTTAATACAAACCTTAGAACCCTAACCTAAAACCTAAAGTCATGTATTAAAATACATTAAAACTACTCCACTAAACCCTATAGGCCTTTGTAAACATTACAAACCAAAAAATTGCAAAATATATAATAAAATAGGTCCCTAACCGTGGGGTTTAGACTGTGTCAGAACCATGGCCATGTGAGCAGTTTCGGTGGTAGTTAACTCGTAGTTGTGGTTTACAAAAAACAATCCTAACCGCTAGCCTAACTGCATCAAAACAGACCACAACGTGTCAACACTAGGGAGTCACTGCAGTTAGACCGCATTGGGCCATGTGCGAGGACAGGGGCATAATCATTGGGGTCTTTAGAATCTGGAGCATGTGAGCAGACAAGCAAAAGACCATAATAGGTTATGGAAGCCGCACCATCAGCTGAGACTGTCGGGAGGCAACTGTCACATGTAGCGTTGGAAAACGGTTCCAAAATCGTGGGATAAAACAGTATCTATGTCCCTTTGTGGCTTGACCACATACTATTCACATGGGTAGTCAACCAACTACTTGCTGTCAACCTGACCGCCAGTGGTGATTTGTTATTATAAAGTTTAGTTTTGGGTTTTTTCATTAACTTTGGCTATTTTAATTAAACCACCATCTAACCAATACCTAAGGTGTCATTTCATGACAAGACCGAGGGAAACAAACCCTAATCTCAACTTATGCATCCCTTAACTCAGCCTAAGGAGTTAGAATGCATATGGAGGGCTATAAAACTAGTTTTTCTCATTGAATATGGAGGAGAGTGGTTTTGAGTTTTATATGCAGATTCTGGATGATATAGGTTGTTTTTTTTTCAGTGTAACAGGAGCATTGAGAGTCGGAATAGGGAACCGTGACAGGAGTTGGAAAGCTATTTCAGAGAACTTTCTTGTGACAGTGACCAGAAGTTCCTGCATGCACAATCAGTCTGGTTAATTTTCTGTGTAATTGACCTCCTTGGATTCAATCCTAATAAATCGGTCGCCCATCTTGAAAGTGGACCTAGAGACGTAGTCCATCAAGGATGAACTCCGTAATCAATCTTGCTATCTGGTATCGCTGTGTTTTTGCTACTTTTCACTTCTGTTTTCATCTTACTTATGTTTCAATTCTATCGTCAATTCATTCCTTTTCAAGCAGTTCTCACGGTTAAAGCACTTTAAGTTTAACATTAAGTTCGCTGTTGCCATAATCAATTCTACTTCAGTTTATCATATGATCATTTCAGATCACGTGACGGCGAATCATAAGGAAAAAAAATTTCCTGGTCTAGGAAAGGATCTTACTGCATTGCTTTGCAGTGATCAAATAGATGGCATTAGGCGGGGCTACCTCCGGTATCCTGTACAACTTATTAGCCAAAGTAATAATCACTGAGTGAGGTCTAGACTCATATACAACATGTCACTTCCACAAGTATGGTTGTCCTAACAATAAATCACAAACTTCAAGAGGAGTAATGTCACACAATACCTCATCTTTGAAGGGCTTGATGTTGTAGGGAAGGTGACACTGTTGGCTAACACGAAGCTATCGTCCTTTCTGAAGCCACCCGATGGTGTACGACTGTGGATGTGCTATAGTCTTTAGGCCCAACTCCTTCATGACCTCTATGGAAATGAGGTTCTTTTTGCTCCTTCTGTTAACAATGAACTACAGTGGAGAACCCTTCACCCACATCTATGAGTGGAAGAGGTGTTCCCCCTCCTCTGGATCTTCAAGCTCAATCTTCTGGATATTGGTGGTGGCCATGGTGGCACTGGGCTTTACATCAATGATATGCTTCCCTTTTTCAGTTCCCTTATCGAGTTTTGATTTAGAGTTAGAACCTGCATCTAATTCGAAAGCCTTCATCTCTGCCATCAGTGACTGCTTGGCCCAACACTCACTTGTATTGTGAGTGGATCTCTTATGGAACTCACACCATTTTGTTGTGTCCTTCTTTGTCTTCGGGGTGTTGTTCTTTTCTTGCAGCTTCAACAGGTTGTCCTAGGTACTTGTGTAGACAACCGTGGTACTTGAGCACCAAATGCAACTCAGTATCCTTGATACCCAACTTTGTGCGAAGGGTATGGAATGTATTTTTGAATTCTGGCACATCGTGGTCCCTTCCCTGTCGTAGTGTGGTCCACTTTATGTATTTGTCTTCATAACTCCTGACAGGGTAATATTGTTCCTTGATGGCATCTTGGAAAGAATTCCAAGTGGGTACAAATGAAAACAACGAGGTTTCACTCTCATCCTTTTGTTCACAATAGGTTTCCCACCAATCGTTGACATGTGGGGCGACTTTAAGAAGTGAAAAATTAATCTTTTCCCGATTGGAAAAGTCATGAACTGAAAATATCCTTCCAATAGATTTAACCATTTATCTATGACATCTGTATCTATTAGGCCTTTGAATATGGGAATATCGAAGTTAACTTGTACCTTAAAAGGAGTGGCGCCTCCAAAGCGGCTAGTGGATGAAGATGCATCGTCTGTGGGTTGTCGTCGAATGATCTGGGCAAAGTTATCCATCATTGCGTCCCTCTGTCACTTGAGGGCTTCCTTGAGCAACATTTTGAAAGGATCTCCTATCCCCTCATCATTATTTTCTTCTGCAATGGGAGGTTGTCGGGTTTTTCAAGGCTCATCTTACAATGGTTCAACCAGATCAAGCCATAACTTCTTATACCCTCACCTCGTTGGACACATGCAAAGAAAAATAGAGAAAGAGCAGACCGCTCTAATACCACTGATCTGAACTTAAATAGAATGCAACAAATTACAAATATAATCATAAACACAGAGATGCAGCATAGTGAAAATTCATTTCATTAATGGAAAAATACTGAACTATGCTTACAAACAGAATGAAAATAAGATAGCTCAGGTGATGGTAGCTTATCTTTGAGAAGAGATGTGGCGGCTACATGCCTCTGAAATATGTTACAGTGAGGCTCAAGGGCCTATTTATTATTGGAAAACATTAGAAAACCATAAATAACCAAAACCCTAACCCCAGGAGATGTAACACCAAGAGTTTGTGGGACCCGTTGGGGTTAGTTGTGTAGCCAAATTCTTGGGGTTGTAACTTGGTCATATTATCTCCATTTGGCGCATACGATAACTTGTTGGAAAGGTCTCTTTGAGTCCTAAAGGCTTCGCTGCAGGGAGAAAATGGCTATGGTCCTACCACAGACCCCTAAAAGATGTTGTTTAGTCGGTCAAAACTACTCAGGAAGTTTAGGACCCAAAAACTACTAAAAATAGTAAATGCTGAAATGAACAAGGAAATAGATGAAACTGACTGGGGGGTCTAGGTGGAATAGGTGAGTGGCAACCAATATCCACCAAGATTAGCAAGGAACCTCCTCACAACTCCCACTAAATATGCAATGTCTGGATGTGTGCATACCATGGCATACATCAAGCTACCAACTGCTGAATCATAAGGAATCTTGTTCATTTCTTCCTTATCCTTGTCATCAGTAGGACATAACTCAATGCTTAGCTTGAAGTGGGTTGCAAGGGGTGTACCAACTGGCTTGGCATCCTTCATATTAAACATGTCAAGCACCTTCTTGATATATTTTTCTTGTGACAACCACAACCTTTTGTTTTTCCTGTCACATTTGATCCTCATGTCCAATATTTGTTGTGTTGGACCCACCCTTCATTGCAAATTTGTTGTCAAAATCCTTCTTCAACCTATTGATCATATTCTTATCATGCCCAATAATTAACATGTCATCCACATATATAAATAACATGAGATACTTTCCTTGATCATACCTCTTTATATAGACACAATGGTCAACTTCCAACCTGTGAAAATCATCTTCTAATATGAATGAATCAAATTTCTTGTACCATTGTCGAGGTGCTTGTTTCAACCCATAGAGACTCTTATTCAACCTGCAAATGAGCTCTTCTTTGCATTTTTCTATGAAGCCTTCTGGCTGCTCCATATAAATTTCTTCTTCTAATTCACCATGAAGGAAAGCAGTCTTTACATCTAACTATTCCCATTCTAAGTCCAAAGAAGCAACAAGACCAAGAATGACTCTGATGGATGACATTTTGATAACAGGTGGGAAAATTTCAGTGAAGTCAATTCCTTCCTTTTGGGAAAATCCTTTCACTGACAACCTTTCTTATACCTCTCCTTTTCATAACCTTCATGCGTAATCTTGTAAACCCATTTGTTTTGTAAAGCATCTCTAGCTTTTGGGATATTTACAGACTCCCAAGTTTTATTTTCCAGCAAAGAGTTCATTTCTTCCTCCACCGCTTTCTTCCATTCTTTATTGTGCTCAACTTTACAAGCTTCTTGAAAACAATTAGGATCACCTTCATCAATCAATAATATATAGTTTGAAGGAGGATACCTTTGTGAAGGCGTATGAGGCCTAGAAGATTTGCGAACCAACTGTAGTGGTGCACTATCAGGTTTAATCTCCTGTAAAGGTTCCTGCAAGATTCCTTCTTCTTGATGTTCATCACTTTCCACTTGTTGTCCTTCCTCCTCTTGAATTTGTTGTCCATTTTCTTGCATTGGTGGGATGTTTTCCTGTTGCTCTTCAAACTTGTCAATAACTTTCTTGACCTCCATTTCACCTATAGTCCTCTTAAATATTTCTGACTCATCAAATATAACACCCTTGCTTCTATTAATTTTATGTTTGACTAGATACCATAAACGATAACCAAATTCTTTATCCGCATATCCCAAAAAAATGAATTTCATAGATTTATCATTTATCTTAGCTCTATTTTCTTGGGGAATATGTACAAATGCTTCACATTCAAGGATTTTCAAATGAGAATAATTCAACTTCTTACCAGTCCAAACTTCTTCAGGGATGTCATGATCCAAGGTTGTAGTGGGAGATCGATTTATAAGGTAGCAAGTTGTCCTTACATCTTTTGCCCAAAAATGCTTCTCCAAACCAGAATTAGACAACACAGTCCTCACTTTCTCCATAATGGTGTGATTCATCGTTAGAATTTTGTAGAATTTTTCTACAAATAAGCTAGCTCTGATACCATGTAGAACTTTTTCTACAAATCAGCTAGCTCTAATACCATGTAGAAATTTCCCAAATGTAGATCAACTTGGTAATACAATGTACTAAAGAAAAACACTTGATCTACTTCTACAAACAATTTAGCAGAAGCTTAATAAACCATGAGCAACATCAATAAGAACACACATAACTGATAAGAAGGAATCAATCACACATAACAAAGAAGAATTTACCCGGGGAAAGCACCTCCCTAAAACCCCATATCTATATTATCAATCAAGTGGAAATATATCCTAGATTACACAAAGCCTTAGCTCGGAAGCTATCCAGCTCTCAGTACAGTCCCTCTACTGCTCATAGATAGTCAAATGCTTCTCACAGACCTTCTCCTCTACCCTCCAAGCCTCCCATTTCCTTGTGTAGTTTCCTTGGGGTCCAGTGCTACCACCTGTGTGAATTGGCCTCTTCACACACTCACTAACCTCTGATCTAATTACACAAACCTGAAGGAGATAAATCCTCATCATGGATGAGCTTCCATTATAGGAAAAATATTCATCTAACTAATAGTACACTATCCCTTCTCCAATCTCAACTGGGTCTCTGTCAAAACTAACATGCAACAGTTATCCATGAGTGAATCCTCAGTTATCTAAAATAATAGTTATCACATGCATGCAAGCATTAACAAACTATACTTTATTATTTTAACAACTTGTTAAAAGAATCTAACTGGACTTGACTAGTTAGAGCTAAGTCAACTGATTCTCTCATTATAGAACTCATACTTATTCCCTCAAATAGTGGAGGAAATTAAGGATAAATTCCTCAATCAGTGGGGCAACTCATGTGCATGCTCACACAGACTTCAAATTCGAATTTCCTTAACTAATTAACTCAAGTGAATTAATTAATTAATATTTCCAATTGCTGTTAAGACCAAAATTAATTTTACTTCCTATAGATAGACTAAGGACTGCTATAAATAGGAAGGGACCCAGAAATGCTATTTTTAGATATTTATATTTTTAGTAGTTTCACCTCTCACCCAAGGTAGCCAATGACCTCACTGGACAAACTACTATTTTTAGACATGCTATTTTTAGAAGTCCTATTTTTAGCACATTCTAAATTTAACATTTCTTGTTGCACATTTTTCAACACTCCCTCTCAACGAGAAAGGCTTCCTCTCGAACCAAATCCTGTAACTCTGGAATGTTCTACATGCAACACATATACCTGATCCACTTGCTCCAACAACACTTGGAACAAAAACACTCCCAACTGACCACTCTGTTGGGCTAGGAACATACTCTGATGTTGAAGCTCTACCTGCTGCTGATAAGTGCTCCCTCTTTGACATCTGCGCTACTGCAACATCTCCATGCATCTTGCACCATTGCACACCTCTCTGTGCCACCTAGCATTGTGCAAAACACTTGTGCCTCTCTCATTGCTGCAACCTGCTAACTATGCGTTGTCCTGGGATTCCCTGCACTTTCGCTCTCTCTGCCGCTCTATCCGCATCTGTCTCTATCCAATCAGTCAGTTCCTGCTACTCCACATTGGGGCTCCTATAGCAAGGTCTCATCCAAGAGGTTGGGTACCTCAAGGATCCTACCCCTCCTCCTTCAGACGATCACTCTATATCGCCCCACCTCCTACCTGGAGGTATGGCTGCATGTGATCCCTCAACCCTCTTGGCTCGAAGTTTTCCCCTACTGGAGATCTTTGCATGAGTAGATGTCTCTACTCGATCTCCTCTCAGCTTCTCCTTTTGTGGCTGCTCCACAATCTCCTGAAGCTGCTGCACCAATCGTGGCTCCTCCAGAATTGTCTGAAACTTGTTCTGGTGCTGCATGTTGAGAGGTAATATACTCTCCCTCTCAACCACCAAGTCTCTAACCTTTTCCTTGCTCCTCAAGGCTTTGCATGCATCTTGTACCTCAAGTGCATACAGGTTCTTGGCTAGCACACCAATCTATTTCCACTTTCTCGCCGTCACGAAATTTTCTAGAAAAAGTGCTGATTTTAAATAAGTGATATCTCCCTCATCCGAACTCCGATTCAGCCGATTTTATTTTTATTTTTATTTTTAATTTATTTATTTATTTTTTATTTTGTGTATTTTTCCGTAAGGAATCCAAATCTGCTATTTATTTCTGAAAATTTTGTACAGAAATTTTCAGATCTGCACTGCAAACTCTCGGCCCAAAAATTAGAACTTTGAAATTTCCTCTCAGTATACTGTTTTCTCCTTGATCACCTGTGCTTCGATACCAATTAGAATTTTGTAGAATTTTTCTACAAATAAGCTAGCTCTGATGTATAACTTTTTGTACGAATCAGCTAGCTCTAATACCATGTAGAAATTTCCCACCTGTAGATCAACCTGATAATGCAATGTACTAAAGCAAAACACTTGATCTACTTCTACAAACAATTTAGTGGAAGCTTAATCAACCATGAGCAACATCAATAAGAACACATATAAATGATAAGAAGGAATCAATCGTACATAACACAGAAGACTTTACCCGGGGAAAGCACCTGCCTAAAACCCCATCTCTGTATTATCAATCAAGTGGAAATATATCCTAGATTACACAAAGAATTAGCTCGGAAGCTATCCAGCGCTCAGTACAATCCCTCTGCTGCTCATAGATAGTCAAAGGCTTCTCACAAACCTTCTCCTCTACCCTCCAAGACTCCTATTTCCTTGTGCAGTTTCCTTGGGGTCCAATGTTGCCACCTGTGTGAATTGGCCTCTTCACACACTCACTAACCTCTGATTTAACTGCACAAACCTGAAGGAGATAAATCCTCATCATGGATGAGCTTCCTTTATAGGAAAAATATTCATCCAACTGATAGTACACTATCCCTTCTCTGATCTCAACTGGGTCTCTGTCAGAACTGACATGCAACAGTTATCCATGAGTGAATCCTCAGTTATCTAAAATAATAGTTGTCACATGCATGCAAGCATTAACAAACTATATTTTATTATTTTAACAACTTGTTAAAATAATCTAACTGGACTTGACTAGTTAGAACTAAGTCAACTGATTCTCTCATTATAGAACTCATACTTATTCCCTCAATCAGTGGAGGAAATTAAGGATAAATTCCTCAATCAGTGGGACAACTCATGTGCATGCTCACAAAGACTTCAAATTCGAATTTCCTTAACTAATTAACTCAACTGAATTAATTAATTAATATTTCCAACTGCTGTTAAGACCAAAATTAATTTTACTTCCTATAGATAGACTAGGGACTGCTATAAATAGGAAGGGACCCAGAAATGCTATTTTTAGAACTTTCTATTTTTAGCAGTTTCACCTCTCACCCAAGGTGGCCAATGACCTCACTGGCCAAACTACTATTTTTAGAAGTCCTATTTTTAGAAAATTCTAAATTTAGCTTTCTTGTTGCACATTTTTCAACACTCCATAATGATGCGATTCATCCTTTTTGCGACACCATTCTGTTGAGGAGTAACAGGAACAATCTTCTCATGCTTTATGCCAAACCTATTACAATATTCCTTGAATGCATTTGGGAAATATTCTCCAGCATTATCTGTTCTCAAGCACCTCAAAATTTTTTTAGCCTATATTTAAACAATAACATGGAATTTTTGAAATACTTCAAACACTTCACTTTTACTTTTCATAGCGTAGGCCCAAACCTTCGTGGATGCATCATCTATAAATGTTACAAAATATGATGCTCGTCCTAATGACTTGATGTTAATATGCCCAAACACATCTGAGTGTATCAATTCGAACAAAAGTTTCTTTCCATCATGGCCACCTCTAAGGAATGAAATCCTTATTTGTTTACCATATATACCATATTTCTCACAAAGATCAAGATTGTAGGATTTCAAACCTGTCAATAAATTTTTACCAACAAGGATTTTTAATCCCTTCTCGCTCATGTGAAACAAGCGCTTATGCCACAGACCTGTTGAATTTCCTTTTTTTGTGACAACAACCAAATATGATATTCCTATCATTTCCTTCAATGTATATAATGTTCATGTCTTGGGTTCTCTAGCCACAACCAATGCTCCTTTGCTAATTTTCCAACCTCGTTTTCCAAAGCCTGTGGAATAACCTTCATCATCTAGTCGTCCCATAGATATCAAACTCATGTTCTTTTTTGTTTCATGCCTGACTTGTTTCAATAATATATCTTTTCCATCCTTCATCTTGATCTGGACATCTCCCACTCCAACAATACTGCAAAAATGATTATTCCCCAAATGCACCCTACCATAATCACTAGGATTATATGCAACAAAACTATATTTGAATGGGGTTACATGGTGAGATTCCCCAGAGTCAAGGATCCAATCAAAACTACTGCTAAATGTATATAAACATGTGTCCTCTATTGAAATAGTAAATAACACATCACCATCTTGACTACAACAGTAGTCTCACCTTCATTTGTTTTGGATAACTTGTGATTTGTATTGTCCGATTTTTTATCCTTTTGTCCTTTCTTCCAGACTCGACATACTTTATTCATGTTCTTAGGTTTTTCACAATGTAACAAAATAACCTTTCCCCTCCTTTATTTTGATCGGCCTGTCGATCTCGATCACCCTTGTCAGCCTCGACCAATTCTCCTACCATGACCAACTAGAGCTAGAGCTTCTCCTCCCTAGTTTTCCGGAATTGACTTGCGTCGCAACTCCTAATTCATTAAGTTGTTGTTGACATCATCAAAATTCAGGGTCCCTATAGGTGTTGAAGTACTCATAGCTACAATTAAATTTTCCCAACTTTCTGACATAGAACACATTAGCAAAATGGCTCTAATTTCATCATCTAGTATGATTTTAACAGAGGCAAACTGACTAGTAATAATCTTATTTTTAATAGATGCATTCATTTCAGTGTAGATGTTGATTTCTAATCCTATTTAATTGCTTGCACTAGATGCATTGATTTTAGTGTAGATGTTGGTTTATAATCCTATTTGCTTACTTGGACTAGATACATTGATTTTAGTGTAGATGTTGGTTTATAATCCTATTTGTGTACTTGCACTAGATGCATTTATTTGAGTTAAATATTGATTTCTAATCCTATTTAATTGCTTGCATTAGATGCATTGATTTCAGTGTAGATGTTGATTTTTGATTTGATGTAATTGGATGTATGATGGTACATTAATTTTAAAGTGATTAGATTAACATTGTGCATTGGTTTCAGTGTAAGCACAAAAAATTATTGACAATGTACATTGATTTTTGTGTTATAGTAATTCAACCTATTAATTTGGAGAGAAAGAGAGACAAGGAATGATGTTTACTACAATAGCTCGAGCTAAAGATTTAAATGGTTTATGATTTAACTTGTCCTTTTCATATAATCGATATGAAAAGATGACAAAAGTAACAAGGGTAACAATAAGAATAGTATAAGAAAATAATTAGAGATTAATCACAATGAATACTATTTGTAATTGACTATATTCTTATTATTCACATTTTCTATCATTCAAAACTATTACATCGTCACTTTACACTCAAAATTTTGATTTCATCATTAAAGTTATTAACAATATTTATCATCTCAACAAACTGAGGTAACTAAGAAAATTTAAAATAAAATGACCATATTAATCTGAGACGTATTTAGCATATTTAAAATGATTATATTAATATTAAATGAATTTACATATTATTGATAAAATTAATCATATGTTCATTATATTTTCTTTAGCCGCACATGACTGAAACCAACCTAGATCCATCCTAACTTTGTATTTATCAAGCTCCGAGAGGGATCAAATCTCTTGAGGTGCAAACCTTTCCTCAAGTTTTTCACTCAAAAAATAGGTTTGCACCTCAAGATATTTGATCCCTCTCAGCGCTTGATAGATCTAGAATTAATATGGATCTAGGTTGGTCTATAATTTGATTAAAAATAAATATGATAGATTGTAAGAAAAAAACTAAAATAAATAAATTTATAAATAAAGATAATTGATAGTAAAAAATAGCAAAATAGCTTATATAAGAGATGTTAATTTCAAAGAAAAATGAGAAGAGGGATGGATTACAATATAGAACTTGGAACTTTTCTCGTTAAATCTCTACTGTTGCAGCGTGCAATAATAAAGCATAATGAACAACGATGTATGGTTCCACTGTAGAATTCCCTATTAGAATAATGTAGAAATGGAAGAGTATGGAAATGTGATAGGTTTGTTGAGTTGTCTTCTTAGTTGTCAAGAAATGATCTAGATCTTTGTGAGTTACGAGGTGTTGTTCTAGAAGTAACTGTTTTCCAATGTAACTGAGTTGTAGCTGAGTCAAAGTGTGTATCTTCCATGTTGTTATGTCCATCGAGTCTAGTGATCCCATAGTTATATAATGGGACACATTGTGATGTATTTGTAGTGAGCAAGTGTGCAGGCTTAGGCCTAAATTAAAAAAAAAGTTTTTTTGTGTCAAACTTTGTGTTTTCTAACATGGTATCAGAGCCATAAGAGCTGAGATCTGTTTGTGCTAAAGGTTGAGTTGTTGTTTGTATCTGCAAGTGGAAATTTTTGTTTATGTGTGGCCAAGAATTGAAAGATTTGGTTGTTATCGTTATTGTGGGTTGAGCGAGTGATCCAAGTTGGGTGCATGTATCTGGATATGAGATCCTTTTACTCGGTATAAAGGATTTTTGAGGGAAGTTTCTGTTGCAAAATAATTTTGTGTGTGACTCATGTAGTGCTTGGACTTGCCCCTGAATCTTGCATATTTGGGTCTAGATGTTCCAATCTGGATGTGATCGCTAGCTGTAGAGATGGGCATGTGGTTGCTGGCATCGTGGTGTTTGAAAACCTATCAAGGGAGCCTATGTAACCTCCAAGCAAAGGTGTTGCTACACGCAGTGTGCAATCTAATCAAAGGAAAGTGCAGCTAGTGTGTGTGCTACGTGGGGAGGGACATTGTCAAACGAAAGGACAGAGAGGCTTAGATCGTTGTTGTGTTAAGCATTGTGTTGTGACAAAAGACAAATATTTGAAAGTGATAGGATAGAGATCTGAGTTGATAAAGTGATCCACATGTCACTGAGATATGTGTTGCCATTGCTGAGGGTCGTAGATCTGAATTGGTCCTGGAGCCAGTGAAGGAGTTAAATTTTGGACTGAAGTGTTTGTTGCTTCGATGGTTCGTTGTTGGATGTTGTGGTGACTGAGATCATGTAAAAATATATTGTGTGGCTGAGATTGATCTCCATACCGAATTGTGAAAAGTTGTGGAGAATTTGATCCGTTTCACAGAGTCGAAGAGTTGGTGTAAAAGTCTTGGAAGCTATTCTTATTTGATTTGTGGGTCCACATTTGAGGTCGATATGGATGTCTGAAGATTTCCTGTAGCCGTTTCATGTTGATATATATAGTAAGTCTCACCGTCGAGAGATTACAGATAATGGTAGCTCGACATAGAGGAAAAACGTTGCTTCCATGCAATCAAAGGAGCATCTGTTGGTGTTAGTAAATTCATCGTTGCAATATATTGAGGCACACATGAAATTTCGAGAGCCATATATCATTCCACCAAAAGTAACCATGCTTTGAAGGCTCCAGGAAATTTTGAATAGACCACATCATGTTGCATGAAGAAATAAGGGTTATTGATCCATTGATTTTTGTCTTTCAATGTGCGTGGATAGTCATAGTTTCCATTGGAATAATGACAAGTTTAGTGAGAAAAATTGCAAAAGTCAATGCTGAATAAGAAGAACCATGCTACATCATCTGGGAAAAATGAGTCATCCTATTTACCCTGTTTTGTTGAATCTAGACGTGAGCCAACACCATTTGCAATTAATTTAGAAGGTTGGAGTTTGTTTTAAACACAAGGTTTTTCTTTTAAAAAGTCTTGATTAGTTCTTGTTATTTTTGGTATAATTCAATTAACTTGAATATGGAGATTTTTTTTGAGTGGGTGAAATAAATATAAATAATATTTTATATATGGTGGCTTCAAAAAAAAAAAAAATTGGTAGATTTTGTTTTTATGGTGCCATAAAAATATGTGGGAAAAGTATTTGCTATGAGGTTTGTATATTTGGTGTTTTTTAATTAAAAGAAAGTGCAGCACAACAAAAGCATGGAAATTTGGTGAAGTGCAGATTTGTAGGAGAAATATAATTGTGGTGCAAAAGTGCATATTTGTAGGAGCTTGTTATGTGGAGGAAACAATTGAGTGGTGAGTTGCCTATGTATTGGTAATTGATTATGGGAAAAGAAATTGTAAGAGAGAAAAGGAGCATGCATATCAGTCATGGGTCGACAAAGGAAAATTAAGCAGCGCCAGAGAGAACTGAAACAATTGAGGTGAAAGAATCAAAGAGCAGAAGTTGCAGAAAAAATTGGAATGTTTCCAGTAGAAGAACCTATACATGAGGACGAGAATGTATAATTGGGCCAGATCAATCAAGAATTTGAAGAAATTGATACAATATTGAAACAATTAATGTTTTTTTTTCCATCTTGCTCAAGTGAAAAAATTAAACTTTTTGCAATAAAAATGGAGGGACTCCTTGGTTCAGTAGATTTATGGGAATTTGTTCAAGAAACTTCTATAAATTGTCAAGATATAAGTAGAGGTGTAGTAGCATTGTTTCTTATTATATCAGCATTGGATGATAACTTCTTGTCTAGTATTTTGCATGAATATGGTGAAGTAAACAATGCAAAAATATTTTGGGACATTCTTGAAACAAAGTACAACGAGAAAATTGATGAAGATGAAGGTGAATCTTTAGTAATAGATCTACAACTAGGTGTAGAGTTTGTAGAGGAAAAATTTGTAGATGAATCAACAACAACTGATGAATTGAGGAAAGAAATTGTAATTAATTTTGTTAATGGACATTTGTTTTATGAAAATGAATTTCAGGTGATCTTTGAAAATAAATTAGTGGATAAATTGTTGCTTCCTTTTGATGGTCAAGTGGAAGAACATGAACATGAAATTCTAGTAGCAACTAGAGGAACAAACATGTTTGAAGATGTTAAACTTGATTATGATGCAGAGATAAAGCTTATTGAAGAATGGCTACCAAATTCCTTTGAACAAATTGATGAAGTTCTAAAATATGCAAGAGTCATTACATGCTTAATGGTGAATTCTCTTTAAAATAAGAAACATTGTAAATCAATGAATGATTTAGATGATATAGAAATGGAAACGGTAGTGGATACATTTGAAGATGTCAATGAGATTTTAATGTATTAGAGCCCTGAAGAGATTAAATATTATTATGGATTGATGCGGGAGTCTTCCAATGAACAAGAAACTATTGATGATGAAAATGAACTTGTTGAAAAAGGAGTTGAAATGGATTGGCATCATCCTAGTTGCAATAAGAAGAAATATCTAGAGTTCATGATCTGGAGTAAGAAAAAGACTAAACAGGTTGAAAGTGTCAAAATTTGGAGCAGGAAGTCCAAGAAGAAATTTCATCAATATGTTGAAGCAAATAAAGTCAAAATGAAATGTTTGGGTCATATTTGTAAGCCTAGTTGAGACTTAGACCAGTAGGCATTGTTAGATCTCACATCAAAATGTCAACATGTAAACGTAAATGTAAATGTAAACGTAAACATAATGTTTAACATTTAACATTTAACATATTTAATTTAATGTCGATCCTATTTAAAAATCAATCTAATTATTATTATGTATAAACACAATACAAATTTAAAATATAAAGAGGTTTACGAACACTAGAAAAAGAGGTATGGTAAATAAATACAAATATAAATAAACCACAGGTATGGTAAATTAATAAAACCTCTTTTAGGTGAAGTCTATGGACCAACTACCATGGGACAAATACCATATTTATAAAAGAGGTATAAATAGGTATGGTAAATAAATAAAAATATATCAAATAGGATTAGAAATCAACATCTAATTATATACCAAGCTTAGAGAATGAGAAATCGCGAGAGAGAGGGAGTGACAAAGGAGAGATGGAGAGAGAGAGTGTATGTTTAGGGGTGAGATAAAGATAGAAAGAAGGAGATATAGAGAGAAGGGGAGAGAAGGAGAGAGAAGGAGAGAGGGATGGATATAGTAACATAGTTGTAGAGAGAGAGAGAGAGAGAGAGATGGGGGAAGAGAAAGGGAGAGAGAGGAAGAATAGGAGACAAAACATGAGAGAGAGGAGGAGAGTGATGGGGGAAGAGAGAGGATTGGAGAGAGAGAGGGAGGTAGGAGATAAAGGGAGAGAGAGGAAGTATGAGAGATTAGACTTGAGATAGAGGAGGAGATAGGGAGGGAGAGAGGAAGGGATAGGGAAATGGAGTTGGAGGGAGAGAGGGAGGGCAGAAGAAATACAGAGAGTAAGAGAAGTAGAAAGAGAGAGGGAGTGACAAGGGAGATATGGAGAGGGAGTGTGTATGTTTGGGGGTGAGATAAAGAGAAAACAAAGGAGAGAATGCAGGAGAGAGGAGAGAGGAGAGAGGGAGGGATATAGTAGCAAAATTGGAGGGTGAAGAGAGATAAATATATATATATATATATATATATATATATATATATATATATATATATATATATAGTGGGAGAGAGAGGAAGGAAGAGAGAGAGGATGTGAGAAAGTGGAGAGAGGGAGGGAAAGCGAGATGGAGTTGGAGGGGGAGAGAGGGAGATAGATTGATAGATATGGAGTGAGAGTGTGTGT
This sequence comes from Pinus tabuliformis, assembly GCA_031772625.1. Taxonomy (NCBI): domain Eukaryota; kingdom Viridiplantae; phylum Streptophyta; class Pinopsida; order Pinales; family Pinaceae; genus Pinus; species Pinus tabuliformis. Next base: position 813,843,906 of record CM062813.1, read on the forward strand.
GCATTTGGGGGGTTGAGATAGAGAGACAAAGAAGGAGAGATGGAGGGAAATGTAGATATAGATGGAGGGGGGAGAGTGATGAGCCTTATAAATGGGTAATTATATGGGCTCATTTTACCTCCTAACCTAGTAAAATCAACGATTCTCTTAGCTTATTGTATGATTTTCTAATTATATTTATGCTTATAGAGTGAGTTGAGTTAGTTATGATGCCATGTGGTCTAATATGTATTTAATGTAGATTATTGATGAATTTTGTGGTCAAAGTCAAGGATCCAGTGCACAAATGGCAGCAATAACTTGAAGTGGACAAAGGAGAGGACTTATAGGAGGGAGTCCCCCTCATTTATTACTCCTCACTTCAAATTCCCCTTCATTCAACTCGGAGTACAAGTAGCCAAGTCATGAATTAGCAAGCAACCGAGCAAGTGGAGGATAACTGATGACTATGTCGAGTTTTGGGAGCCAAGACTCCCTGATTTTAAGGATGTTGTTGGTAGCTTCATTTGTATAATTAAAGAGGCCTAGGCCCTCACTAGGGCGGGATTTTTGTTGGATTGTTGTTGTACTTTTCCTTACATAAATTCTACTCAACTTCGAGCTTATTATTTTGATAGTTCCATGTAATCTTGTTATTGTTTTGGAAATAAAGATGGAATCCTTTTTGATTTAGCACTGAGTTACCTCAGAGGGCTGAAGCTCTTGGGTTAGGGCCCAATCCAAGAAGTCAAGATCCTCTTTACTTGTATTTGTATGTTTTATTTCAGTTTGTATATTAGGTTGTTGTTAGATGAATTTATTTTATGGTTAAGCATAGGTTGCTTTTGATGATTCAATAATTTTATTCCATTTGTGCTTTTTGTAGTAGGTTAAGTAGTGATAAAGAAAAGATTCAAAAGGCTAGCAACAGTGCCTTGTCCTCTCTTCCTCCCTCTAGGACCATGATTTGAGGCAAAGACCATCTTGCTTCCCCAAAAACATAGATTTTCCTCATTCATAGGAATTATAGTGTTTATAGCTTTTTAGTTGGTTAATAGTCTAGTTTCCTTTGCTTTAGAACTTCTCCATCATGCTCACTTGTTTATTTACAATAGTCTTCTTTCATGATTTCCTTTATTGTTGGCATTATGACAGGTTTGGCACTATGGAACAGGTGTTGTCCTTGATGGCAACTCACTTAGATGAAAGATCTCAGCTCAGGCTCTCAGAATGAAAGAAAACAAGATATACGCAGGTTCCTCTTAACCAAGTCACGTATACACGCGGGTTCGATGATCAAAAGGCGCATATACATATGCACGCACTTTCATGCAAGGAAAAGCGCGTATATGTGGGAAAACTTATGTTTGGCATTTAGTCCTTGGTATTTGGACCTATGGTTTTGGACCATGGTATCTCGTCCGAAGTGTTGAACCCAAGTATTGGGTCCATAGTATTGGTTCTAAGTAGTTTTGGACCATGGTATTGAGTAAGGCCTAAGATTATAAAAGGGGAAGGAGATCATTAGGCAAAGGCATTCACGAAAGTATTGAATATCTGATGAAGAGCAAGATCTAGAATACTGGTCATTGGGTTATGGTGCATAGCTGGATCTGAACCAAGGAGGAACCTAAGCGCTAGAAGAAGGATAAGTTCTATTGACGGGTCAAGATCTTAAGGCTTGAATAGTAGTATCTTTGTGTGATTTTGATCTATTATATTTGGCGCATGACTTGATCTATAAATCTGATAATCTGGGTATAACTGATGTCTGAATAAGTGAAAAGGGTAAATTATCTTTTATAGATATGTATGCATGTTCGGCATAGCAGAGTCGTGTATACACGCTAGTTAAGTAAGCCAAAACAACATATACGCTGGTTGGCCTTAATACAAAAGCGTATGCATGCAGGTTCTACATATTGAAGTAGCGTACGTCTCATGAAATATGTTTTAGCTACTTCTGTTTATTGCTGCAGTGTTCTGGGTTCAGGATTGGTTTCTGGTTACTGTTAATGTATTTTGGTTACAACATTCAGAGAAGTAATTGTTTGATTCAATTTTGATTGAAGCCAAGGAGATTGATTGATGCAGATATATTTGATGTTTGATTGATGTGATTCATGGATCTAGTCTGAAAATTTATGAAACGTGATCCCTGGAAGAAAGAGAAGGTTGTAGCCTTCTGTAGGTTAGCACCTACGTACTAGTACATCAGCTAGTACAAGAGCTAAGGGGGTTGTAGCTCCCTTCCAGGAGAAGCTGGAGAAAAGAGCTAAGGGGGTTGTAGCTCCCTTCTAGGAGAAGCTGGAGAATGAGAGAAGGTAGTAGCCTTCTGCAAGTAGAAGCCTGTGTATTGGTATAAGACTGCACCAGTACAAAAATATTGTAAAAATAAGTTTCTTATTAAAAGAAGATAGAGACGAATTGCAGCAAGTGGTTTTCACCCACATTGGGTTTCCACCTTATATCTTGTGTCCATGTGTGTGATGATCTGTTCTATTTTAATGCACCTGTTTATTGTTCTTATGGTTAATGAAGTTCAGATGCACTGATTAAAGATCAACATTTAATGAATCATAAGTGTACTGATATACGCTAGTTGCTTTAGACACAATAGCATATATACACAGTTTCCCATAACTGAAGTAGTGTATACAAATTTGATTGTGAAATGAAAAATAATTGATTTGATAATACTGATTCACCCCCCCCTCTAAGTATTATTTCCAACAATTGGTATCAGAGCAGGTCCTTCAGAAGAAGCTTGATCGCTTGAAGGAAGATCTATCATCATGAGCAACTATGAAAAATAGGCATCGATTAGGCCACCAATCTTTGATGGGAGCAACTTCGTCTATTGGAAGGTAAGAATCACAGCCTATCTTCAATCTCTTGGTACAGAAGTTTGGGATATCGTGGAAGCAGGATACACATTTCTATCAGCAACTCCTACAGATACGGCTGGTAAGAAGTAGTATGAAACAAATGCAAAGGTTGTCAATACTCTATTAGGGAGTTTACCTCAATCAGAATTCGTCAAGGTTATGCAGCTCAAAACCATAAAATAAATATGGGACAAGATCATTCTGAGCTATGAAGGAGACGATCAGGTAAAACGTGCAAAACTAAAAACTCTCAGAATTCAATATGAAAATCTCAGAATGCACAATGATGAAAGTGTGGTTAATTATTTCTTACGTATAGATGAGATTGTTAATCGTATGAAAAACTTGGGTGAAGAGATAAAAGAAGTTACTTTGGTTGAAAAGGTTCTAAGATCTTTGTCTTCTAAGTTTGAATCAAAAGTTTCTGCCATAGAAGAAAAGAAAAATCTACAGAGCATTACCATGTCACAGCTACACGGAATCCTAACTGCTTTCGAAATGAGAAAATGGGGACCATCAAGTACGAGAGAAGCCGCATTCAAAGCTTCAGGAAAAGGAGATTACAATGAGTTGAGACATATGTCAGAAGGAGGAAGAATCAAACTTTGTCAAGAACTTTCAACAAGGTTCTGGAAGATTCAGAGTTAAGCTACCTTTCAAATGCTTTGCTTGTGGAAGAGTTGATCACTATGTAGCCAAGTGTCCTCATAAAGATAATCTTGACAAAGGTAAGGAACCAGTTAGATGGAACAAAAAACATAATGTAAGTAAGAAGAGCTATTATACTCATGAAGACAGTGATGGATTTTCAATTAGTGATGAATATGAACAATGTAATGATTATAGACTTTTGATGGCTTTTGAAGAATCTGATGATTTCTTGGATGCTATGGATGAAGATGATCTCTATGAAGAAATTTCTAAACTTAAAATATGTTTAGAAGAAAAGAGTATGATCATAGATACTCTGACATTCCAACTTGCTGAAAGGGAAAAACACAATGAAAAGATAGAATGTGAAATTGTGGGGCTTAGAAAAGATATTGAGAAAAAAAAAGCTCTTAATCTTAGATTTACTAAAGGATCTGAAACTTTAGATGAGATTATCAAAGTGCGGCGTTCTCCTCTAATCAAGACAGGTCTTGGATATTCTGAAGAAACATCTCAAGCATAGAAGCCATCCACCTCCAAAAGCTATCTTGATGCAGCAAGGAGAAGTGAATAGGTTGACAATCGACAGCAAAGGCATAAAGCAGATCACTAGGTAAATCAGGGTCAATCTACTTCAAGGATGAACAGAGATCACCAAGTAAATCGGGGGCAATCTACTTCAAGGATGAACAGAAGCTACAACCAACCACAAGTAAATCATTCTCAATTTTCCTCAAGAATGAATGTCTATGGAAACTACAATCACCTGGATGGTAGGTTTGATAATCGCAGGAATTTCTTCAATGGCCAATGTTTCTCTTGTCATAACTTTGGACACAAAGCAGCTCAATGTGTTGCCTACAAGACCATCATGACTAGAGAAGCATGAAATCAAAGGAGTGTGACTGGGATCATGAAAATGACCTACAATAACTTTTCTGCTCTTGAAAATGAAATAGAATGTTCTATTTGTAACAACTTTGGTCATGAAGATTCTGAATGCAGGAGTAGGTTTCGGCAAACAACTCAGAAGGAGCAAGATTCATTGAGTTCCAAAACATGGAGAAAGAAAGAACCGCAACCAGAAAGGTGTGGTATAGCCTTATATGCGGAAGGACAGGAGAATTAGTGGTACATCGACAGTGGATGCTCGAAACATATGATAGGTGATAAAGAAAAAATTCAGTCATATAGTGTCGTAGAAAAGGAAAGGAAGGTCTCATTTGGAAATGACACCCTTGCACTCATAAAAGGTAAAGGTTCTATTCTTTTGAAAGAAAAGGTCAAAGCTGGAAATGTTATGTATGTTGATGGCTTAAAGCATAATCTATTGAGTGTCAGTCAAATGTGTGATCAAGGAAATGAGGTAATATTTCGATCAAATGGATGTATTGTTCGTGAGCTTGATATAGGAGAAACAGTGATCAAAGGCATAAGAAATCCAAATAATTTATACATACTCAAGGGAGGACAACAACAATGCTATCTAAGCAAGAATGATGAACACTGGCTATGGCATAGAAGATTGGGGCATCTAAGCTTCTCTCAGATAAGGAAAACATACAAATATCAGGCGATTCGTGATCTTCCTGACATTAGAATTTCAGACAATACAATATGAAAATCATGTCAGTTTGGCAAGAAAACTAGAACTAATTTCCCTGAGAAGGAAGGATCATCTAGTAAGCCACTTGAACTTGTCCATACTGATGTATGTGGTCCATCCAAGAAAAGTTCACCTCGATGAGAAGAATACTTCATATTGTTCATTGACGACTTTTCCAGGATGTGTTGGATAGGACTTCTGAAGCATAAAGATGAAGCTTTCGAAAAGTTCAAAGCATTCAAAGCCTTGGTTGAAAACGAATCATATCGCAAAATCAAATGCCTCAGTTCTAATATAGGAGGGGAATTTACCTCTGATGAATTTTTCAATTTTTGTGAAGAACATGGAATAAGAAGGGAATTCTCTACTGCAAGGACTCCTCATCAAAATGGAGTAGTAGAAAGGATGAACAGCAAAGTTCAACAAATGTCTCGTGCTATGCTTGATGAGTCTGGAACTCCCGCAACCTTCTGGGTGAAGCTGCATTTGCTGCAGTTACTATTCTCAACAAGACAAACGTCTGGGTGAATAGCACTCAAACTCCTCATGAACTTTGGTATGGTAAGACTCCTATGGTAAAATACTTCAAAATTTTTGGAAGCAAATGTTACATCAAAAGAACTGATTAAAACCTTGGCAAGTTTGAACCTAGATCAGATGAAGGCATTCTCCTCGGTTACTCTTCCCAAAGCAAAGGATATAAGTGTTATAATAAAATACTTGGAAAAATTGTTGAAAGTATTGATGTAGTGGTTGATGAAGAAGCAAACAATCCAAGGCAGGTAAAATCCGAAGATTTCGCAGATGATGAGGACTATCCTTCAACATAAAATAAGACTTATGATGAAGAAAAAACCTATGAGGCACCAGAAGAATGGATAAGGGTAGAAGAAAAGACTCCATCCAGGTATGTCTAGAAGAATCATCCAGAGACTCAAATTTTAGGGCAGAAAGAGGCAGGTGTACAAACAAGAAGAACTATTTCAGAAGCTTCAAGCTATCTAGCATTGCTCTCCTCCACTGAATCGCGAAATGTAAGTGAAGCATGCAAAGATGAATGCTGGGTCAAGGCCATGAATGAAGAACTTGAGTAGATTGAAAAGAATAACACTTGGGAGTTGTTTCCTAAACCAAACGATAAGAATGTCATAGGGACAAAATGGATATTCAAAAAAAAGCTAAATGAGAATGGAATGTTATTAGAAACAAGGCCAGACTTGTTTGTAAAGGGTATGCTCAACAAGAAGGTATATACTTTGAAGAAACTTTTGCACCAGTTGCTAGACTTGATGCCATAAGAATGTTCCTTACTCTTTCTAGCTTTCAGGAGTTCAAAGTATATCAAATGGATGTGAAATCTACTTTTCTAAATGGAGACTTAGAAGAAGAAGTGTACATTGAGCAACCAGATGGATTCATCCTTGGGAATGATCCAAAACTTGTTTGCAGACTCAAAAAAGCTCTCTATGGTCTTAAACAGGCTCCAAGGGCTTGGTATTTTCGGTTGGACAAATATCTCCATCAACAAGGTTTTTCAAAGGGATCAACAGATAGCAATCTATATATAAAAATTGACAATGATAAATTGCTAATACTTGTTGTGTATGTTGATGATATCATCTTTGGTAGCAATGAAGAAACCATGAGTCAAAACTTTTCCTTGGTGATGCAAAAAGAATTTGAAATGTCCTTACTTGGTGAGCTCACATATTTTCTTGGTTTACAAGTCCAACAAAACAAAGATGATATTTTTCTGTTACAAACAAAGTACCTCAAGCAGATCTTGAAGAAATATGGGATGGAGGATTCGAAACCAGTATGTACCCCTATGGTAACAGGATGCAGCCTCAACGTAAATGATGAATCAACAGTAGTACATCAACCAACCTATAGATCCATGATTGGTAGTCTGCTCTATCTGACAGGTACCCGACCAGACATCATGCATGCAGTGGGAATAGTTGGAAGATTCCAGGCAAATCCAAAGGAAGCACACCTTCAGGCAGTTAAGAGAATTTTCAAATATCTTCAAGGAACGCAAAATTATGGCTTATGGTATCCTAGAGATACAGATCTCACACTTCATGCATATACAGATGCAGATTGGGCAGGAAGCGTGGATGACAGAAAAAGCACTAGTGGTGGTGCATTCTTTATGGGTTCCGGATTAGTATCTTGGTTCAACAAGAAACAGAGCTCAATTGCATTATCTACAGCTGAAACAGCATATGTGGCTGCTGCATCTTGCTGCACACAACTCCTTTGGATGATGCAAACATTGCGAGATATTCAAATCACCTGTACTCCACCTATCTCCATTTTTTTGTGATAATACAAGTGCAATTAGTATTTCAAAGAATCTAGTCATGCATTCGAAGACCAAGCACATACCTATCAAATATCATTTTCTCTGAGAACAAGTGCTTGAAAAAAAGGTCAAATTGGAGTATGTTCCCTCCAATGATAGGTTGCTGATATATTCACCAAATCGCTACCCAGGGAGACATTTGAATACCTCAGACAGAAGCTGGGAGTATTTGATTCATCATCTTTCTATTGAAATTATTTGTTTCAGATAACAATGGTTGTACGCGAGTTTCATGAAGCGTATCCGCATATATACGCCGGTTTCTGTGGATACAGTCGCGTATATGTTGGTTTGAAGAAAAACGGTGGGGTTAGACTCAGGATGAAAAGAGTATGATATGGATTTGACAGAGACCATCTGGCACAGGTTCAGGGGGAGCATATACTTCTAATAATGCATTGTTGGCATTATTTTAGAAGATCTTGGATCAATTTCACAGCTTTTTTTGTTCAGATGGAACAGGTGCAGAGGAAGATCATGGTTGCCGGTCTGAATGATGATTGACAGATGCTACTGATGTTAGTTGTTGATGACAATCATAGTCTTGTCTTAGATATTTAGTCTCTATGTCATGTATTTCTTTTATTATCAAGGTCATGTAACGGCCTATGTTGGTTTCCCCAGTATACCTGGGTGGATGATGTAATGTTCTTGTTTCATCGTGTGTAAACGGTATCCCCACTTGGTTGGGTGGATAAGTCAATATTGGTATATCCCCACTTGGTTGGGAGATGGATGTATGTATGAGTCTTTGATGATAGGAAGGTCATTTATGATGTATAAAGTCATGTTTCTTCTTGTAGAACATCTTCTTGCAGACCTTGTCTACAGTTAGGGGGAGCATGGACAACACAGTAGAACAAATATTTCAGCATGTACTCAGGGGGAGCATAACCCTTTGCCCTTGATGATAAAGGGGGAGAATGACTTTGAGTGACTTGGGGTTGCCATCAAGTCCAAAGGGGGAGATTGCTGGCATTATGACAGGTTTGGCACTATGGCACAGGTGTTGTCCTTGATGGCAACTCACTCAGATGGAAGATCTCAGCTCAGGCTCTCAGAATGAAAGAAAACGAGATATACACAGGTTCCTCTTAACCAAGTCGCGTATACACGCAGGTTCGACGATCAAAAGGAACGTATATGTATGCATGCACTTTCATGCAAGGAAAAGCGCGTACATGTGGGAAAACTTATGTTTGGTATTTAGTCCTTGGTATTTGGACCTATGGTTTTGGACCATGGTATCTCGTCCGAAGAGTTGAACGCAGGTATTGGGTCCATAGTATTGGTTCTAAGTAGTTTTGGACCATGGTATTGAGTAAGGCCTAAGACTATAAAAGGGGAAGGAGATCATTAGGCAAAGGCATTCACGAAAGTATTGAATATCTGATGAAGAGAAAGATATAGAATACTGGTCATTGGGTTATGGTGCATAGCTGGATCTGAACCAAGGAGGAACCTGAGCACTAGAAGAAGGATAAGTTCTATTGACGGGTCAAGATCTTAAGGCTTGAATAGTAGTATCTTTGTGTGATTTTGATCTGTTATATTTGGCGCATGACTTGATCTATAAATCTAATAATCTGGGTATAACTGATGTCTGAATAAGTGAAAAGGGTAAATTATCTTTTATAGATCTGTACGCAGGTTCGACACAACAGAGGCATGTATACACACTGGTTAAGTAAGTCAAAATAGCATATACGCTGGTTGGCCTTAATATAGAAACGTATGCACGTAGGTTCTACATATTGAAGTAGCATACGTCTCATGAAATATGTTTTAGCTACTTCTATTTATTGCTGCAATGTTCTGGGTTCAGGATTGGTTTCTGGTTACTGTTAATGTATTTTGGTTACAACATTCAGAGAAGTAATTGTTTGATTCAGTTTTGATTGAAGCAAATGAGATTGATTGATGTAGATATATTTGATGTTTGATTCATGTTATTCATGGATCTAGTCTGAAAATTTATGAAACGTGATCCCTGGAAGAAAGAGAAGGTTGTAGCCTTCTGTAGGTCAGCACCTACGTACTAGTACATCAGCTAGTATAAGAGCTAAGGGGGTTGTAGCTCCCTTCCAGGAGAAGCTGGAGAATGAGAGAAGGTAGTAGTCTTCTGCAGGTAGAAGCTTGCATACTGGTATAAGACTGCACCAGTACAGAAATATTGTAAAAGGAAGTTTCCTATTAAAAGAAGATAGAGACGAATTGCAGCAGGTGGTTTTCACCCACATTGGGTTTCCACCTTATATCTTGTGTACATGTGTGTGATGATTTGTTCTGTTTTACTGCACCTGTTTATTGTTCTTATGGTTAATGAAGTTCTGATGCACTGATTAAATATCAACATTTAATGAATCATAAGTTTACTGATATACGCTGGTTGCCTTAGACACAGTAGCGTATATATGCAATTTCCCATAACTGAAGTAGCGTATACAAATCTGATTGTGAAATGAAAAATAATTGATTTGATAATACTGATTCACCCCCCCTCTCTCTTAGTATTATTTCCAAAATTTATTGCAACACTTATCAGCATTTCCTTTCATAGATCACAGTTTAGATTAGTTTGATGCAAACTCCGTTTTTCTAGATGCACTTATTTCATTTATTGCTTAATCTCATTGGTTGATTGTCAGTTGTTTATGCATAAGATATCTTCTGGTAGCAGGCTAGCCTATCAGCCATCCCATCCTGCATCTGATCCATGCCCTACAGGTCGCCCAAGTCTCCCCTCAATTCTACCTTAGTTTCCTGCACTTTCCATAGAATTTCTTCCTCTCTCCTTGAGCAAATCCAATCATCTTTCTCTCTCCCAATGATTTTTGGTAGACCCTAGGTTCCCTAAAACTTCATTCCAACCTTCATTCACCTTTTCCACCCACTCTCACACCCTCAAAATAGCCAAAACAACTCTCTGCTTCCCCTGTAGGCCTCCTATAGAACGTTGTTTTTCCTCCTATAGATTTCTTGTGTCCTCCTGTAGATTTTCCTGTAGGCTTTCTTTCGAAGGCCAAGTGTGGGAAAACCCTCTAGAAGGCAACCTGAGACTTCCTAGGACCCAACCACACCATCCTACATCCTCTCACATCCCAAAACCACCCTTCAACACCACCTATTCAATGCCACCTTCACAACCAATAAGTCACATGCATGTCAAATTCACATAAAAATCCCAAAAGATGTTTTTTTCTCATTTACTTCTAGAAATAGCTTAGTTAGATGTTGTTTGCTTCTTTGGGTAGGTAATGGGATTCTTTTCATGGTTTCCATAGTGTTTTCTGCAAGAGTAGGATTAGTTGGGTAATTAGGATTTACTTGGTTTGCTTTACATTTCAGTCTTTCTCCTTTCTGTAGTTAGAGTAGTATTTGTAGAGTAGTATTTCTCTCCTTTCAACACATATAAAGCTTCTTCTGGAATCCATAGAAGTTGGCTTGACCTCCTAGTGATCTTGCGCCGGCTGACCAAGTGAAAACCTACAGTAAGAACTAGTAGTTGTGCATACAACACCGTCGCTTTCAACTTTGTTATGAACTACCGGGTTGATAAGAGTAAAGTAGGTAGCCCAGGATTTTTAGCATTATTGCTGCAATACTAGCACTCACCATACTTTTTGGCGCTATTTCCAGGGAAGCATCAGAGTATTCTGTGATTACTGCTTTCTTCTATTTTCTATTGCAAACATTATGCTAATAGTTTATTTTAGCAAAAGTAGACCAGTCCTTTCTTTTCCTTCTAGTTCTGCATTTCTTTGCTTTCCTTTTCAATTCTGCAAATTTCATTTCAGCAAGAGTAAACTAGTCATTCTTTTCTTTCAAGTTTTGCATTTCCTGCTTTCCTCTTCAATTATCCAAATTTCCATTCAGCAAGTTTATGTCAGCTAGTTGTAATTTGTTTTGTTCAATCAAATTCAGTTTTGCAGGGACTATTACTGTGGGGAAAAAGAAACAAAAACAAACCAAAAAGATTTCTTTTCATGTTTCACACAACCAACCTTCTCTCTTCTTCGGTGGTTGCAATCAAGAAGAACCCTTAGAGGAACAGCCAGACATATTTGAAGAACCTATAGGGGAGGAAGAAGAAGAAAACATTCCTTTGGAGCCATTGGCTGAACATAGAAATGCTAGGGGGAATGGAGAGAGAATAGAGGGTACCTTTCCCATTGGGGAGACCAATGGGGACACCAAAATGAAGAATATAAGCCCTTCCACCCTACCTCATTTCCACGGTTTGACTACAGAAGATCTTGACACCTTTTTTTTTGAGTTTGTTGTTATCTGTTGAACCTATGACTATGAAGAAGATGATCAAAAGTTGAACTGTTTCCTTCCACTCTCAAGGATGCAGCCTTGTGCTGGTTCATGGGATTACCTGGCAATAGCATCACAACTTGGGCTCAGATGTAGCAAGTCTTTAACAACAAGTATCGAGACTATTGTAGGTCAAAAGATACTAAAGAAGAAATTTTCTGAATGACCATAGGAAGTGATGAGTCCCTGGAGGACTATGAAGAGAGGTTCCAGCTTAGTTATAAAAGGGTCGGGTGTACACTTGATCCTAAGTCTCTGAGGCTGGTCTTGCTTAGGGGAATTCGGGAAGATCCTTTAGACACCCTCCATCTATTGGTCGGGGGAGACATCTACCAACTGTCCTATGAGGACATAAAGACTATTTTTAGAAACCATTCTAGAGCAGCTAGAAAGAAATGTAGGGGGAGTCAACCCATAGCCAGTACCTCTTCCTCTAGCTCATCCATTAAAGGAGAAATTGGAAACATGCTGGAATACTTCAAGAGTGAGATGCTGCAGACTCTTTCCATGCAAATGGATACCTTACATATCAAAAGGAAACAAGAGGAAGCAGAGAGGGCTTTGGCCATTTTTTGCCCTAGATGCACTACGGGGCATCCTAGGAATGAATGCCCATTGAATGCTATAGGAGTTTGTTCAGTATGTGAAGAAAATCCTTCTACAGACAAGTGCCCTTCCTTACCCGAAATTAAAGTTGTATATCAAGGGGCTGAGGGAATCACTGAACAACTCTATTACATAAACCAAAGGAGGCCACATGGACCTAGACCATACCAGCAGGGGATGCAAGGGACATCTCATGCATACTATAACCCCAACCAAGTCACTTCCAGACCTACTTATGGCTCCCCTTCTCATCTTTCCTGGTCCACACCTCCTCCTTGGTCCTTCACATCTCCATATCATGCCCAACCAGCCACCAATTCATTCCAATCCTATGCTCAGCCGCAGCCTCAGCGGAATGCATCTCATCAGGGGTGGAGACCCCAATACAACTCTCCTCTTGCTCTCTTTCCTCCACCATCTTCCCAACCACAACTGTTACCTCCTGCTCCACCAAAGCAACCCCAAATGCCTACCTAGCCAAATCCGAACCTGAACAACAGACAGGCTCAGCAAGTGTATTGTGGGGAACCGTCATGCCTCACTTATGCTGTGGAGATTCAGGAAATTAACTTGCAATCTGGGAAAGTTCTTCCAGATAGCTAGCCTCCACCCAGGGTGGTTGAGGAAGATAAAGAGGAAAATGAACCTAAAGCAAATCCACCATTTCCTGAGATACTATCTGCAACAGTCCAGCCTACCCCAGAAGAAACTAAACTCCTGGGAGAATTGAAACATTTATGTGTGAAGATACCACTTCTCCAAGCCATAAAAGATGTGCCTATCTACAATAGGTTGATCAAAGAGAAGTGCTTTAGGCATCCAGGAAGGCACAAGAGGGATGCCCCAACCATGAATGTCATAGGGCAACTGTCCGATCTGATGTTGGGGCAGGTAATCTGTCCAAAATATCTGGACCCTGGAAGCCCAACAGTTGATGTCCACATCAATGGCACCATGATCTGACACACCATGATTGATCTGGGAGCTACCATTAATGTGATGACAAAGGACACAATGCTCAAACTCATCCTCCAGGGCTCCTTGAGGAAGACCATGACTGTGCTACAGCTTGCAGACCGCTCCACCATGACCCCTGAGGGGATTGTGGAAGATGTGATGGTCTCCATTGATTCTTGGGAATACCTTGCTGATTTCTTAGTTCTCCAGCCAAAGGCAAAGCGCACTGGGTATCCTCTCATTCTGGGAAGACCCTGGTTGGCTACTGTTGATGCCTACATCATCTGTCGAGCTAGGAACATGACCATAAAGAACGGGCATATGTCCAAGCAATCAATCCTATATCCTCCTACCAAACGCTTGCTAGAACATGATATACATCTCTGGTTGGGGGAGGAAGATGAGATTGAAGTCTATTCTGCACTGCTTTGTGCATTAGAAATCACCATGGGGAGAAAACCACAAGATGAGGATGATATGATTGAAAATGTGATTCAGAATCCACCCCCCAGTGTATCACCATTAGAGGACATAGTAAGAGAAACCAAAAACAACCCCTCAACTGATCTCTGTGCGGCTGACTCCACTCCTCTCCATGTTAAGAATATAGAGTTCGGCCCAGAAAGAACCTTGAAAATCAATCCATCCCTATCCACTTCCCAGGAGAAGGAACTGTGTAGCTTACTGAGAAAACACCTAGATGCCTTCGCCTGGAGTTATAAGGAGATGAAGGGAGTGCACCCTTCAGTATGTACTCATCATATATACATCAAGGAGGATTGCAAGCTAGTCAGGCAGCCTCAAAGGAGGATGAATCCAACACTTAAAGATATTGTTAAGGAAGAACTACAGAAATTGCTTGATGCAGGATTCATCTATCCCATCTCTGACAGTGAATGGGTCTCTCCTTTGGTGCTAGTGCCAAAGAAAAATGGTAAGTGGAGAATCTGTGTCGACTATTGGGAATTGAATAAAGCCACTAAAAAGGACCATTTTCCTTTACCTTTCATAGATCAAGTGTTAAACGGTCTGGCAGGGGAAAAGTTTTTCTCTTTCCTAGAAGGATTTAGTGGGTACAATCAGATTCAAATCAACCCAGAAGACCAAGATAAGACCACTTTCACTTGTCCTTGGGGTACCTTTGCATACTGGGTCCTTCCTTTTGGTTTGTGTAATGCTCCAGCCACTTTCCAAAGAGTGGTATTGAGTATATTTTCTGAATTAGTTCATGATGCAGTAGAGATATACATGGATGACTTTACTCCTTATGGATTTGACTTTTAGGAAGCTTTATCTAACCTAGGAAAAGCTCTAGACAAGTGTATTGAGATGAACCTATCCCTCAGTCTGGAAAAATGTGAATTTTTGATGATTGAAGGGACCGTGCTAGGTCATGCAATATCTCAACAAGGATTGCAAGTGGACCCCAACAAAATTGCCATAATCCAAAGGGTCCCACCTTCTCAAAAGGTGAGAGATGTTAGAAGTTTCCTAGGTTTAGCTGGGTGTTACCAGAGATTCATTAAATATTTCAACAAGCTAGCCTCTCCTTTGTTTGCCTTTTAGGTAAAGATGTCGAGTTTATATAGTCAGAAAACTGTCAAGAAGCCCTAGATAACTTGAAGAGCAAACTCGTGACTTCCCCAATTTTGAGAGGCCCAAACTAGGCCCTACCATTCCACATTCACACAGATGCCTTGAACAAAGCAATACGAGCAATCTTGGGACAAATTGATGAAAGGTTATCTTATGCCATATACTTTATAACCAAAAACTTGTCAAAGGCAGAGTTAAACTATACGGTGTCTGAGAAGGAACTCCTAGCTGTCGTGCATTCCTTAAACAAATTCAGACATTGTATCACAAGCTATCAAACCTTTGTGCACACTGATCATGCTACAATTAGATATTTAATGAACAAACCAGATGTGAATGCTCGCATTATTATAAGGTTGCTTTTACTGCAGTAGTTTGATTTGACCATTATTAATAAGCCTGGTAAAGAAAATGTTGTTGCTGACTTTTTGTCTAGAGTAATTTTTCCTGCAGGTGAAGAAGGAATGGTGGATGACCAAATGTCAGATGAATGCCTGTTTTCTATCTCAGTACTCTCTCCATGGTTTGCTGATATAACAGACTACTTGGTTTCAACACAGTTTCCACCACATCTGTCCTCAAAAGAGAAGAGCAAGATAGTGAGGAAAAGCGACCCTTTCACCTAGATTGGGGGCAATCTCTTCAAACTTGGCCTAGATCAGATCTTGAGAAGATGTGTCAGGAAGGAGGAAGTCTTTGACATCCTCCTGACTTGTCATGATGGGCCTTGTGGAGGTAATTTTGTAGCAAAAAGAACTACATTCAAGATACTGCAAGTAGGCTACTACTGGTCCACTCTTCATCCGGATGTGAGGAGATATACTAGCCAGTGTGATCGATGTCAGAGGATGGGGAAACCTACCCCAAAGGATGAAATGCCCATGCAACCTCAAGTGACCTTTGAGCCATTTGAGAAGTGGGGCATGGACTTTGTGGGTCCTATCAGCCCTCCTTCAAAGCAGAAGCAATACATCATTGTGTGCACCGATTACCTGACAAAGTGGGTAGAGACAAAAGCAATCAAAGCAACGACAGAGGAAAAAGTAGCTGAATTTTTTAGAGAGAACATATTCTACAAGTTCGGGTATCCAAGAGAATTGATCATAGATCAAGGTAGTTAGTTTACTTCAAATTTGATTGAAGACCTGCTCACACATCATAGAATCAAACACAAAACTTCGACCCCTTACCATCCACAAGCCAATGGGCAGGTGGAGGTCACTAATAGAGCATTAGAAGGGATTCGGACAAAGGTAGTGAGTAGCAGCAGAAAAGACTGGGCGGACAAATTAGTTGAGGCCACTTGGGCCTACAACACAACATGGAAGATCACTACAGGATTCACACCCTATGAGCTGGTCTATGGGAATAGGGCTTTGCTGTCAACAGAATTTGAATTCAAAACCCTAAGGGTGGTAGCTCAGCTGAACCTAGACCTCAGCCATGCACATAAAGAAAGATTACTTCAGCTCAATGGATTGGATGAAAACAGAATGCTAGCCCTTGTCCATACAAAGGTAGTTCAGCTTCAGAGAAAGATATGGCATGAAAAAAACATCAAGGAGAATTAATTCCAAGAGGGAGATTGGGCACTACTCTATGATTCAAGATATAAAGATGGCTGGGACCCTACACTATGGAGAAATGCAATGACAATGGTCCAGTTCTGATCAGAACCATTGATGATGAAGCCATCCCCATGCTTGTCAATGGAAATCGGTTGAAATTCTACAAGAAACCCATCTCCAAGCAAGAGTTAATTGAATATTTGAATAAGACAATGATGGTAGTGGAGCATGTCTTAGCCTCCACTTCATCCACTCACTGAAGAAAAAGAAAAAAATAAAAAAAATAAGGATTCAAGTGAAAACTTCCATGAGGCACTTGAGTCCCATCATTGGGTTGAAAACCTCTCCTAAGGTGGTCGAGTGATGTCAAAAGAAAAAAAAAAGAGAGAAAAATAAGATCCCTGGGTGAAAACCTCCCTTGGAGGTGCCCAGGGTAGGCAGTTAGGGTGAAAACCTCCCTGAGGTGCCCTAGTTGTTTTCAAGAAAAAAAAGAAAAAAGAGAAAAATAAAAATGAATTTCCAATTGCATTGCAGGTTTGTAGGAGGACTACAAGAAGTAGCAGAAGATGCCAAGGGAGCCCTGAAACCAACACCAGCACCTATCCTACCTTCCCACACCTTTTTCCATCATTCTTGGCATTTTTTTCACCTCACTGTGCTTATTTTTCAAAAACTGTGTTTTCTACAGGAGGCTCCTGTAGGAATTACAGAGAGCCAGAAATGGATAGAAAAGGCAGTTTGAGGGACAGGGAAGCTTCATAAAAAAATCTATAAATCCTTCTGTAGTCTTCAAAACTCCAAGCCTGCATCACACCCCAAGCATTATTCTTCTTCCTGTCCAAGAAAAACACAGAGAAAAAAAACAGTTTTCAGGAAAAAGAAGAAACAAAAAAATAAGAGAGTAGGCAGCACCATCAACCTCACCTAAAGCCTACCTATTACCTCTCCATCTCTATCTACATATTTGGCATCATCCTCACAACTCCAGGCATAGAAAGAAGTTGAATTTTCAAGGGGAGAAGTAGCTACAGGAGTTCCAGTAGGAATTCCTGTAGTAGCTGATCCCATTAAAATCCAACATCAGCAGCAAAAGGGTGCAAATATGGAAGTTTAATAAGACACCTGAAGCTCAGATCCAGCTAGATAATAACTTGCACAAGGCATAGCCACACATCAACAAGCAAACAACATGCAACAAAATAAACAAAGGCATGCAACAGAGAGAAAGAACCACAACACCTCATAAGAAAATACATTCGGATCTTAGGTAAGTAACTTACTTGCTCCTCTGTTTGCATTTGTGTAGTTAGAAGGCATGAAAAAGTAATGAGATGGTTGAGGTTGAACGAGGGAAAAGTGGCCAGTTAACTTGGCCACCTTCATCTAGTTGACTCCACTCATCCGAAGATGTCACCCACACGTGCGCACAGCCAACTCAAGAAAGATGTCAAGGACAAGTAGTGGAGGAAGTGTGAACTCCGATGCAATAATAAGGGATGATTACAAGGAAAGGGCCATGATGACAAGGTAGGTGGGGACCAACAGTCCAAATATGGACAATGTACACTTGGCCAACTCACCCTCCATCACCGGAAATATCCATAAAAAGCATTAAGTACTCCTCCTTGAGCACTCTCAGCACCTTTTCCTTCATTATCTCCTCGAAACTCCGCTCTTGCAATATCCTCGTGCCCCCACAGCCTCGTAACCATCGTTCTCCATTGATCTCTCCCATATTCCTTCTCTCAACATTTTCTACAGGAGCACCTATAGGTTCTACAGGAGAACCTACAGTAATTCTATAGGAGGGCCAGTGAGTTGTTTTGAAGGGATAAAACATGGGTTTTAGCACAATTCTCAGGTTGAGGAGGTAGGTTCTATGCATACCCCTATTGAATATCAAAATATGCAAGTAGTGGTTTGATTTTGAGGAGGAAATAAAGCCTTTAGGTGGAGGAAATACATAATATAATTTCTACTTATTTCTTAAAAAAACACAGTCTCCTTGTTTCTCTGTTTTTCTTCAAAAATGGTTGTCTCCTTCTCCACATTTGGATTCCCAAAGAAGCATAAACAAAATGACAAGATGTTTTATGAGGAAGGAGCCCACCAACTCCTCCAGGCTCCATGCACATCCCCAAGTAGTGGACATATTCACAAGAGAAAATTGGATGATTTTTTTTGAGAAATTCCGAGGGTTTGATGAGGAAATTGCTCAAGAATTTTCCCACTCTTTGGTCCCTCACACCAGAACACATGCCATTGTCACCTTTAGAGGTCTTTCCATGGAGATAACCCCTGATTTTATCAGTAGGGTCACTACCCTTCCTCTTGGATTGCCCTGGAGTAAGGATGAAAAACCAATTGGCCAGGCTGCCAAGAAAAACTTCTTCCAAAACAATGAAACCCCTGTAGAGGATAAAAATGGCATTAGAAGGGCTAGCATACCATATCCTTGGGATGAGGTCAGCTACCAAATAATCAAATATATTTCCTGTGAGGGGAGGTACAACATTGTCTATGGTTACCATTTTAGAATCCTTCATGAATTAAGATATGGCATGGACACTCCAACCCCTCAGAAGCTCAGCATCCCCTACTTCCTCCTACAGTCTCTCATTGACTCTAGCATTAAAGTTCAAGCAGGGAATTCAGAGTAGCTTGCTCACCATGGGTTAATCAAAATTTTAGTGGAGCCCTCCAAACATTTACATTCCATATAGCATGGGAAATCTTTTGAAACATGACAACAGAAGATGAGATAAAAGCCATAACCTATGATATCAATCCTACTAGCAGTGAGGAGGAAGAGTAGCAAGGGGGAGAGGGCAAGGCAATTGGTGACTTAGTAGAACAAAAAGGGAAGGAGGAAGAAACTAAGATAGAGGAGGAGAAAGCTGAAGAAGTAGACCAGGAAGAAATAGAGCAAACAAAGATAGAAAGAGAAATAGAAGGAGGAGAAAAAGGGGCAGAAAAGACAGAAGTGTCCCCTGAGACTCTAGAAAGAGAGGCAGCAGCTGCTCTCACTACCCTCAACACACCAATTAAGCCAAAACAGAAGAGGAAGAGGTAGACCTCAATGTATTTCAGGGCTAGGAAGAGCATAAGAATCAAAACAGGGAAACCCCGGTCTTCTTCAAAAGTGCCAATTATTATTGAAGATTCACCCTCTGCCCAAGGGAAAGAATCCCCTTCCAAGGAACCTATCACATATGAAAGGGGGACTCCTAGATCCCCCACATGGAAAGAAAAGGTAGAACTACAGGACCCAAAAACAGTCCTACAGGAGGCACAGATAGTTCTATAGGAGACCCCATCAAAACTATAGGAGACCCAAAAGCTGGAGAAAAGGGTAGAAGGATAGCCAAAGGGAAAGGAAGAATAAATAGAGCTATAAGAACTTGATCCCCAACCCGGTCTTGGCTCCTACTATAGTTTTCTTGAGGGGGGAAGAATAATTCAACAAAAAATTGCAATTCCACTGTTCTTTGAATTAGAAAAAGAAAGGATAAGGACCCATAGGTGGATGCAAATAACCAAATCCAAAGGGGTTGAGGATATTGGCCATATGGAGAACAAACTCAAAGAAATGGGCAAAGAGTTAAGTGTTGTTAGATACAGAGAAGCAATTGCAAGAAGCCAACTTGAAAGAGAAAATGAATTACTAAGGAGGCAGCTGCAAGAGAAATAGACCCAACTGGAATGCATGGCCAACTGGTCCATGAAGGCATTGCAATGTAGGACACCAGAAAAATCCTATGGCCTGTATCTCAAGGACCAATGGTTGCAATTTTAGATAAAGACTTTGGCACAAAGAGGCACAATGCCTTTCCAAGATTACAGGAAGTTTATGGAGCTATGTGATCAAAGCACATCAGAAGATAAGGAAAAGATGGCAGAATTCTACCTGCATAACATGGCCCTCACAGACATGAATGTGTGGGACCCCAATTCCAGGTTAGGGGACCTACAACTAATGGCCATGGCCTCATGGATGAACCATGAAGAGTTAAGGGTAGCATAAATAGGAAGGTTGATGATAAAGGAGTAGAATGAGCCATTAATGATCAGAGCTGAGCCATCAGACCCCATGGCACTCTTCAACACACATAACCTGCTTGCCAATAATCCTCATATTGCCCCTAGATATATCAGTGATCAGGCACAAGCCATTGCACATTTTGAGGATATGGAAAGGTTACTTGGAGATGATTGTGTGCATGCATGTATGAGGAGATGGAACACCTTACCACATAGTCTACAGATCAGGGAATATCATTCCCCAATGAGGATGAAGGAGGCATTACGAAGAGTGCCAATGTATGAGCGCCCATGCAGAGGCTAAAGGTCAATTGCATTGGGCTCAAATTGAGTTTGCCACTACTGCTAAGCATGCTGGAAGGCAGAAGAGAAGAAGAAGAGCAGGAGTAGTGGGAAGAAATAGACAGGAAGGCAGGATTCTATGACAAGGAAGAGGAGACCACATCAGAAGCATGGGATGCTAGGGAGGCCACCAGGGCCATAAAAGATGAGGAGATGGACTAAGTTGCTCAGAGGATGAGCAACACTTTCAGTAGGGGGTGATGACGAGCCTCATTAATGGGTAATTATATGGGCTCATTTTACCTCCTAACCTAGTCAAATCAACCATTCTCTTAGCTTATTGTATGATTTTCTAATTATATTTATGCTTATAGAGTGAGTTGAGTTAGTTATGATGCCATGTGGTCTAATATGTGTTTAATGCAGATTATTGATGAATTTTGTGGTCAAAGTCAAGGATCCAGTGGACAAATGGCAGCAATAACTCGAAGTGGACAAAGGAGAGGACTTATAGGAGGGAGTCCCCCTCATTTATTACTCCTCACTTTGAATTCCCCTTCATTCAGCTCGGAGTACAAGCAACCAAGTCATGCATTAGCAGGCAGCCGAGCAAGTGGAGGATAACTGATGACTATCTCGAGTTTTGGGAGCCAAGCCTCCCTGATTTTAAGGAAGCTATTGGTAGCTTCATTTGTATAAGTAGAGAGGCCTAGGGCCTCACTAGGGTCGGATTTTTGTTGTACTTTTTCTTATGTAAACTCTGCTCAACTTCAAGCTTATTATTTTGACAGTTCCATGTAATCTTGTTATTGTTTTGGAAATAAAGATGGAATCCTTTTTGACTTAGCATTGAGTTACCTTAGAGGGCTGAAGCTCTTGGGTTAGGGCCCAATCCAAGCATCCATGCTCCTCTTTACTTGTATTTGTATGTTTTATTTCAGTTTGTAGATTAGGTTGCTGTTAGATGAATTTCTTTTATGGTCAAGAATAGGTTGCTTTTGATGATTCAATAGTTTGCTTCCATTTGTGCTTTCTGTAGTAGGTTAAGCAGTGATAAAGAAAAGATCCAAAAGGATAGCAACAATTCCTTGGCCTCTCTTCCTCCCTCTGGGACCATGATTTGAGGCAAATACCCTCTTGTTGCCCCAAAAACACAGATTTTCCTCATTCATATGACTTCTAGTGTTTACAACTTTTTAGTTGGTTAATAGTCTAGTTTGCTTTGCTTCAGAACTTCTCCATCATGCTCACTTCTTTATTTACAATAGTCTTCTTTCATGATTTCCTTTATTGCAGCAGTTATTAGCATTTCCTTTCATAGATCACAGTTTAGATTAGTTTAATGCAAAACTCTGTTTTTCTAGATGCACTTATTTCATTGCTTGCTTAATCTCGTTGGTTGATTTTCAGTTGTTTATGCAGTAGATATTTTCTAGCATTAGGCCAGCCTATCAACCATCCCATCCTCCATCTGATCCATACCCTATAGGTTGCCCAAGTCTCCCCTCAATTCTGCCTTAGTTTCTTGCATTTTCCATAGAATTTCTTCCTCTCTCTTTGAGAAAATCCAATAATCTTTCTCTCTCCCAATGATTCTTGGTAGACCCTAGGTGCCCTAACACTTCATTCCAACCTTAATTCACCTTTTCCACCCACTCTTACACCCTCAAAACAGCCAAAACTGCTCTCGGCTTCCTCTTGTAGGCCTCCTGTAGAACGTTGTTTTTCCTCCTGTAGATTTCCTGTGTCCTCTTGTAGATTTTCTTGTAGGCTTTCTTTTGAAGGTTGAGTGCGGGAAAATCCTGCAGAAGGCCACCTGAGACCTCCTAGGACCCAACCACACCATCCTACATTCTTTGAAGTCCCAAAACCGCCCTTCAACACCACCTATTTGCTGCCACCCTCACAACCAATAAATCACATGCATGTCAAATTCACATAAAAATACATAAAATCCAAAAAGATGTTTTTTGCTCATTTACTTCTAGAAATAGCTTAGTTAGATGTTGTTTTCTTCCTTGGGTAGGTAATGGCATTCTTTTCATGGTTTCCATACGGTTTTCTGCAAGAGCAAGATTAGTTGGTTAATTAGGATTTACTTGGTTTGCTTTACATTTCAGTCTTTCTCCTTTCTGCAGTTAGAGTAGTATTTGTAGACTAGTCTTTCTCTCCTTTCATCACATATAGAGCTTTTTCTAGAATCCATAGAAGTTGGTTTGAGCTCCTAGTGATCTTGTGCCAGCTGACCAAGTGACAACCTGTAACAAGAACTAGTACTTGTGCATACAACACCATTGCTTCCAAGTTTGTTACGAACTACCGGGTTGATAAGAGTAAAGTAGGTAGCCCAGGAGTTGTAGCATTATTGCTGCAATACTGGCGCTCATAAAAGAGAGGGAAGAAGATTTCTCGCACTTGGTGCATTGATTTCAGTCTAGATGGTGATTTCCATAAGCTTGTAATTTTCGACAAAGGACAAATTTCAACACTTGCAATTATTTTCCAGTACCTTCTCTTAATACCTCATTGTCTCTTAATACATCCTAATATCTCTTAATCTCACTTTTGTATTACCTTTCTAGTCTTATTAGGGAAATTCTATGTCCTTTGGTTATAGTAGGGCTTTCAAATCAAAATAAAACAAGGTCAAGTTCATAAGATAAAAAATATAAACATATGAATCATTTTTAATGACATGACCTTCATTTTCCCATGGTGGGTGTGTTAGCTCTGCTACGTTCTTCAGCATTTGGAGCACCAAATACTAGCTTGGCCATGTGTTTATGTAAAAAGGGAGCTCACAGTAGTCTATTTCCTTCTCATCCTTCATTTTCCTTATACTCCCATAGCCCCGCTATCTCCGTTTTCTTCCAAAAACCTTGGATAAACCCGCTTTCCCTCAGGTCCCACATGCGACGTCGCAATTGCAAGCGACACTTTCATATGGCAAGACTTCTCGGCTTGCGATCTGCGATAGATGCGATGATCGGTTAAGCCATATTGTAATGTACCATCAGGTTCAGGTTTAGTCGTTGATCGCAATCGCATCCATGTGTGTATAAGGCCCAAACCGCTTGACTTCCGCCGATGCGATACTGCAATCGCTCCTCTGCCGTCCGATCAATCCCGACAAGATCCAACGGCCCAAACCCTTTTCACTCTCATGTCTCCCAATACCTCCTACCAAGAGATCTTTGATGTCTATTCATTCGATCCAACGGCATCTGCTGCTCCAGCGTTCACAAACCGCCCGCGCGTTAGCTCGCGATAAAGTGGTTTTCGCTCGTTCTTGTCTACCACGTGTCGCTCGATAACTCGCATTGCTCGCCCTCATACCTTTACTGCTCACCCACCAAAAGTGGTGCGATACATACTGCTTACGGCCCATTCGCTTGCCCCCGCTCGTTATCTCCCATGTATCTTTCCTGCCCGATGGCCATCGGATCTGTCCGCTAGAGATCTGACGGCTCACGTTTTCCTGCTCTCGTTTCCTCCTGATATCTCTCGCCAAGTCATATCTTTTGTTCATCTGCGCGATCCAACAGCTGATATTTGTTCCCGTCATACTCATGCCTCCGCCATACTATCCATGTCCATAGCCTGTCCCATGCATCTGAAGGAAGAAGGGGGCCAGTGTTAGTACTCGGCGCATTTCATCTCCAACCACTGCATTCAAGAAATAGAATGGCCGAGAACGAGAAGGAATAGCCTCAAGCAAAGCAGAGCATTTATCAGTTATGGGGTTTCTTTCATACGACACTCCACCTACTAGAGGAGTACAACAGAGCACCAGAGAATGTCAAATTAATTCATTAAAGCAAGCAGATTGTAGCAGAGATGCCATCAGAGAGTTAAAGCGGTTGGTGACTCATTATGACCCCTCGACGCATAAAATAGCAAAACATTTTGTAAATAAACTCTATATATACCCAGAAAACAGATGTAATCTGGGAAATGGGTTGATGGTTGTTGTTTTGATGTAAGGTTCAACTTCTGGAGATTGTAACTACTTTGATACTTGTAGCGTGTGGTCTTCATTTTCAGCTAATACAAGCTTCTTTTGTTGTTAATTGCTCACTTTCCATTTCTACTATGTTCTAGGCTGTGCCTGTTATGCATTTGTTCATGTGTTCTTGATATTTAGCATTAGAGGGGCTGTCATCCCAGCTCTGTGTTGAAGTCTAGTATGTATCATTGAATGTGTTATGAAAGTTTCTATTTACTTAGTGCCAGAGAGCTGTCATCCTGTCTGTGCATTAGGAAATAGATCTGCAGGCCTCTTTACTGGTTGTAGCCAACCATCACATGGTCTTGTGCATCTACTGGTGTGGTCAGTATTCTCCATGTTCACCTAATCCTCAAACGATGAGTAATTGGTGGTCTAAAGCCTTGTAGTCTGGGGGTGTTCACCCATGTCTGGAGTTAAGCATAGTAGAAGTGGTTATCTGGCTTGGACAAGCATCATTCCTTCCATTCATCCATTTCCAACATTTTGTTGAGTTTGTAATGTTCCCGAGCATCTCCAAGATACAACCTAGGAGAGTTTATTGGGGTGATAACATTAATTGGCACCGTTGCCGGGGAGAGGAGATTGAAGCTCAGCTTCCCTGGGAGAACGACACAGTTCCAGATTTTGATGATAGACAAAGTCTGGGCACATTTATGGTTGTAATCATCTATCTGGCAACTCCACTGGAGGAAGACCATCCTTTGGCGACTCCACATTATAGTCCTGGCTCAGTTTGTGAGGCATACTCGAAGAAATCCTCAGAAATCACCAGCTGACCCAGTGCTTGACCCTGAGAAGATTGTCAAATCGAAGAAAACATCGTAGAAAGGAGCATCAGGATCAGGTAAGCCCAAGAAATCTTATGAATCTCTGCAAGAGAAGGTTATAGTTGAGAATATACAATTTGAAGATATATGGTCGAGGACTGCTAGTGAAGAATCAGCTGCAGAGATTCATAAAGCTCCTTATTCGTTTAGTTCCCATTTGGATCTTAGTCCAAAGATAACATCCCATACAGTCCAGATGAGAACACATAAAGAGGGGTTGAAGTATAAACTATCTCTACCTGATAAGATCAAATGTTCTAAACTCTTTGAGGTAGAGGATCAAATCAACCCAATTTTGTAGATCTTTGATGAGCTGGCTGATAGGCTGGCCGAGAGAAGGAGAAACAGTTTTGATGTTCCAGTAGATGGCCAGTTTTTGAAGATTTATGTTGTTTAAGGTTTTCGAGCCTTAATGATTGTAAGCATGTTCTTTTACAAGTTTTAGTGTAGGCTTAATTAGACTCCATGTCCAATGGAATACTACGCAATGTTCTTAAGCTTGTTTTGTATGAAGGCATTGGTATGCAGTTCTTGAGACCTCACAGGGAGGATCTCATCCCCAGAAGGAGCCAGTGTTAGCTCTGCTATGTTCTTCAGCATTTGGAGCACCAAATACTAGCTTGGCCGTGTGTTTATGTAAAAAGGGAGCTTGCAATAGTCTATTTCCTTCTCCTCCTTCATTTTCCGTATACTCCCATATCCCCGCTATCTCCATTTTCTTCCAAAAACCTTAGATAAACCCGCTTTCCCTCAGGTCCCACATGCCACGTCACAATCGCAATCGGAACTTTCTTATGGCAAGACTTCTTGGCTTGCGATCTGCGATGGATGCAATGACTGGTTAAGCCATATTGTAATGTAGTATCAAGTCCAGGTTTAGTCGCTAATCGCAATTGCATCCATGTGTGTATAAGGCCCAAACCCCTTGACTTCCGGCGATGGGATATTGCGATTGCTCCTTTACCGTCCGATCAATCCTGACAAGATCCAATGGCCCACGCCCTTTTCGCTCTCATGTCTCCCGATACCTCCTGCTAAGAGATCTCCGCCATCTATTCATTCGATCCAACGGCATTCACTCTTCCCGCGTTCACAAACTGCCCAAGCGTTAGCTCGCGATAAAGTGGTTTTCACACGTTCCTGTCTGCCACACGTTGCCCGATAACTCACATCGACTGCCCTCGTACCTTTACTGCTCACCCACCAAAAGCAGTGCGATACATATCGCTTACCGCCCATTTGCCCGCCCCTGCTTGTTATCTCCCATGTATCTTTCCTGCCTGATGGCTGTCGGATCTGTCTGCTAGAGATCTGACAACTCACGTTTGTACACTCCCGTTTCCTCCTGATATCTCACGTTGAGTCATATCCGTCATTCATCTGCATGATCCAACGGTTGATATTTGTTCCCGTCATACTCATGCCTCTGCGATACTGTCTGCGTCCATAGCCTGTTAAGTGCATCCGAAGGAAGAAGGGGGGCAGTGTTAGTACCCGGCGCATTTCATCTCCAACCACTGCATTCAAGAGACAGAATGGCCGAGAACGAGAAGGACTATCCTTGAGAAAAGCAGAACATTTATCAGTTATGGGGCTTCTTTCATACGACACTCCACCTGCCAGAGGAGTACAACAGAGCACGAGAGAATGTCAAATTAATTCATTAAAGCAGCCGGCCATCACATGGTCTTGTGCATCTGTTGGTGTGGTCAGTATTCTCCATGTTTACTTAATCCTCAAACTATGAGTAATTGGTGGTCTAAAGCCTTGTATTCTGGGGGTGTTCACCCATGTCTGGAGTTAAGCATAGTAGAAGTGGTTATCTGGCTGGGACAAGCATCATTCCTTCCATTCATCCATTTCCAACATTTTGTTGAGTTTGTAATGTTCCCGAGCATCTACGAGATACAACCTAGGAGAGTTTCTTGGGGTGATAACAGGGTGACAATCATGGATGATATTGGAGTTTCAATGGTATGTGGTGGGTGAGGGAAATGGCAGTGTATTCCCTCTACCACTTTATGCATGCATTCAAAACCTTGCTATGCATAAAAGGAATATCTCCTTCGAATTATGGTAGTAGCTCTATGGTTTGATATGGTGGCTCACTCAACTAGGAGTCATTATCTCACAACTAAGGTGCTTGTTACACAGTAATTTGTCACCGTCCCTATTACCCCTTCTCCTGCACATTGGAGGACTTATTCCAGGACCTGTGAGAAGTGACATAACCTGAAAACACTTGCATTGTATCCCCTTGAGTATGTACTTCATATGCCCTGAAGACACCTTCTGCAAAATACCCATAAAAATAGCCCCTTTTCCATTGGCGCGGTTCCACTGTGTATCACTAGCGCCAATGGGGGAAATCCTCTAAAGAGAGCACGCCAGCTGGCACTCTGTCTCAGAATCGCACTCGCGCCAGCCCAGTTGGGTAAAGTTTTTAACAAACAAACTTACGAAGGTTCTTCCTAACCTATTCATGAACTGATTCCATCTTGAGTTAGTTCAGTTGGGCTTCGA
The DNA here is from genome assembly GCA_031772625.1 of Pinus tabuliformis. NCBI lineage: Eukaryota > Viridiplantae > Streptophyta > Pinopsida > Pinales > Pinaceae > Pinus > Pinus tabuliformis. The sequence goes on from CM062813.1 coordinate 813,872,127, forward strand.
ATCTCCATAGAAGGGAAGTAGTTCTCCACCTCTGATGGAAGCTTCTTAGTGATAAATTCAATCCCATGAATCTTGTGGATGACCCTAACTCCTTCTCCTCTATCTATAAAAGCTTGTCCTTTTGCCTTTGACAAGTTAGGAGTCTCCAAGTTCCAAATTCTAAGTCTCAAAGTCTGAGAATTGCCAAGTTCATGCTACAAGGAGCCTTATTCATTCTCATGAGGCTAAATCTTAAGTGAGGAGATTCTTGTCCAAGTAACCAAGGAGAGAGAGGCTTGTTCCCCATTCCCAACAAGCTTTGCAAGGCATGTATTGTTGATCACCCAGCCAAAGGAGGATTTGACGTCAGAACTATGGTTGTATTCTTCTTTGTTTATCAATAATAGACGACTATCATTATGGTTCCACTCTTATTGTCTTTGTAATGATGATTGAGTTATATCCTTTCTAACTGATATATAAGTGCATCTATTGGATTTTATGCTTGTGTTTGTGTCGTTCTTTGCATGTGCAGGTGTCCGTTCACGAGGATCGTGGGGATTGTGACCAGCCGGAGCAAAGGAATGGGAGCGACGACTCTTCTACAAGTACTAGCGTTGGAATCCAGGTAGGCCCTCATCATCGGTCTTTGATTTGCAATTAGGAGCCTACGTGTTAGTGTTGTTTGATTGTTGCTAGACCCCATTTGGACTAGTAGGGATTGCCTCCGTCCGTAGAGGGGATTTACCTTCACAACAATTTGGCGACTCCACTGGGGAGTTGGCTTTTTGCCTTGTTGTTTGTTTTGTCTTGTTGTTTGATTTGTAAACTTTAGATGGAGTCTGAAGTACAGCCAGATAGCCTTCGAAACGCTATTGCTCCGCATTAGCAAAGTAGATCAACGCCACTTCAGTCCATCTCCAGTTTGGTTTACGAGCTGAACGGCTTGGAACTTGCCTTGTTTCTTCGTTGTTTCTTGGTTTCTCTCGCTTGATTAGCTTTCTAGGTTGAATCCCTGTATTGCTTCTTTCCCCTTGGTGTACCTGGGTACTGCTGACTTAGCTTTGGCTCGTTTGTTTTTTATTTTTCCATAGCAAACTCGGCTGGCACTATTTTATAGCGTTACAGTCACGCCAGTTGGCGCATGTTGCACACTAACAACCCGCGCCAATACCTGAAAGGCACGAGTTTCTGGCTGACAGTCATGCCAGGCCTGGGAACTTTTGAAGTTTGCTTGGCTATGAGCCCTCTGAGCTTAGGTTTTGTTATGGGTACCTTTTTTAGACTACTTGAGTGTGTTGGAGTGTGATTTGACTGCCTTTGATCTTTACCCTTTGGGTGTTTTCTTTTTTCTATCGATTTCACATTTCTAGCCCTAGGGCATCTAGTGGCTTTGTGTGTCGAGCCTTCCACAGGGGTTTTGATCTTCTAGTGGCCCAGTCGATTCTTTGATTACTCCCTTGCACTTGTTTGGTGGTTGTAAATCATTTTGTTGCATTATTTGGGCGACTTGCTTTGTCTTAGCTTGAATTCCGCTTCGTCTCACTTTGAGCCTAGATTACACGGCTCATTGGTGTCTTTGGGATCTTTCCGGTTCTTTGGAGTTTTGATTTGTGATTTAGGGAACTGAATGTTCTTGCATTGAATAGAATTTGTTTGTCATCATTTCTCAAAGTTTGTTTAATGCACTTTGCCATCAATAAAAGAAAAGATCTCTTTTGCTTTATATTAGTTAATAAGAATTAGAACTTTTCATTTTGATTAGTGATTAGTGATCTTAAAGAAGAGTTTGTTAATTTCCATTAGCTGCATTAGGGAATTTCTTTGTTGTTTTGTGATCATTTCGTTTGCGTGAAAGCTCTCAAACCCTCTCGTAACTAGCATTCATCGAATGAAATGACATATTTTGGCATATAGTTTGCATTTAGGGAAATTTTGAGAGATTACATACGGTAAGGCCTGAAAACTGAAACCTAATACAAGATCAACTTTAAAATGAACTGAATGAATCTAACAATGCATTGGAACATAACGCAAACATTTAAAGGTCTAGGCTAGAGACGTGCTCCGACGTCGTTAAGCATAGTCACTTTTGTTTCACTCAAGGTTGGGTGATTCCTCCTTCTGTGATGCAATAGTGGTCTAGCACGGATTTGAGCTCCCACGTACCATCAAGTATATGGGGAGACCCCACTAGGTTATCATCCTTTATCCATTGGAAGCCGTGTCTGCTGCCTTACAAGCCGCAATGCACCGAACACAGCATTTGGGAAGATTGACTGCCGTACGGAAAGTCCTTGGTTTTCATATGACTACCAAGGTGTATATGCAGTTTTACGGATTTGTTTGGTAAACCCTTTTGCCTAGCTCTCCGAAGTAGTCACTTTTGATCCTTTTCACACTCCCTAAAAGAAAAGGCTCATCTGAGCACTTGTCACTTCAGGCTCATCAAACATTTGAAGGCGACTAGAGTCATCTTTTTGTCCTTTTCTCGACTCTTAAAAAATGAAAAGGTCAAGTTATGTCCTTGCGTCTTAAAATTTATTCGGCCACGATTCACATTTACCTGGTTAGATCTTGTTTGTGTTAGCTTGAGTAGGGTCCTTTCTTGTTAGTTTGCCCAGGATTTTTTCAAGTTGTCATCCTGGCGGAATCACCGATCCCGTCTCCCGTCCCAAGTGACCAAGGGTCTCCTTCTTCTGTTGCTCCTGAGGTACCGGTTGTGAGTGATACTCTCCCTATTGTTCCGAGTATCCAACCGATTAACTCTCACGCTCTAGAAGACGATCTCCACGATCTATTTTGGAACCCTATTTGGGAGCCTTACGAAGAGGATATTCTTGTTACTCCTACTGGTGTTTCGATTCCAATGTCTTCCTCTAACATGGATGACACATCTCCTATAGCGAGTGAGACACCTGTTTTGTCAAGTATCGAAACTCCTATCTCGGCCACATCCCCGGTACCCTCATGCTATAAGGCTTTGAGGGATAATATGGGTTCTAGGAACCCCTCTTCAGGTACCATGTGGGACCACCACATCATTCCCACTACGGGATCTTTTCTTCCACAAGTTCACAATACCGTCGTCACTTCAGTCCCGACTGTTCCGACTATTTTTGTAGTGTATTCAAAACTGGTTGTTAGTGCCATTACGACATCTTCTACTGTAACTACTGTTGCTGGTCCGTCCCACGGCTCAGTAAATAGTGGCCAGCCGGCACATACACCCAGAGTTGTTCATCCTGCACTTAGTGCCCCACCTTCTTCTGGTTCCATTCTAGTAGGGGAGGCACATGATCAGTATTCGCATGCCGTCCAGAATCCGGGCGCGCAAGGTCCAAATCCTTATTATGACCCTATAGGGCATCATTTGTATACTTCCTTGCCATCTCAGCCTGCGGTTGAGGTCTCAGTTCCATTAAGCGTCGCTTGGGGTACCACTGGTTATGGTGGTGGCCAAGCGCCCCGTCCGGATCAAGGACAACCTTACCAAGGACCATCGTATCAGGGTCAGTCGTCTTACACGTAGCCTTCTTATGGGCAGCAATATTACGGTCAATCCTATCCAGGGCAACCTGGAGGCCCACAAGGACAACCCTTCCAGGGACAACCTTCGGCCTATGGTGGTCCGTCTTTCACTTATCTTGGGCAACCCTCTGGAAATCCGGGACAACCTTATATGCAACAAGGACAACCTAGAGTCCAGCAGGGATACCCTTCCGGTCAACCCTATGGGAACCCAGGACAACCTTATATGCAACAAGGACAACCTAGGATCCAGCAAGGGTACCCTTCTGGGTAGGGTGGTCAGCCTTACGTGCAGCAAGGCCAACCCACTGCCCAGCCTAGTCAACCATCTGGACAAGTTGGTCAACCTCAGGGTCAACCAACCGTCCAGTCTGCTCAGCCATTTGTTCCGCAAGGACAACCCTCAGTTGTACAACGACAACCTAACACCCAGCAAGCTCAACCTTCTGGGCAAGTGGGTCCATCCCAAACTCAACCAGGGAAAACTTCCGGCCAGGTGGCCCAATCTCCATCCTCTCCAGGACATCCTTCTGGGCCTGCTCAACCAGGCATGCAAATGGTGGTTGCTTCTCAAGCTCACCCCGGTTTTCAGCCCCAAGCTGGGCCCCAGACTCAAACTAGTCTTCAGATGCAAGGTGGGTTTCAATCCCAACCTTCTTACCAAGCGCAGCCTGGTCCTCAGGCTCAGTATGGAGCTCAGCAACCATATGGTTACCAACAACCCCAGGGGCAAACTATGTTGGCCCCGTACCAAAATTATCAACAAATGCAGGCCGCTCCTTATCAGAATTACTAGCAACAGTATGTTGCTCCTGCGAGCCAAGTTGGTAATCAATGGGGTGTTGGGGGGCAGATCCAGAGTCAACTGTCCGGTTATGGCTACAACCCCTATGGACGGAATCCCTACGGACAGAACCCTTATGGGCCAGGCCCGTCTTGACAAAATCCATGGGGGCAACCACCGACTGGCTGGAACTCTGGTATTACCTCTTATCCACGGCCACAGATGTCCTTCAATCCTCAGTTACCTTTCTTAGCAACATTGGAACTACCGAATGTGTCCAAATTGACTAATGATCCTATTCTTCATAATCCATTCTGGCCACCAGTTCCAACCAAGATACCCGGTGATTGTCCCAATTTCGATGGCAAAGCTGGAGAAGACCCTCAAGCCCACGTTATGACTTATCACCTTTGGTGTTCGTCAAATTCATGGCTTGACGATTCCATCCGGCTCCGCCTTTTCCAAAGGACTCTCACCGGCTCGGCTGCTAAGTGGTACATTGAGTTGAGTCGCGGATCCTTTCAAGATTTCAACTCGTTGGCAATGGCATTTCTAACTCACTTTCAGTTTCCCATTCGGTATGAGATGGGAACACATCTTCTCACGTCTCTTAAACAGGACACGACCACGCACATATCCGATCATATACACGAATGGAGACGGTGTCGTCGTTTGATCAAGTTCTGGATTCCTGATCAGCTCCTCACCGATTGGTTCACAACCTCCTTTGTCCCTACAATCACGCGAGACATTGCTATGGGAGCTTGTGTAACTGAAGAGCAAGCTATCGCGCGTGCTCAGTACCTCGACTTAGTTTATTCTCAGTCAGGTACCTTATATGATTATTTTCCTGATGCCCCGAGGCCCAGAACATCCAAAGCTCCGCCAAAGCCATCCGTTGACGGTGTCATTGGCTCTGTAAATTCGTCTTTGAAGAAATCATCCGTGAACCCTGGGAAGCAAAAATTGAATGCTTCACGCGAAAACACTTCTCAGGGTGTATCTAATTCCGGAAATACTTCCGAGGACAACGCCGTTCAGTCCACCACGACGGATAAAACCTCGAAAGGAAAAAAAAAGGGGAAAGCAAAGGATAAATCTGAGCAACCCAAACAGGACTCCCCTAAACCACCACCCGAGGAAGGAGCCAAATGTAAACCAAAGTATCCTTGTCTTATCTATGACGAGGATGACTATACCAAAGACTGCCCAAGGCGGTTCGAAGTTAGTCGTTTATTGAAAGGTGCTCCTGGGATTCCTGTGGTTCTGAAAGAGCCTTTTCCCTCACAGCAAACGCAAATGGTGGCTGACCCATCCTCATCTTCTTCTCCCTTTGGTTCCCAAGTGTTCATGGCTGGAACGATTCCCATTCATATTACGACTCGAGCAAAGGAATATCCGCCATTCGCCGGGAAGGAGCCTGAGGTCCCCTCAAGCGCTCCTCTGTCCAGTTCTGGTCCGCTCCATATCGAGAGACCTAACACTGAGACACCTATTCGACCCCCTCCTAAAGGTGTACTCCGAAGATCATCTTACAATCCTAATGCTCGTGCTGCCTAGCACTACAGCATCGTTGAGGACTTAGCTCAGGCTCCGTCAGCTATGTACGCTTTAGAATTTCTCCAGAGCTGACCCCCCAGAGGAAGTCTTTGCTATTGGCCATCAGTGGCATCGACCCGGCCGACTTGGATTTGATCACGTTTGATCTTGAGAGCCATGTACCGAGATTACCTCACCAGATTGCCTTCCTCATTCAGGTCATCATCAATTCGAAAACGATTCATCGTACAGTTATTGATGAAGGCGCGTCAACTTGCATTATGTCTGTTGCTTGTTGGAAGTCTATTAGGTCTCCGACTTTGAGTCAATCTCCGACGACACTGGAAGCCTTTGATGGGAGAGAATCTCGCCCTTACGGTATCCTCCAACGATTGCCGATTACTTTGGAAGGGAAGACCATTGAAATGGAAGTTGAAGTTGTCGATGCTAACCTAACTTACAACCTCCTTTTGGGTCGGAGCTGGACATATGCCATGCGTGACGTGGCTTCCTCCCTCTTTTGTGTCATTTGTTTCCCTCATCAGGGGAAAATTTTCACGGTAGACCAGCTCTCCTTCTTCGCTTCCTCTTCCGAAGGTAACGTGCCTTTTGTGGAGCATACCTCCATTCCCGTAGAGAGTGTGGGAGCCGGGCTCTTTAAAGACCCTGCCCTCATGGGTGTCTTCTCACTCCCACCTCCGAATCTTGCCTCGATCGGTTTGATTTCCGCTCATTCTGATTCCCCATTGCACACTGTCGCTACCCTCGGCCCCTTTGAAAAGGGGGGCATTGATTATCTAGCCGGTAACCCTCGCTCGGCCGGGGGGCATGGGCAGATCATCGGTGCCATTGATCATTTTACAAAACAGGCCGAGACGACGCCTACACTATCTAGGCCGGTCACACAGCGATGCAATAGGGTAAGTCCCGAAATGGGCTTGACTTGAACAAGTATCATGCGTGCACTCTATTTTTGTACATACGTGTGCTTCTAGCAGGTTTGTTGTATCTAGGCCGGTCACACAGCGATGCAATAGGGTAAGTCCCGAAATGGGCTTGACTTGAACAAGTATCATGCGTGCACTCTATTTTTGTACATACGTGTGCTTCTAGCAGGTGTGTTGTGTGTGTGTGATTTTAAGCTTGCATAAAAATAAAATCCATTTCCAAGCATAGTTTGCATATGTGTTGTCATGTGTGCTTTTAAGCTTGCGTAAAAATAAAATATGTGATTAAATACATTTCGCATTGGGTCGTTTGTTATGCAACTGATACATTAGATTACATTTGTGTTAGACATCTGCATAGCATATAAAAACATCATCACATGTAAAAGATCCATCCAAAATAGGCATATATATATATATATATATATATATATATATATATATATATATATATGTGTGTGTGTGTGTGTGTGTCGAAATGTTTGCACAACGTGCATCACATAGCTCAAAAAATATACATGTTCGTCTTAATACATCTGGAGACGACATGTCTCTCAAAAAATATGCATGAAAATAAACCCTAGATGTCTAATCCCTGTGGTGCTCATGATAGCACGTCACCGCACGCACTAGGCGCTTCAAGAGACGGTGGATGCGAGTGGGCACTCCCACTGTATATCTCTGGTACGCCGGTGGGACATCTGCCAGCCGGGCATAGTCTGGAATCCCCCGGGCTAGCCCCTCGAGGTTCTGGATCAACTCTCCTCCCTCGACACCCTCTAGCTGAAGGTCAGCTGCAGGCTGGTTTACAGGCTGGTTTCTCCACGCGATAGGAGACATGCCAGCTGGGCGTGCTGGGCCAACATCTGCATACACATATAATTGTTGTTAGAACGGACATGTATTAACAAAAAAATCATAAAACACAAAATCAAAATGAGGTCATACCTATCTCCTCGTCCCAGTCCTCCCCCTCTGGCAGTGGGAGGTCAGGGTCACCGATGAAGTCTGTCCCCGCATATGGCCAGTCCTCCACCACGATCAACTGGCGGCGAAGCCACACAAAAAACTCGGGTCTGAATGACATCTGCTGACCGCCCCCCCTCTCGGCATCAGTGCCGCCCAACGAGCCAGCCTCGGCTCTCGAGGTGCCAGGTCAGGAACAAGGGCCCCTTGGCCCTGGAAGAGTGGCACACGTTCCAAGAAGAATGCCACCAAGATGGAGCCGTATCTGAACTGTTGCAGCTTGCCGCGCTTGGCCTTCGTTAGCTGCCTCTTCATATTGGTCGTCACAGCTGATGCCCAATTGAAGATCGTCGGACTAAGGCACTCTGTCGCCAAGATCAGGTGGTTCTTCGTAGCTTCGTGGGGCGCTTGCGCCCTTGCAGTTCGTGTAATGGTGAATAGTAAAGCTCTGAGTGTCAGGTCCTCAACAGTGGGGATATCCACTTTCGCGCTGCCCGACCCATATTTTGCAGTTGGGCAAACTCGGGCCTTCACCTCTTCCATCTTCTCTCCAAATGGCCTGCTACCAGTCAATCGGGGCACCGGCCCTTGTCGCGACAATCCAATAAGGAAGTAGACATCAGATACATCTAATTCCAATGTTTGGTCCCATATTCGGAACACCTGTTCCTGTTCGTCCCATAAGTTAATCAAGTACTGCAAGAGCTCTAGCTGAGCTCGCAAATAGGACACTAGGAAAAATTTGTTGAGCCCACAAGCTCTGAGAGTTTCCATGCAGCCCTCATCTGCTATGGCCAATTCATCTACCTGGTCATGCTCCCTTTCCTTCCACTGGATTGCCATTTTGATCATTTCTCTACGTTCACAAGGTTAAAACACTGAATTAGATCCTTGGAAAATTTTAAAATGCAGCGAAAATTGCTTTAAATGGTTAAAATTTGAGCAAAAAACCCGCGCGGCCGTTGGCGCGACTGTTTCTAAAACAGTCGCGCCAATGGGCGCGTGCCTTTTGGGAAAGTTGCCCCATTGGCGCGGGTCCGTGCCTGGAACCTGCGCCAATGGGCACAACCCTCATTTTTTAAATCCATCCCATAAAGGATGAAAATGCAATTTAAAACAAATTTGAAACGGACAAAAATGGAGCAAAGGGAGAGGCCTCTTACCTGTCACTGGCGGCGCTCCGAATGGTCAACTGGATCTGTCGAAATCGACGCTTGAAGATCGCACACCAAAAGCCCTAATGTCGCTCTCCAAAGGTAAAAGTGAAAAGTAATTTTTTGTTTTACCATTTTCACCCATTTTATAACTTTTTGACCCTCAAATAGGTTTTAAAAGTCATTTTACGAATATTTTAATATATATTTGTGTGGAAAATGGATTTTACACTGGGTTTTTGTGCAGCGACAGGTGTTTGTGCGGCTTAGGCGATGAAACGAGTTGTATTTTATACTTTTTCGGACTCGGTAAATACACGAAAAAGTCACCCTGGAGTCACCTTTCTGCTCTTTTCTGACTCGCTAAACGTGAAAAGAATGCCGAGTTATTCCTCTCGACTCGTTAAATGTAAATGAGAGGCGGTCGTCTTTAAACTCTTTTCCGACCGTGTAAAAACGAAAAGATCGTCGGACCCTTGTTGTTTCAGGTTCGTTAACGGTCACGAAGCGACGTGGTTTCGATCGCTTTTTTACTTTTTCAGGTCGAAATCACTACTCATGAAAAGTACTCCTTGATCGTAATGATCGGGCGGTTCTTTCGAGCATTGTTTTATACTTTTTCGGGCTTGAGAGACACAACTTTACGAAAAAGGACCCCCCTGGAGTTTCCTTTTCCGCTGTCTTTTCAAACTCTCTAAACATGAAAAGACGCCAAGTTCTTCCTTTGTCAGACTCGTTAAAACTTAATGACATCGGATTTCGTCAAAATGATGCCTTTACAAGCATATGCTATCCCCGTCAAGCTTGTTGATAACTGGGGTACTCGCCAGCAATGGTGGGGAAAAATGGAACCACAATTATTGTCGTGTCGACAGTATGTCACTCTTGAACATGGCACTTGTCTGCATTCGTGTCTGGGTGGGGACATCTCATCTTGTTTTTACACTTGCCTGCATGGGTTTGGGTTATCCTGTTTGACCTCTCATCTGCTCATTACCTCATCACCATGACCCTTGATCATTTGATGTCAAATACTGCCAAGTCCACTATCGTGCCGCCAATATGTTCAAGAGAAGTTGACCTCTGCAGAATACTCAACCTCCCTCTGATACCTCACACAAAACATCTTATCCTTCTTTGTCTCATGTCGATGATGTGGGAAACACTATGGCCCACCTTCGATCAAGGTCACTTCCTGTCAAATTCAGCTCATTATCCAGGAAGTTGACCTAGAGACTCCCTTCAGGTGCCTTAGAGCCTGCATGCCTCAATGGTAGGTTCTTCGTGTTCGACGCGAGGTTTTCATTATTGACCTCCGATCGAATGATTCTATGGGTGTTCGACGCCGGCTCACTGATTCGTATGCCATAGATTGTACCTATAGGGTCTTGAGGACCATTGTCATTATTGGTGGTACCTCTCGCGTTTGTTAACAATTTTCATCATTGACTGGTAATCAGACATTGTTCTTGCATGTTTGACTTCGACTCCCATATTCGCATGCTTGAACTTGTACTTTGTTCGGGTCGAGATGGAGCGCAAGACCCTGGATTTTGTCTGTTGAGATCCAGGTTGCGATTTTGTGGATTATTATGATCATTACATGACTCATTCACTGGATGTCTATGACGATGCCTGAGTCTACTTATCTATCCTTACTGGATGGCTGCGCCCATACCTTGGATCCAGATTTTTATGTGCTCTGTTATGAATGGCTGCGCCCATACCACATACATCATGTACTTGAGATATCAGTTGTACTTCTTCATGCAGGTTCTCTGGCGGTAGTGTTTTCAGTTGGCCATGTTCTTGTAAAGCATTTCACCCCTCTCTCTCTCTCGGGCTTCATGCTTTAGGGGGCATCTGTTACACAGTATTTTGTCACCGTCCCTATTACCCCTTCTCCCGCACATTGGAGGACTTATTCTGGGACCTGTGAGAAGTGACATAACCTGAAAACACTTGCATTGTATCCCCTTGAGTATGTACTCATATACACTGAAGACACCTTCTGCAAAATACCCATAAAAATAGCCCTTTTTCCATTGGTGCGGTTCCACTGTGTATCACTCGCACCAATGGGGGAAATCCTCCAAATAGAGCACGCCAGCTGGCGCTCTGTCTCAGAATCGCACTCGCGCCAGCCCAGTTGGGTAAAGTTTTTAACAAAAAAACTTACGAAGGTTCTTCCTAACCTATTCATGAACTGATTCCATCTTGAGTTAGCTCAGTTGGGCTTCGAATCTCCATGGAAGGGAAGTAGTTCTCCACCTCTCATAGAAGCTTCTTAGTGATAAAGTCAATCCCATGAATCTTGTGGATGACCCTAACTCCTTCTTCTCTATCTATAAAAGCTTATCCTTTTGCCTTTGACAAGTTAGGAGTCTCCAAGTTCCAAATTCTAAGTCTCAAAGTCTGAGAATTGCCAAGTTCATGCTACAAGGAGCCTTATTCATTCTCATGAGGCTAAATCTTAAGTGAGGAGATTCTTGTCCAAGTAACCAAGGAGAGAGAGGCTTGTTCCCCATTCCCAACAAGCTTTGCAAGGCATGTGTTGCTGGTCACCCAGCCAAAGGAGGATTTGACGTCAGAACTATGGTTGTATTCTTCTTTGTTTATCAATAATAGACGACTATCATTATGGTTCCACTCTTATTGTCTTTGTAATGATGATTGAGTTATATCCTTTCTGACTGATATATAAGTGCATCTATTGGATTTTATGCTTGTGTTTGTGTCGTTCTTTGCATGTGCAGGTGTCCATTCACGAGGATCGTGGGGATTGTGACCAGCCGGAGCAAAGGAACGAGAGCGACGACTCTTCTACAAGTACTAGCGTTGGAATCCAGGTAGGCCCTCATCATCGGTCTTTGATTTGCAATTAGGAACCTGCGTGTTAGTGTTGTTTGATTGTTGCTAGACCCCATTTGGGATAGTAGGGATCGCCTCTGTCCGTAGAGGGGATTTACCTTCACAACAGTGCTTGTCTAGATTGGTTTCATGGAAAAGAAAAAAGCTCAAACATAAATAAATATAAATTTCTATAGAAACTCGGGAAAAATCCCCCAATTTTTAGGTTGATTGAGGTCATTTGCATATTTCTTGGTTGATTATCCAAGATACAAAGATTTTTTGTTATCTAGAATTTCATTATGTTCCTTTCTAGTTTAATTTTTTGGGTTTATGACACACATGGAAATAATAATCAAAGATATGCTGACCTTCAATAGGGTCATCTTTAGATTCAACTAACTACACATTTTCTCCTATACTAGATATGGTTTCCTTAGCCCCTTCTTCCCTCCATAAATAAGATGGTATGATTTTAGTTTGTTTTCCCAAGGCTAACATTCATCGCATTAATACATATAATTTACAACTTTGTGTTATTTTTTTGGCACAACATTTTATTATATTTTTCCAATTTTTTTTGTATATTCAATATTCTTTCTTGGATATGTGGAGTTGTGGTTTAGTGATTGAGATAAATCTCATCAAGTTATGGTTTGATAATTGAAATAGAGCATAGCAATATTAGTCAATTGGGTCTTGTCTGCGTGGTTGAGAGAAGTGTCTTCCTTCTCACCTAGGATAATTTCTAACAAGTGACATGTTGAGCCCTTAATAAGTATATTGTTGTATTAGACTTGAGCCCCAAAGAATCCATTTTATCTAGGGTACCATATTTAGAATGAGGGGATTTCCTAGTGGGTTTCCTTAGGATATATCTATATATATATATATATATATATATATATATATATATATATATATATATATATATTTGGAAAAAAAGAGCGTAGAAATATCAAGGATCAAAGTTCAACCTTCAACATACATAAAATTATAAATTGATATGAAATGTTAATTTAATTAAAAAAGTTCCCCTTCTGTTTTGTAGGAACTTTTGATATTCACACAATTTATTTTTTAAAAGCCTCCACTCTATATTTGCAATCCCCTACCCATAATAATCAAGGCCAACATACTCGCCCCTACTGTTGGGAACCATACTATCCTATTTCCCATAAAAAAACACTCATGTATAGATGATGGAGCTAATCACACCTATGTTATGAGACAATAAAACCATGCAGTGGAATGATAAACACCCCAATCTCAAACAAGATGACAAATGAACCTTGGATTAAGAAATAAGTTGCAAGTGAACCTATAGTGTAGCTCTTGACCTTGAATATGCCCTTCCCATCACCAAATACCATTCTCTTTCTCTTCATCATTTAGTAACATAACTTTAATAAGGGTTTTGAGTCTTCTCACTCATATTCTTCATTAACCATGAGAAAGTAGAGAGCACCTAATTCACACACAAAAGGGATCAATATAGGAACATATCATTAGATAGAGCCCATTAAAGTACATTTTATGCTAGGGAGAAAACATGGAGTTCCTCTCCACCCTCATGAGAGTGTGAGTATGATGAAAGGAGAAACTAAACTATCATCTAACCATTTCAGTAAGGTGAGTGAATGCTTCAAGAAGTAAGGAGGGGAGGTCAATCTAGTCAAGTCTCGATTCTTCTCATTTTCACAAGAATAAGGGTGTCAATGCTTTCTTATTTGGTCTAACATTTGAAATGTGGGGGGGATGAAGAAATAAGGATAACCTTACCTTCTAACTAAGGTAATGCCATTACTTAGTCATAATACTTATAAAGCCTTAGACTAACAACCCATTTACCTCATGGTATGTTAGTGACTTATATGAGCTTTATATATGTAATCTCCTCAATAATGACTCTAAAATTGGCATATACATGTAGCAAAAATATGGGATCAACACCCATTGACCTTAAGGAGCTTAGTTAAATCTGACCTCACCAACTCAACTTATGCTCATGTGCATGTAGAGGTAAAGTATCTCTCTTAGATGCAACAAGAAGTAATGAAGCCTTATTTTCCATTCCAAAGGCATGAGGAAAGATAACTAACCTTTGAAGAAAGAGAGGGCTTACTTTATTGCATGCCTTTTATGCTTGGTTTTGATTCACCTTCACAATAAAGCTACTTGTTACTCTTTTGGTCATTTTCTTCTTTTCTTTTTTGCATTATTGTGTTAGTGTGCTAATGAACAAGTCAAGTGTTAATGAAAAAAGGAAAGAATAAATTGAATGATTTATCTCTTTTATTTATGATATTATGATACTCTAATTATCCCAATGCACATAATTACTAGATAATGGCCATCATCTAGAAAGAAAGAAAAGTGCATGCCAATTCAAGAAGTCGAAACGACATATCCTACATGGTTCCTCCCCCTCTTGACATGGTTAGTCAAGAGAATAGAAGTGTGTCTTCTCTCTTTGGTCCACCAAATTTCTCTCTCACAATAAACAAAACTTCATTCATTCCTACCCATCAACTCAAGTTTCCATGGTTTCTTCCTTTCATTTGACTTATTTATTTTTCAAGGGAAATTATCCTTTCTTAGCCTAAGGGTGAGTGTGAGGGTCAATAAAAAAATATTCATGGGCACCTAGCCATTACAACAATATTTCTCATCATAACAACCATTCTGCCCAACCACTTGAGATAAACTCAATTGACTCATTTGACTTTTTATGTTATGATATAATGAGTGAAAATTAAGGAGCTTCAATGCACTTATTCACTTTAAAGTGGAAAGAAAGAGATAGGGAGAGGCCTCTTGCATTTCTTTTGAGGGAACATGAGATGAGACTTATTTAGAAGGTAAGGTGCTTAACATGCCTTTGGAGAGGAATTTTCCATGGATTGACTCACCTCATGAACATATGTGAAATAGACCCCTCCAAAAAGAAATCATATTCCTTAAAGAAAACAAGAAATATAAATTAAATACTTAAAGAAAATATGGGTTTTCAAAACTAAGAAAGAACTCTATTATATGTTGAATCTCATGGGTATGATTTATAGTCTCAATGCCTCATTGATAGTTGTTTCTTCTATGAATATTAGGCTTCCACTCAACTGACTCATTATTCTTAATAAGGTAGGGGTGATGAGAGAGAGAACTTAGGTGATTGGAAAACCATTGAGAATTAATCATTCCCTTGAAAATGTAATTTTTTTTGGCCAATAACATGATTTGTACCTAGTAAAAATGTGAAGGTAAATCTTTACTAAGCAATTTTCATTCAATAATTTATTCCTCAAATGGACCTACAAAAAGGAAGCATATCATAAATGAAAATCGATAAAGTATGGAAAAGATAAAGTATCATCTGTTTACTTTTGAGTCCTTGATGATGGGTGGAGTGTTCACCTGAAATGTCGAATAGGGTAAACATCTACACAATTTATTTCCAAAATATTTTAACAAGGATGAATCTCATTTATCTAGGCTTTGAGTAGTGTAAAACTTATGGATACTGATAGTAAAAAATTACAACTAATTATTAGAAAGAATTGATGTCATACTTAGCTTAAACTGACGAAGGGTTCATTGATGAAAAATCTTTGAAAACCTAATGCAAATGAAACTGGAAGGGTTATCCCTTACATTATAACAAAATTAATTACAAAAAAATACACAAATTCTGAACAAAGGAAGAGCCAATTAATGATAATGTGAGTGCACTTGGAAAAACAATCTAACATTCATGTGAAATCATGATAACATCAACGTCAAGTAAGGGTAGATTGGGTGGTTGAGGTGGGCTATTAATTCCCTCACCACCTATGTTTGATTCCCTGTAATGTCATGTTAAGCCTGTTGTGATGAGGCTAGAGGAATAGGCGGCCCTAGGGAGTTTATTTCGTTCGTGGTCAATATGGGACATCTCAGTTCTCGCTAAATTTGATCCTGTGCCAGATTACTCCAATGAATCACTAATTCACCATGGTTAAAAAAAGAAGTTCAAGAAAGCTCCCGAACATCAGCTAAAGTATATATAGCTTGCTACTATATTGTGTTCCATAAATTATCCCCCAACCACCTAGATTCAACCCTCCTTTTCAAATGGAAATTACCTATATAATTTATTTAAAATCAAATGTACATATACCATCAACCCTCCTTTTCAAATGGAAATTATCCAAATAATTTATTTAAAATCAAATGGACATATACCATGCTAAGAACTATTTTGTGGATGTTTGATCGTCATATGCAAAACACGGGAATTATTGAGATCCCATGGAAGTTAAAGGAATTTGAAAAAGAGTGAACTATAGGCCAAATCCAAGCCCAATGATTCTTGAAGAGGGTTTATGCGGGGTTCTAAGTGTCACAACGTGTTGTGAATGGTGCAGAGATGGGAGTAATTGAGGATGGAAGCATGTTGGGGGTGATACCAGACACCACATATTTTGTTGTAAATTTCCCCAGTTATCCTTCTTCCATTTCTCGAGCTATTGAAACCCTCGGAGGTACCGAAGAAATTTCTAAGGTGAGACCGCCTCTTTCTTTATTCACTTGCTTAAAAACCCGACGAAATTTACATGACATTTGAGTTTGAGTTTGAGATTTTATATTCAAGAAATATTTTGATTTAATGGAAACTGGGTCTTAATAGAAATTGGGTTGCAAACAACTGTATTGAGTAAATATTAGGAGAATAGATTGGAATTCCTCGAGGTCTCCATGATAGCCTTCTCTACTAATGCTGGTCCCATTCCTTTATTTTCACAAACCTCCATCACATTATTTTCATAATTGTAGTGTCGCCTTTTTTGCAAGTAACACTCTTGTAAATCATCAAACTCTACAAGGACTCTTTTTTCCTTGTGATTGTTAGTATTAACAAAGTAGGAAAAACATGGGAATCAAAATGAAAAAAATTAGCTCTCTTTTGCATCCCTTAAGAACTAGCTTGTGCTTTGATTTCAACCTTTTTTCTGCTGAAATTTCCCTGGCATAGCATCACCTTGGAAACCACATACAAAATCTGTGCGAACATTATTTCCATCATCAATTGCAACATGACCTAATGTAGTGTCCTTTGGCTCATCTAAAAGCATATGTAATTTCCTATAATATAGTGTTATGCAACCAGCTCAAGAAAAGATAGAAAAGATAGATCAACGCCTTAGAATTCAGCCTCTTCGAGGGGGCAACCTCCTTTACATTACATAAATGAATAATTCTTGGATGATTCAAATGACAAAACCTCCTTTCTATATATAGGAGTCTAAGGAGTCACAATATAATCCAGCCGACCTAACAATAATAATATAAAGCCACAAAAATAACAATAGAGGGATTCTATGGGGCACAGTAATAACAATATGGGGGCAATAGGGGCACAACAATATTAATAAGTGGTATAACTACAATAGTAATGGGGTAATCACTAGTATTATAGGGACCCAACATGCCCCTCTCCTTCAAAAAAGTGTTGTCCTCAACGCTTGAGTAGTTTTGGATACTTCTGCATAAAATTCTCATCCTCCCATGTGGAATCTTCAACAGATAAGTTCTTCCACTTGATAAGATACTCTGAAATTGATCGATTTCGTAGCTATCGAGTTCTTGTTTCTGTGACTGCTTCCGGTTCCAATATAATTTTTCCTTCCTCATCAAGTTCTGGCAATATTGTTTGAACTGGGAGCTTGTTGCCTATAACCTTCTTTAAACATGAAACATGGAAAATTGGGTGCAATCGAGAAGCTACAGGAAGCTCCAATTTGTATGCCATAGTACCAATCTTTTGCAACACCTTGTACGGACCATAATACTTTGGTGATAATTTATTATCCTTCTTAGCTTGCTTGAGGGACATTTTCTTATATGGTTGTAGCCGTAGGAATACCCAATCACCTACATCAAAACTTCTTTCACTGCGATGTTGATCTGCCTGTTGTTTCATTCTATTATGTGCCACCACGAGGTTATCCTTTAAGAGTTGGAGGACTTGTTGTTGATGTTCGATGTGATGTTCCACTGCCTGAACCTTATAATTTTCTCTTAAATGTGATGTGATGGATGGTGGTTGATACCCATAAAGTGCCATAAATGGGGTCATTTTTGTTGTTGTATGGAAGGAAGTGTTATACCACCATTCAGCCAGAGGCAACCATTTGACCCATTGTGTCTGTTTATCAGATACAAAGCAACGAAGATATCCTTCCAAACATTTGTTTACTATCTCAGTTTTCCCATCAGATTGAGGATGATAAGATGAGCTATGAGCTAACTGAGTACCAAGACAAGAAAATAATTCTGTCCAAAAATTTCCAGTGAAAATGGGATCTCTATCACTTACAATAATCTTTGGGTTTCCATGTAGCTTTTGAATTGTTTCCATAAATGCAGTAGAAACTGTACTGGCTTTAAATGGATGTGATAATGCACAAAAGTGTGCATACTTGGTAAGTCTGTCTACCACCATGATGACACTCTTTCCCTCAGACTTGGGTAAACCTGTGATAAAATCCATTGAAACCTCCTCCCAACGTTGGCTTGGAATGGATAAAGGTTGTAATAGACCCGGTGTCTTAATTGTTTCAACTTTATTTTGTTGGCAAACCAAACATTCCACGACAAACTTTTGAATATCTGATTTAAGGCCATCCCAAAAAAATTCCTTCTTAACCCTGTGGTAAGTTTTTAAAAATCCTGAGTGCCCTCTTAAGGGAGAAGTGTGCAATTCCATAAGAATCTTTTGTTTTAGCTGGGAATTCTTATAGAGGTATAAGCGATCTTTGTACCATAACAAATCATTTTTCCAGCTAAATGTATCAGACGTACTGGAATCTTGTTGTAACTTTCGAATAAGTGCCCACACTTCTTCGTCATTCTTCCATTCCTCCCTTGCTTCGTTTATCCAATCTGGTTGGATAATAGAAATGGCGCACAACAATGCTTCCACATCCTCATCCTTTCTTGAGAGTGCATCTGCCACCACATTTTGCTTCCCTTTTTTGTAGATGATTTCAAAGTCATAACCCAACATCTTTGTGACCCACTTTTGTTGCTCTTCAGAGGATAATCTTTGTTCTAAAAAGTATTTAAGGCTATCATGATCCGTTTTTACCTTGAAGTGTCTTCCCATTAGGTAGGGTCACCATTTCTTAAGTGCATGGAGTATTGCCAACATTTCCTTCTCATAAATAGCTTTGCTTAAAAACTTTCCCTTGATTGGACGACTTTCAAAAGCAATGGGTCTTTCATCTTGCATTAGAACAACACCAATTCCATTTCCTGAAGCATCACATTCCACAATAAAGGTTTTTGTGAAGTCCGGTGTAGCTAAGACCGGTGCTTGGCACATTGCCTCTTTAAGATGTTCAAAGGCCTTTGTTGCTTCCGGAGTCCATGAAAATGCATCTTTCTTCAATAATGTTGTTAGAGGTGTTGTTATTCTCCCATAATTCTTAAAAACTTGCGATAATACCCTGTCAACCCGAGAAATCCTCGCAGATGCTTTATGGATGTGGGGATTTTCCATTCCTTAATGGCTTTAATTTTGCTAGGGTCTACCTTAACTCCTTCATGAGATACAATATGACCCAGATATTCCACCTCCTGGACTCCAAAGAAACATTTGGATCTTTTTGCATATAATTGTTTCTCCTCCAATAGTTGTAGCACCCTGTCAACATGTTCAACATGATCCTTCCAAGACTTGTTGTAGATTAGTATATCATCAAAAAATACTAACACAAATTTTCTAAGGAATGGTTTGAAAATTGAATTCATCAAACCTTGAAATGTTGAAGGTGCATTGGTAAGACCAAAAGGCATGACCAAAAATTCATAATGACCCTCATCAGTTCTAAATTTCATTTTTGGAATGTCTTCAGTCTTCATTCTGATTTGATGATATCCTGAACGAAGATCCAACTTGGTGAAGTAAATTGATCCATGCAATTCATCTAGTAATTCATCAATGATAGGAATGGGGAACTTATCTTTAATAGTGAGCTTGTTGAGCTCCCTATAATCCGGACACATGCGCCTTGATCCATCCTTCTTGTGCACCAATAATACTGGAGTAGAGAAAGAACTTTGACTTGGTTGAATTATACCATCCTCTAGCATTTATGCAACCATACGTTCAATTTCACTCTTTTGGACATAGGGATATCTGTACAGCCTGATGTTTGGAGGAACACTTCCTAGAATCAGATGAATAGCATGATCATGATCACGCATAGGTGGGAGACCATTGTGAGTCTCAAATACCTTGGAATGATTGTCTAGGACTTTTTGGAGATCTGGAGAAATAGATGATTCCGATGTGGAAACATCTAGCGAACATAATTGTACAATTACACCTCTTTGCTCCTTTTTTAGAAGCTTTGTCATACCATTAGAGCTGATTATCTTTCCTGATTTCCCTGCAATACCCCTTAATTCAACTTCCTTTCCTTCCATAGAAAATTTGATGAAAAGTTCTTGAAAATTAAAAGCTATTGTACCCAAGGATTGTAGCCATTGGACCCCTAGTACAACATCAGCACCTCCCATTGGAATGGAAAGCATTGGGCTAGTCAATACATATTCTCCCATGGATAGCTTGATATTATGGCACTTTCCAGAGCAATTTATTGTTCCTCCATTTTCAATCATCACTTGACACTCTGGTGTTAGATATAGGAAGCAATTCAATTCTTTTGCTAGCTTACAATGAATAAAATTGTGGGTGCTTCCTGAATCAATCAACACTATTACCTTTTTCTTCTTGATTTGTCCTTCTATCTTGATGGTTTTAGGAGTGGTAATTCCCGCCAATGCATTACAAGATATGGTCGGATTTATTTGTTCTTCATCTAGGCTTTGTTCCTGGAGTATATCCTCTTCTTTTGACCTTTCTTGCTCCTTTTCTTCTTCCTCTTCACAATCTATGTAGAATAATTTCTTCTCAGCACACTTATGACCTTTAGTGTATTTGCTATCACAACTGTAACAAAGCCCTTTTGCTCTTTTTTCTTCCAATTGTTGTGGTGTCAACCTTATAGGTTGTGGAAGACTAGGGGCAACAACACTTCCGTCTTTATAGTTGTGAGTGGTATGCTTCATGGTTGCCATAATTTTGCTTTCCATTTTTCTTGCTAGCCTGAATGCCTTCTCTAATGAATTAGGTTCCCAAAGGCGAACATCATGTTGGATATTATCCTTTAAAGACCCTATGAACACATCAATCCTATGCTCCTCTGGAATATCTTTTACCCTTATGTTCAATTTTTGGAACTCCTCAATGTGCTCCATTATTGAACCCTTTTGTTTGAGACTTATCAATTGGCTAAAAAAAGTGTTGCTTTTTGTATCCTCATAATGTGCTATCAATTCTTCTGTAAAAATTGCCCAAGTGATAAATTGTTTATGAGAGCAAAGCCATTGATACCATACAAACTGATTTGGTTCCAAATATAAAGTTGACATACATACCTTTTGTGTGTTTTGCACATTATTGAGATTGAAGAATTGCTCCATCTGTAATATCCATGTGGCGGGATCCTTGCCATCAAACTTCCTCATATCGATTTTTGGAATATGGTGAGTCTTCGATCCAACATTAGAGTCTATGGAATCATGATTAACATTCCTTTTGTTCTCATCATGAGTTTCCTTTAGTACCCTTTCACCCTTAGTGACCATTTCTTGTAGCAACTTATTCATATTTATCTTCAATTCTTCCATCTTATCATCCATGCCATCAATTTTAGCTTCTACACCTTTCTTTAAACAATCCATCTTAGCTTCTACACCTTTCTTTAAACCATCCATCTTAGCTTTTACATCTTTCCTTAAACCATCCATCTTAGATTCTGTTGCTTTTTGTGCAAGTGACACTTGTTGCACTTGTTCTTGTAATTTTGATATATCATATAGCATTTCTTCTTCTTCTTCATGAGTCATGCTAAAGCTTTCAGGTTCCTTACTAGGTGTTTGCATTTCCTTTCCTCGGGGCATCAGTTACCGATAATAATGCTCTATTATGCCCTTTGAATTCCTTCAAAATAAATTTTCAAACCAAGCTTAAGCAAAAATTTAAGAAAATCTACACACCTTTTTTCACTTTGTAGGAGCTCGATATTGCCTCTGATGTCTCTCTGTACTTTCAGATCATCTAGTTCTGAATTTTTGACCTGCAATAGACTTTGTGTCCTCTTTCCAATGCCACAAGTCTGACCCAAACTGTATTCTCCAAGGAAGAGTTATGCGAAATCTCCCATAGTGACTTGATTATAGACTAGTTCAGTAGAGCGAACTTATACAACGTGCCACGAGTCACTATTTCGACCTTTGGATCTGAAAAATTCACACAAGAAACTACAGTTCGTGCTCTTTCTATACCTTCTTACAAAATTTCAATTCGATCCCCAGAGAGAAAGTTATGACGATTTTCCCCAGGTCACCTGTTTGGAATGTAATTCAGGAGTCTGCAAAAAGACCAACTTCCTCAGATCATATCTCCGCAAATATAGCGCGAAAAGATCTGAAATTCGGACCCAAGGTTCAACGCGATTTCTTCTCAAATGGGTTTTTTTTTTCAACTTCTGAAACATCGCAGAAAAAAAGTTATAGCAAAAATTCCACGATGACCTGTTTGGAGCAGCGAAACCCTAGAATCCAAAGCTTTGATACCAAATGTTATGAAACCAGCTCAAGAAAAGATAGAAAAGATATATCAACGCCTCAGAATTTAGCCTCTTCGAGGGGGAAACCTCCTTTACATTACATAAATGAACAATTCTTGGATGATTCAAATGAGAAAACCTCCTTTCTATATATAGGAGTCTAAGGAATCACAATATAATCCAACGGACCTAACAATAATAATATAAAGCCACAAAAATAACAATAGAGGGATTCTATGGGGCACAGTAATAACAATATGGGGGCAATAGGGGCACAACAATATTAATAAGGGGTATAACTACAATAGTAATGGGGTAATCACTAGTATTATAGGGACTCAACATATCATTCTCTAGCTCTAGATAATTCCAATCTTTGTTTTTTCAATGCTATTGCGTGATCCTTGATATAATGGAGATCAACTTGTACCTCATTCAACTCTGCCTGCTTCTGCTACCTCAATCGTTGCAAGAAGTCCAAGAGTATCTCCATATTAATCCTCTTGTTCCATCTTCTGCTTCTTCTCAACAAGAAGAGTCAAGAGATAATCCAACTCCTTTACTGAGACTTCTGCTCCCTGTTGTAGTGACAATTGGAGATGTTCTACCTGTGAAGTAGTGCTTGTCATTTGACATGCAAATGTCTTCTTCAAAATATTATTTAGCAAAAAATTGGGGAAGAGCTAATTGTTTGTGAGGTAGAGGCCACAACAGGGGAAATTTCTCTTGTTATTGAGATGTGTCATGATGCACATGTAGTAGAAGTTGTGGCCACAATCCATGAGGAACACATCCTTCATCATCTGCATGTAGATAGGGCACACAAAATCCTTGTCCAACTCCCATTTTGAAACATTATGTAGTCATGGATCCACTAGCCTTCTTGTTGAGCTCCTAAATCAGCACATGCTAACAAAAATCTAACGATAGTGACTTGTTTTGACTTTACACCTACCCATTGCATTTGTTTGTAGAGATTTGATGCCTCTCTAGGATGACCATTCTACACATACCCTGTAATCGTAGTTTCCCATGAAATAACATCCTGTCTAGAAATTTTGTTATACATGGCATGCATCATCTATGCTACCACATTTGGTATACATTTCTACAAGTGAATTCCTACAGGGGCATCCAACTCATAGCCACTTTTAATTATAAAATCATGTACCTCTTTCCTTCTTATAGATCCAGTAATTGGGCACATGCTACAACCATGTTCCTAACTGTAGCTGAATTTGGTTGCACAAATGTCCACTGCATTTTACAAAAAAATAACAAAACCTCTTTGGCATGTCTATTCGGAACTTGCCCAACAAACATAGCAGTCAAAGAAACCATGTCTCTTACATACATTTTATCAAACACTTGGAGTGCATTCTCTACAATCCCTAACTAAACATACATATCTATAAGAAAATCTCCCATAGAACAAATATTCTATTTGCGACCCATCCTGGTTATGTAATAGTGATTCCCTTGGGCCTCTTGCAAGGACAAAAGGTTGGCGCATGCATGGAGCACAGTGGGAAATACAAAATTGTTCGGTTGTATATTGCTCTCCGGAATTTGGGAGAAAAGGCCAAGGAATTCTTCACCTAAACATTTCCTCGCACACTCTTTAATCATTAGATTCCATAAGAAAACATCCCTTGGGAATATTTTTTCAAATAGTTTGTAAACCTGTTAAACATTTCACCCATAGGCTTTATCTTTAGTCCATGTAGTCCCACGATAGTAACCCCTCTAGGCCACATTAAGGGCGAGAAATAACAAAATATGCAACAATGAGTATTTAATGTATTTAACTGACATTGATGAAAAATTTCTTTGCTATAGCCATAATTTAATTGGAGATTCTAAGACTAGTCTTTGTTGTTTGCAAATTCTTGTTGCTATGTGCCATATTTTAATTGGAGCTTCTGAGAGTAGTTTTCATTGTTTGTAAGGAAGTTTCCAGCCTTACATGTGATTAGTAATATTGACGTGTTGTCAAGAGTAATTTTTATATAACCTTGCTTTCATTTTAATAAATTCATTAGATTTATGGCCAAGTTACCCCTTCTGTCATTGCCCAATAGTTATTTGGCGTTCCAAAAAAATGCAAGTGGATAAAGGAAATATCACCTTGTTTTGTGCTTCAATTTGATTTTGTGAATTTTTATTATCAAATTTTAGTTTCAGTGGTTATAGACTCATCTCTTGAGCTATAAATGGTAAACTTGTTGTAGCTGCAACAAAGCCCATTTTGGCTTTGTGTTTCTTTCACAATAGATGGGGACCCTTCTTCCTTTGATCAAATTGTTTCTCATTTTTCTTGCTTTTGGTCTTATTTTGCGTTTGCATTAAGTGATGTTTTCCGCCTTGACCGTTTTCTCGCATGAAGGCAACTTATGTCACTTCACGTTATTGTTCCTCTTGTCAGAGCGACGCTTGCACCATTGGTCTCATTTTTTTCATATCACCTCACATTTCGCAGATGATTTGCTTGATAGACTTCGCCTCTATCTTCGCCCTTTAGTTATCTAATTGTTGAAGGTAAATGATCTCGGTGTATTATTTGACACATGCGATATAAGTGCATCCCTTTGAAAACTTGATTATTTTTGTGACGCCTCTCTTTCGATTTTCTTGATAAGTTTTGGTCCAACTTTCATGTTACATGGCTTTTCATTTCATTAACTTGAGGATATGTAAATACATTATATATTAATAATTTTAGTCACATAAAATTAATGGTCACATATTAGGTGTATTATAATGTATATATAAACCATCAAATTCATTTAAAACAAAATAAAGAATCGTTTTGTAATATATATTATATAAGTTTCATATTTATTTTGTAAACCGGCCATTCCATGTGACTTGGCATTCTTTTTCATGGCACATATAAATGTCAATTACTCCGTTCACGTAGTGCATGTCTCACCTTACGTCGCATTGCAACAACAATTAAACTTTTATGGATTGCGTGCATAGGATATCAATGTTTAAAGGATATGGAATTTAATGTTTTCTATGGTCGATACAACTCATTCTTAAAACTCCACAATCAATCAACAAACATAATAAACCGTGGTATCAACCAAAGACTTCCTCACCTTCATTTTTTTTTTTACTAAACTCATCGATTTGCAATGAAAAGTCATTTTTGTTCCCTAAATGCCATGTTTCAAATGACTGTGGTGTATATTGTAATAGGTCACGGTTTGTTAACATTAAAACTATGCATCGCAGGAGAGATGTTAGAAATATCTCAAGGTATGTCCAATATAAAAAAGGACATGAAAAACCTGCAAATTATCTTGATTATGTAAGACAGTGAGTTGGATGAGATCCAACAATGTTTGATGAAGTTATCTCCAGAGTCAGGCGACTCTGCTGCCGCACCAGCTATTGTGGAATCAGACAAAGATGATCGAAAGGAATAGTTTTTTTTAGTTTCTAGTTTTGAACATTTAGCGGATAGCATTTTCTTTTCCAGTCTTTTATGTTAGTTCGGAACCTGAATAGTGTTTCTAAATGTGAAGTTTATTTAGCTTGGATTGAAAGACTAGTTAAATTTTGTTTGTGGATGGCATATAACAGACTCAGGTGGCCAACACTTGGTTTCCCATATGGGCAAGTTGAGACCACCAAATTTCTGTACATGGAACAACTTGTTTTATAAATAGAAAAAGAAAGAACTACCTTAACTCACCAAAAAAACATTAAAAGTATGCATAAATTCGACGAGGAATTTTTAATATAGTCCCTATATCTTAATAGTTTTTTATTTTGGTATTATTTGCAGGAATATTCCTACAACACACACTATTACAAATGGAGAGTAAATGTCTATTTTAATTCATATGACACACGGGACACATCTGCAACTTGGGCAACATCTACAATAAATAAGCTCACCTGAAGATGCCAAAAGCAGTTTCAATAACAACCAGAAGTTATCCTTTAAACAGTTTTGAGGGAATCTATGAATTAGAGAATCACACTAGTTAGACCAGAAATCCGTGGCGTTCTTGAGCAGGAACAATGAGACTTTGTAAGAGGAGGGTGCACAATCTACAACGAAATTGGGGAGGAGGTGGCGGGGCTCACGCTGTGAAATTGGCAACACATGGAGGGATCGGAAAGGGGCAGAACCCAGTGAGAGCATAACGCAGAGGAGAAAACACACAGAATTCAGAATTCTTTGCAGAGGGTTTCGAAAATTGACGGAGAACGCAGAGAAAAGAAGAATGCCGAGGAATCGAAGTTTGAATTGGCTTGTTGGTGACTCGAATTCAATTGTTGGGGTCGTTGTCGGCCGGGCTTAAATTTGACGGGTAGCCTATACATTATATTTTATGACGGTTTTATTTTGAAAGTGTTTTTCACCTGACTTTTAATATTTATTTTTACATGTTTTATAATTTTAGCCAATTATATTCATAATTGTTTTTATGACGGTTTTATTTTGAAAGTGTTTTTCACCTGACTTTTAATATTTATTTTTACATGTTTTATAATTTTAGCCAATTATATTCATAATTGTTTTTATATGAAAAACAAAAAATGATATATTAGTGCAAATTTTGAAGTGAATGCAATTGAATTTTTTTACAAATTTTATAATTTTAGCAAATTATATTCATAATTGTTTTTATATGAAAAATAAAAAATGATATATTAGTGCAAATTTTGAAGTGAATGCAATTGAATTTTGAAAAGTTTAGGGTAAAAAATAAGGTACTATTTCCAAAATAGGTTTCTAAAAATTTGTTTTTGGTTTTTTTTTCAATAGAAAAAATAGTTTCTTCCATTATCAAAACAAAAGAGGTTATATTAGCAGAAATTTTTCTCACTCTTAATACAACTAAAAACAGACAAAAGCATTACTGCTAAATACAAAAAATATCCAATGCCATATATCAAGGGGAAAACCACTGAACAGAGAAGCAAGAAAACAACACAGAAAGCTTAGATTTTGTCAACTATTATTGACTCCTATCCCCAAATACAGGCTGAATCATCATTATTATTCAAAGAAAACCATGGGACATGGAATTACTAATTAGTGGTCTATCTTTCAATCCAGTAAGATACCTAAATCTCTTAAACAATTAACTTATTTACTTGTATCAAAATAACCAAACTTTTAATCAATAAATATAATGATTATTATGCTATAAATATTTTACACTATTTATTTTAAATTTTTGTTTACATTTCCCAAATTTTTATAAAAATTTCTTGCCTTTCCTTAAATTTTAAAAAAAATCTAATAAATTTTATAAAATGGTATATTTTTTCTCTGTTTATTTCAACTCAAATTTTTTTTACTTCTTAAAATGTAACAAAATTTAACCTAATTAAAAAAGTAAAGTGTAAAGTGTAACTCATAAAAAAATCAATATCCGAAAAACAGCCACAGGTAACTATTAATGAATTTGACATTGGCCATAACATAATTATACGTGGACAAAGCAGTCATGGAAGTAAAGCCTCAACAATCCTGCCACTGTGTGATGTATGTTGTCAAATGCTGCCACACCTATTAATGAATTTGACATTGGCCATAACATAATTATACGTGGACATAGCAGTCGTGGAAGTAAAGCCTCAACAATCATGCAGCTGTGTGATGTATGTTGTCACGCGCTGCCACACTGTGGATTCAAACGACGGCCAACTTGTGCTATAGAATGTCCAAGAAAGACTCGCCACGGGAGATGGCAGAGAATTGATAGCGCGACCCTAGCTCACAAACACACACAAAAGCCAGTCGACCATAGCTTTGCCAGGTCGACCATAGCTTTGGGTTTGCTTTGATTTGAAACGGATTCTTCGATCCTACTGCGTTATATGAACATTGAATGTTATCAGATGCAAAAATTTTAATCGAAACAAAAACTAATGCAATTGTGATAATAAAACAATCTGACTCTTAAAATATTTTACAAATTATTGACATTAATCTTAAATATCAAATAATCAACACAAAATTCTTCAATATTATAATAACAATCCAACATAAAGTAAATTTGCAGACTTACTAGATTCAAATGAAGAAAATCCACTGGCCTTTCAAATGCATGACAACTCTCATTAGGCTACATTTATAGACCTTCAAATGGAAGCAACATAATTTTTCAAACTTGTGACTTGGCCCACTCATGTCTAAATCACATTAAATACAGTGGAATATCAAGTAGTATCGGACATGCATTGTACTTTAATTTTCATGTAAAAGATAAAATATGTATAAATATATTTGTGTAGTTGCATGTTATAGCCGAGAGAATTAATATATCTAGTTCTATTCCGAACATCGCAGGCAATCCAAACAAGGCAAATGGATTGATGGAAACAAGCCAGGGAAGCATTTACAGTTGCGTGCCAGTTGATTTAAATAAATAAAGATATAAATAAATATAAAATTTGAAACTTCCAACTTTTTCGCATGCCCGTAGTTTTGACTTTCGTAAAATTATTTGCAAGTTAACAATGACGTTTTTATTTTAGAATTAACTGTATTTTACGATTAAAAAAAGGCAAAAACGGGGATACAGCATCAATTTTACACCCTGGTTGTCGGCCTTAGCATCGTTTTGGTATTTTTGTATTATGTACATGCATGCCGAGTAAATGTTGTTTAGTACATTGACCAGAATCGAAATATTCCTTTTTCATGTTCTTAATATATCTTTTCATTTTAATGTCATGCATGTTATTATAATATATTATGTTTGCAATAACCTTTATATATATATAATTGTTTTCATATATATATTGGTGGGCATTTAATGTTTTTTTGAAAAATAACTTTTGTTTATAACAAAAGAAATGAACGGAAGATAATGTTGTTATTTGTTTTCATTAAAATGAGTTCAATGGGATGTGTTTGTAAGATAAATAATTGTTTATTTATTTTTTAATTTTTTTTAGAATTGTCTTATATCGAGTGGAGAAGATTATTTTCTGTTTGTATAAAATTTATAATGAACTCATTATATAATTTATTTTCTGTTTGTATAAAATTTATAATGAACTCATTATATAATTCATGTTAGGTATGTGAATAAGATTATTTTGGTAGTTTTTTAGTAGGATTACTTTATTTGCATTTGTGCTAAAGACTTTCGTAGATTTCCAAATTATTTTGGGATTTGTGAGTGAACCTTCATCTTAAGATCAAACATGGTTCTTCCCTTTCCGATTAGAACACTTTAGCTCTTCACTAGGGACGAGGTTACCATGTGCTTAGTCAAGATAGATTTCCTTTTATCTTCATTAGCATCATAAAACTAGTTGCATTTGTCTCTTTTATTTTTCAAGGCTCCTTGTGAAGGAGCAAGCATCATAGTGGCTTGATTGAGTCTTGGGTTCAATCAAATCATTCAGGATCATCTCACCTAAACATTATCATATAGATGACTCATTTTCCCTTTGGTCTTCTACTCTTGAATAACCATCACTCATAAGCAGATTGAAGGTCATTCTTGTGCATATTGTACGTACTTGTGTAGGTAGCATACATTAGGTTAACTTAGGCTAGTTAGGATTGCCATCCTAATTGGGGTTTTGACCAGGAAATTTCTCATGTGTTGAGCTAGGACATTTCCAGGCATAAACACAACCCAATTTTAAAATGCACTCCTAATTCCCATCAAGAAAAATGAGGAAATTAATTCATGTTGCAGCTAAAATTCAAAGAAAAAAACATGACAGTTATGTGGAAAAGAACTTGTACTATCAATTTTATTTTTTATCATTCTGAACATATTTTCATATTTGAATTGATTTTTTTAAAGATCCCTTTTGCAGTTGATTAAGGGCTTGGCAGATGCATTTGAAGGGGGAGTTTGAGATCAACATTCAAGTTTGTTGGTAAGTTTTCTAAATTGTTTCTTGATGATGCAACAGATTGAAATTTTGGATGTTGTGTGAAACAATAGATATTTGGAAGCAAAAAAATTATAATTCAGGGAAGGGGAACAACTAAGATAAGCATAAATGTAAACAATTAAAATTTGAAACTATGGTCAGATGTGTATATTTGGAAAGAATGTTCCTAATTCACTGGAAAGTCATCAGTGAAAAAAATTTAGCATCATAATTTTTCTGGATAGTAGTTGCTAGTGGCCTTACTTTAGCTGATGATATTGATATTCAATATAGGTTTTTGTTATTGGCACAAGAGAATCCATTTTGTTGGTTATCTGTTGTTGTGTATTAATTTTAATCTATTGCTTCTCTTCTCATGTGAGTAGCCAAAAAGTTCCACCATCGCATGATGTGCTGTGATATCGAATGTACATTCCACATATGACCATGCTTATAAAAAATGAGTATTCTGTAAGTCCTCATACCAGACACTAGAGCCTGGAAATTAATTATCTTCAAAAGAATAACCATCTTATGGAGCTGAGGATGAGAAAAGAAAGTTGGTCATATATATATTCCCGCTACCAAATTATTTGGTGTCCTCATTGATTGGAATAGTTTATCTAAGGTTTGATTATGTTTATGTTAGTGTCTTGTGATCTTTAAAGTGTAGATCTAGTATCCCATGAATGATCTGGGATTTGATGATAGTAGGTTTTACATTGACACCATATTTTGTCCTGTGAAGTCCACTCCTTAGCTCAATTACCAATGTTCTAGGAATAAATGTGCCTGAAGTCTCGACTTGTGGTGCACTACGAGTGCTTTATTTCATGGATTTAAAATGTATTTACAAAATATTAAAGAACATACATCAGATTAATTGTAGAAAGATAATAATAGTCACAGTGAAATTCTTATGCATCTTAAAGAAAGAGTATAGCCAATTATTTTAACTAGTGTGTTTTGAAATATCACAACATTTGAAATTTTTACACTTGCACACAGGCCAATATCTCGCTAATTCTAATTTTGTAATTCTTATCTGATTCCCAACTAATTTATGGTGTTTTCAGGCTAACTTCTCTTCCCTTTTGAGTACAAGATTGTACATATTCATACAATTTTTTCATTTAGGCATTGGAATATCAAAAGCCTTGGAATTTTTGGCTCATGAGGCCAAACATTCATAATGCCTCTTCGAACCAATGATATTAGGGCTTAGAAAATTCCTGACAAATTTCTACCATTTTTAGGTTAAGGAATTTGATAAGAAAGACGAGCTTCTTTTATTCAACAATTTCATTCTATTATCAAGTAGAAAAAGAAGACTTTGCTCGACTAATTCGACCCACCTTCCTACCTCTCATTCCTATAAACCCTTAAACGAGCCATAAAAGGTATAACGAACATACCTTGTCTCCACATTGGATCAAGAACAGGATCGGATGGATCAAAAACTGCTAATTCGTACAGAGTCATTGAACCAGCTCAACCAACAACTAGAGCTGTATGCATTATATGTACAGAAATTAACTTATCTTCCCTTTTAATTACATGTTCGTACATATTTACACAATTTTTCCATTATCAGATTGGAATCTTAGTAGCCTTGGAAATTGGTATGCCACATGTCATAATGACTCTCTAGCCCAATGCTATTTCCACTCTCCACCTATTGATTTCACAACCATACAACTTCTACACATGTTTAGTTTCTCTTGTTACCTGAGCTTCTAACCTTGTTAGTGTTTTGTCCTTTGGGTGCTTGCAACCTAGGGCTTGTACTCTTTCTGCAACTTACCTGTAGAAGGCCACACAATTTTTCCTTGTGGGCTTCTACTATATTACAATTGGGGCTGGTGGGTCCCACAACTTTGTTGCATTTGTGTGGCCTTTTCACAAATTGAATTTGTTATGTTTGCAGTCCCTTCATGAGTTTGTTAGTATTCTTTTCAACCTCTTTTGCAACCTTACAACTCAATATGCTTACAATTTCTTATGGGCCCTCATCCTAATACATGCAGGGTTACAACTTTCTGCAACAGAATGCTTTAGCATGACATCATTGTGGGGTCTTCATTGCACTTGCAACATCTCAATATTGCATCTTGTGAATCCCTTAACTTCCACAGACCTCAATGACCTCACAAATGTTAACTTCAGGATCATACACAGATTCAACCTCAATGATCTCCAATGACTCAACTTAGGGAACCTTTCCTATGCTTGTGTTGTGTATAGTATATATGTTTACTAGATTGATGGTGTTCTTTCTTCTGAGCCTAAAATAGTTCTATCTTATCCTACCTAGTGGCTTTCTTTCAAAAGGTAACCTGGAAAATGGTGCAAGTTGGGTAGTGGAATTGGGTGGTCAAACCATGGGGTTCCCTATCGTAGTGGAGAATATGAGTCAACCCCGACAATTTATTATAGAGGTCAATTAAATTCTTATATTAACATGGTTTTTTATATGCACTCAATAAATCATTTCTGTTATTTTGAGACATGGTTTAATGTTATCATGTTATCTTGTGCTGGCTTTCACGAATATTGTAGACGCTTTGTGAGTAGTGGGGGATCCTCCTTGAAATAACTTACATCATTCGAGGCTTGGGAATTATGATTTTAAAGGAAGTCATGGAAGCTCACAGTGACAATATTTAGGTTCGCTTTGTTGTTAAGGTAATGCCATGGTTGCAAATAAGATAATTAATTCTTAAACCTTTGATTCCATGTAAAAATGCCTATTTTATTTATTTTTTATTTCTTGAGCAAACCATAGACTTCAAGAATTGGCATTTGGATTTATGATGAGAACAATGTATGCAATTTATTTTAAGCCTGTGTGTTTCTAGAGTTGTAGAAAAACGCAAGGCCAAACAAATTTCTATGGGTAATGCTTAAAATCTAACATTTGAATATTGTTCTTGGGAATTTGATTGTGTAGGGTTGAATACCATGAGATACTCTAGATATCAACCTCTATATTTCACCATATGTTCTCATGTATGTTGTGGCATAAAAATTTCTAAAGGCACCCTAGCCTGATTTGTCATGTTGTGTAATTTGGCAGTTTCACAGTATTTTTGCATAGTAGTGAATTTTTAGATTGGAAGTGAAACTCTAATGATGTAAAAAGATCAATAATTTTCTAAGAACAACATAAATTTGAAAACCACAATTTTGACCTTTAGTGAGATGTGGACATGTATGTTACAAAAGACTACGTGCACTTAGCAAAAGACGAGGTAAATCAGTGAAATAATTTTGGTAGACTTAGTACCCTCACTTGAAAGTGTCAATTAGAATTATGGAAGTGTAGGAATATGCACAAGGAGAAATAATATAACACTATATTTTGTAGGTACATATGCAGGAGTTTGTGTGTAATCAGGTCAGACTGTAACACAAATTTTAAATTGAGAAATGCAAATTTTCCACCTAGCATGAAATGTGGTGCATTCTAAGTATAGAATATGACGTTTCATGGCATATAGGATAGCCCCTTTTCCTTATCATCCACCAGGTTTGAGATTTATGTACATGGCATGCATTGTTTCATGAAAGTGGATATTTTGGGACTATGAAAAGATTTTGGTCTTACAGAAAGCATATTTTGGCCCATGTTATAGCACCATTTACCACTCTTGGTAGATTTGATGCTCTCATTATGGCCTAGGGAAACCCTTCCTTTCAAGACTTGCTCCAAAATCTAAAAAATAATGTTTTATTTCCTATACATTATTTTTCCCCGTGATAAAAGCATGTGCATGCTGGTTAGCATATACCCAACCCATGTACATGTGTTAAAACACTTAAAAATAATAAATCTCCTTAATTTAGGGCAGACTTTACGGGTTTTACCTATTACTCACCTATTGTAGCCCATGGACCAACTATTTACCAACTAAAAAAACTAATTTGGAGAAGTATAAATAAACCTCCATGGGAAGGCCTTAGGGGAGAAGAAATGAGATATTGATTTTATAGTTGATTGACCCTTGATCGAGTCTGAAGAAATCCCTATGCCTCCTGCACTCCCTAAAGCTTTAGGAAACCCTTGTTTCCTCTTTTGAGATATCCTTCATCCCTCTTGTGATATCCTCGTGTCTGATGATGGAGGAAAATTGCTAAAGACAGGAAAGGATGGATCTGGAGGACGGTTTTGCTTGGTGCTAGAGGAAGACTCAGATTGTAGGTTTCCACCTTTCTTGTAGCTTACATCAATAAAGAAATGTTATTTTGTTCTTGATATTAATCATTTTTATGCATTGATATATATTCTGATTTGTTTATAAATATTTTGTTAATGCATAATCGTTCATTCATTTATATGATCTAAAATATATATCATGAATATGCTTTACATTTCTACTGCTTTATATGTTTTTCTTAAATACTTTATAGGTTTCAAAGGCATCAGGAGAAGAAGAGGGTTTGCACCCTACGGGATCTACCCAAACTTAAGATCTCCAGGTAAGGACACTTCTTCCCAGTTTAGTAGAATAAGCATTTAGATTGTTTGTCTGAGCATTTCTTTTTGTTGTTTGCCCTCCGCTCTGTTGGGGTTTTCAACCCAAGACCCTAGGGTGTTCTCACCCGTAACAAAATTGGTGACTACACTGGGGAAAACATTCTTGTTTTTCCTAGTTTGGGTTGTTTGTTCTCGATTAGGGTTTGTTTTCTTGATTGATTGCTTTTACAGTGCCATTAACTTATTAGCTTCCCATGCATCAAGTCTAATATTCTAGATGAGACCTTGATCTTTTGGTTTTCTTAATTGAGCCTTATATACCCTTTTTTCTTGGGATACAGTCGTGTATATATGCACGTTTCCTCAAATAGACTCTCGTATACGCTAGTTTCCTATGTTTGAAATGCATGTGCACTCCTCTGTGTCTTTACATAGTCGCGTATACATAATTTTGAATTGTTTTTCAAAACATTTTTCCTAGTTAGGTCTGTTTCCTTGTGACTTCTATTATTTTTTTGTCATCCATTGTCCGTAGAACTCTGTTCTCTTGCAAGTTTTCAATTTCAAATATCATTCTCAGTGAAAAGCCTAGTTGGCCTAGGATTTCTTTTTGAGTAAGGTTTTGTTTTGGGTCTTGCGTTCAAGGCTTCTGATTGAAGTTCTTGGATTTTTTGGTTTCCTAGAACAAGAAATTGGTTTTAATTTCGTTTATAACCTAGATTTCAAATTGCTTTGCTTGGTTTTCCCTTTTGGTTGACCTTGTAGTTTTTCATGCCTTTTTAAGTGTCTCTTTGGAAATCTTGAGAATTTTTTCTTTCGTGACATTTTTTTGATTTGTTGAAGTCTTTTAAGATTGTTTAGATCAGTTTGTGTGAGTTTGTAGTCCTTCTTGTTTCAAGTTTCATTTATTAATGAGTTTTATAACTTGCAAGGTATAAGGACTCCTTGTGCTTGTTTCTTGATCTTTGAAATTTAGTAGTTCTTTTATTGACCTCAAAAATTTCTTTAGTTTTCTAAAAAGAAAAAGACAAAAACATAGCTTTTGCTTTTCTTTTTTCCAAGCTTTTGGTTTTTTGTTTTCATTTGTTTTGTTTTTGAGCAATTGTGATCTTTTTCAATTTGTTTTGCTTGCTTTTGAGGGAAATTTGTTTTTAAACTTTTTTTCCCTCTTCATTGTCAAGTTGGCTTATTGACCTTATAAAGGAACACATTTTATTCTTGTAAAAGCATCCATGCACCATCATTATAGTTTGCATTAAGATATTTGCATTGCAAGCATTTAAGTCTTTTTGTTAGATTTTGAGTGTGTGGAGTGTCTTTTTTGGAAAAAGAAAATTTGTGTGTACAAGTTTATTCATAGAACTCTATTGAAATCCCTTTTCATTGAAGAAAATAATTGCATTTTCATGTAGTTAAATTTCTATTGATTTCTTTTGCGTCAAAATGTCATTAGTTTCACTCTCATTTTACCCTTGACTTAAAGAACAACCCTCTAAAATCAAGCGATTTAATAAAAAGAACTAGAACTTTTTAATTTTTCATTAACAAACACCAACAAGTTTAAGTTCTTTAGGTCCTTGGAATAGGTGAGTGGAGAGTTAAACTCTCCAAGGCCACTCAGATTATCAAACATAGAAGTTGAGTAACAAGCGAAATCCAATATCGTTAGAAAGACTGGGAAAGCTCCATGACTGGGAGTTAAGAATGATGGAGAGTGAAGACAAGGAAGAGAGATACTCCCTCTCCTACTTGTTGGATCCCGCCTCACGACTATTTTTCCTGGATTTTGATACGAGTTAGTGCCCGTAGTTGCCTTTCCTAGGGATCACATAGCTGGCTGCGGAGGGGAATCCTGTGGCACGTGAGGCAGAGGTTGCATCACATTCATCAGTACTTTTGGAGGCTACCCTTGCAAAGCGTGGGTACTTGCACCGACAAAGTATATTGTCTAGAGGTCAACGTAATCATTTCTATTACCTTCGCTGATATTTTTGGGCGTCATTATCTCGGACTATCTTCAGAAGGTCCCTTACTTCACTTTCTTGTATTTTGGTGTTCAGTCCTCATCACCTGGAGTGGAAATACTTGGAAGTTGCTTGATTGGTTGCATCTCTAGGGAATTTATAGCTGAGTGCTCTTTGCTCTTTTGATTTAGTTGGCTTTAGGTGTTTTTGTCTTGTTACTTTTGATCTTATATTCTAAGTGATGGACCTACCACTCTACCTATCTTGAAAGGCTTTTTATCTTTCTATTGAAAGTTGTGAAGTTTCCTCCTTAAGGGAAAATGTTTTGATTGTGCACCTCTCTTCTTGGAAACTCATTTGTACATCCCCACAAGGGAGGGATCTGCGAATAATTTAGATATGGCTAATATTCCCGTAGATACCAACCAAGCTACCCTTCCAAAAGGGGATCCTTGTTCTTTTCCTTTCTTTGGAAATGTTAGTACTCCCTTGATGGCCACTTTGAATATTCCTGGATTGAATGTTGGACTACCAGTTTGGCTGTGGTCCACTTCGAATATTCCAGATGTTCTTGAAGCTTCTCAGGCAAATGCTTTATTTCGAGGGCATCAAATGGGTGTTAATTTTTCATCTTATTTAAAAGAGAAATATAGGATTCCTCTTTCTCCTCCCTCTTGTAATAAGAGATCTAAAAAGAAGAGAAAGACGAAGACGAAGAAGAAGAATAGTTCTATCCAATCATCACCAACCCCTGCCAGTCATGTTGGAGATGCGATTTCGGCCACTGCAAGTCAGTCTAGGGGCATAATTCTAGTCACTGTAAGTCATACTAGCAAAGAATCATCATCAATCTCTCTTATTCATGTTTGAGATGAGCTTTCAACTGCTGCAAGTCATGTTGGGGGCATAAGTCTAGTCACTGCGAGTCATACTAGTAATGGGTCACTATTTGGCATGGAATCCCCCCAAGGCATGTTTTGGGGATTAAAGCCCAAGTTTTGACAAAGTCCTTTGTAAAGACTCCGCGATTTGTGGACGTGGCGCACAAAGACATAATAGAGTCACAGGGTTGTCCGCCCTTGGTTTTGTAATGTAATGTTGGCTTGATAGACCTACCCATGGTCAATGGACCATGGGATTGTATAAATAGAGCGAGGCTCTAAGTGTAGAAATCATCAATCAATAGAACATAAGCATGATGAGTTTAAGAGATTGAGTCGAAGTGTAAAGTGTGTATTTGGGTTGTAGAGTAGGAGAAGGCTCTACAGCTGAGTGCGCAGAGGCCTAGTAGTCCGCAGCTGAGTGCGTGGACCCCTACAGCTAAGTGCGCAGGGCAGGTCGAGTCTGTAACCATTGGAAGCATTAATAAAGAGAAGTTTTATCATATTTCTATGTATCTTTTCCTGTTTGATGTATTATTGGGTGTAAATTGCAAGTGTACTGTTTATTTGTTGCGCGAACTCATATGAATGTGTTGTATAAATAAATATAATGTAAGGCATCCATTTACATGAAGATAACTAACTGGTGTAGGAAGATAAGTAAGATCTCATGTGTGACTTAGGGAAATAGTGTAGAGTGCTGCTCCAGTAGCATGGAAGCCCCACAACCCCTGGTTAGGGTTGCGCGAAGGTAAGGATATCACGGCAAGAGGGACATGGAAGTGTGCAAAGTAAACTACGCGAAGGGACTAACAGTTGGACCAATTCAACCTCTCAAACATCTCAAGGGTGCGGAAACTTGGTTTCAGCACCCCCCCATACTACTTTGGGTGAGACCTCAGTTCGCGCTCCACGGACTATTGCCGAAAGGGCCAATAGTACAGCGATTTGTTTGGCTAATTAACTCCGAACTTGGGTCAAGCCCCAACAAGCCAACAAATGGTTTTGTTGCTGGGACCAGGATCTGCATAGAGATGTCTGATGTCGTATCATTGGAATCCAAGAAAGAAAGTAATTGAAGATTGGTTGGATAGTAAGATTCATGAGTTCACAGCACAGGAGAACAAGAATTTGCGACTATCAAAAGAAGAGTGGTTAGACTGCTACTTATACAAAAATATCCACGAAATTTTCATCGTATCTTTACCTACTGAGCTATATGAGTGGATCGCAAAGCTAGAAGATAGCCAAGGAAGGTGCAAGCTCGATAGACCTATTGTGTGGACTCCAGAATTGGTGCACAAATTGGAAGCGTCAGAGGATAAGATCGTGCACACTCTTGATTACTGGCTCGATTGAAGTATAGGAGGATTCGTTACTGAATTCTTGGTAGATACATCAGTCAGCTACAGTGAGGCCGAATGACACTTCCTCAAAGGACTGCAAGGTAAGTATGTTAAGTCTTTGAACAGTTAGATTAAAATGCTACTATGTGAAAAGCCAGTTATGTGAATAAATTGATGTTTTGGGCTACGCGAAGTGGGAGAATCTATAGAAACGAAGGTAGTGGAGAACTAGAAACTAGCCCCTTGATTTCACCTCCGCGAGGGGATGGGGAAGAGCTCGCAAAGGTCTTACCAAGAAGTGCGACCAATTTGGTAAGGCAGAGGATTCTGTGCATACCACCCCCACCCACACCGCCACCAGTTTCACCATCTTCACCCCCATCTTCATCCATACCACCTCCACCACCGCCGCAAGTCAATATGGCAAGTGCAATAAAGTTGACAGTGTTCAAGGGAGTAGGAAGTGAAGATCCATACCAGTTTTGGTTTGTGATAAAGGCTATATGGGAAGCGCATGGAGTCATGGATGACAATATAAAGAAGGAAACGTTGGTCAGTGCTCTGTAGGATCATGCGCTGACCTGGTACATTAAGCATTCCAATGACAATCCAAATGCGGGGATTGCAGATATCCAAACTACGCTAGACAAAGAATTCAACTGGCCAAAGTCAGAGCCGCAATCAATCATTGGGTTCAAGGAAATCACAATGCTACCAGGTGAGACCCCTTAGTAGTTGGATCAGAGACTGAAGTGCACAATTCGCGAAGTTAACATCACGTTGACGGACGGACAACACCGCAAATGGTTTGTAGCATCGTTAATGCCACATTTAACGAATGCTTTATCACAACAAAGGCTAACAACTCATGCAAAGGCCTTGGAGATGGCGATGAGACTACACGAGACCCTGATAGAGGATCCAAACCTGGGAGTTCAACAGATTCACGCGTAGTTGAAAAACCTGTGCCTTGAGATGTAGAGTCTAAAGCAAGACAGGACAGCTTGCCCAGAAATGCACGACGAGTTATGGTGCATAAAGTGCAAGGGTCAGGGACATGACTAGGACCACTGCCCAGTGTTCGTGAATTACCTCGCGGGAGGAGGACCCATCCCATTGAGACCGGAGGCACAAGGAGGACCGAGGGTGGCACCTACATTAAGGTGCACGATTTTTTAGATAGGAGGAAAGCATGCTACAAATAATTGCCATTTATTACAGAAGTACAGGCAGAATTCATAGCAGTTTTGTAATTTTTGTAGATCAATGGGACATGATGAGTGCACTTGTAGAAGTTATGAGCTGATTATGGATCGGACTCCTACCTACGGAGTTCAGGCTGAGGTGGAGGAGGACCTAGAAGAGGTCGCAAATAGCTGATATGCTACAATTGCAGAGGGTCAGGACATGATGCCCGTGATTGTACGAATCCAACGCGTCCATCATGCTTGTATTGTACATTGTTTGATCATGAGACGGAGGATTGTCCCACACTAATAGCATGGTTGCACGATAAAGGAGCACTCCAACCTCCCCCGATTCAGAACCTGCAAATGATGAGGTCTAATCCATGCGAGGAAGAACCTAATGTGAATATTGTGCTCCAAAGTGGAATTATGACAGGGGAAGACAAGGCAAGCAGCCTAAAGAAAGTACTTGGGTTTGCAAGGATCCAACAAAAGAACTAGAGTTTGATTTGGAGCACGCTAAGGAAACCTTCATGGAAGCAAAGAAGAGCTTTGCTGATGCCTCCACTTTAGGAAGCAAAGATAGACTGGAGCCGAAAATGGACCCATCAATGCTCACAACATTCTTGGGAACATGCATGAAGCTTCTATGTGACAGCAAGGCTGTAAAGAGGCTGTAGGAACTCATTAATAGATGCGTTGTGACCGTGCCAAGAGAACTGCGCGTAGTTCGAAAGCTCAGAAAACACACAACGCGAACGGGAAGGGAAATGATATTGACTGCGCGGATTGGAGAATATGAGATGGACCAAGTGATTCTAGATATAGGATTAGATGCGAATGTTTTGTTGAAGAAAACATGGGAATGCATGGGAAGGCCTATGCTGCAATGGTCTCCTATCCAACTACGAATGGCGAACCAGAAAAAGATCCTACCTATGGGAAGATTGCAGGGAATACTAGTGGATATTGAAGGAGCAAGCGCGCTAGCAGACTTCGAAGTGATAGAGATTTTTGATGACAATAATCCCTACCCCGTGCTATTAGGAATAGATTGGGCCACTGACATGAACAGGGTGATAAATCTGAAGAAGCGAAAGATGATTTTTGAGAAAACGTCTCTACGCGTAGTTGTAGCTTTGGACCCTACAGAAGGATCACGCTACATGGAGATAGTGCACGAATACGACAACGGCAACGATTTGGACTGCATCTACAAGATAATCGCACGAGAACAAGACTGGGTGATTGCAACCGCGAATGGATGAATCTCATGGGAGTGCAAAAGCTCTTGCACATCGGATTCAGAGGATGAAATAGAACGATGGCAGAATTGGTTATACGAGGTAACCACGCTAAACTGTAACATGATGACGAGATCATTGCACTGTGTATCATTAAAGGTAAGGGATTTGTCTACGTATGATGGGTTAATTAAGGTGGATGACTTCCTGAATAGATTCGAAAGAGAAGTGCTGAAACAACAACGTTTCGAAGCTTTGAAATGGGTATTATGCGCTATGCCTGCAAGGTGGTGGGGTACGCATAAAGGAAGCTTTGGGGACTGGCACGAATGCAGGAGAACGATGCACATATGGTTTGGGAAGCCTCAGATGGAATTAATAGACAAAATTTCCGAATGAAATGGTCTGTGCTCCCACCTGTCTAGATGGATACAGGCATATGGTACGAAACCTATGCGGATGCACACAGTCTTATGTTAGGAGACTCGGTCAATAAGCATGTGCGGGTGAGGAAATGGGGCAAATGACCCCTCCGGTTGGAACCACGGAGTATGGAAATACCAAGTGCACAAAAGATTATCCACGTAGAAGCCTTTAACGAAGTGTGCAAAGCGCTGAACAAGGTACATAGTGCACAACGAATTGATTGGGACTTGCACGTACCAGTGGTTCTATGGGCTTACAGGACCACATGCAATAAACTGATGGCATAGGCACCTCTGAGGTTGGAGTATGAAGTGAATGTTGTAATCCCCATAGAGCATAAAATTCCTAGTTTGCGCATGGAAGAACCGACAGATATGACGGTTCACGAAAATCCGACAGGGTGACCTTAGGCTCCGAGAACTTATGAAAGATAGAGTGCGATTAAGGGAGAAAGGCACTTTGGTGGAAGCGGAAGTCAAGAAGCTTGAGGACGAGATAAAGGAAGATTTTCTCGATAAGAAGACAAGGGTGATAAAATAGGGTGCGCATGGCAGGGAAAATTTTAAGAACCACCCTAAATTTATATGTATAATAAATGGGCTAATCCCCATGATACATAGGAAAAATGGGAGGCAATTTTATCAATAATATAATATTTATATATAATTTTTTTGGTGAATCTCTCACCAAATTATATTATATTGTATAGTGATGGAGAATATTTCACTGAATTATAAAATCTTGTAAGATCTTGGCAAATCTTTTACTGAATAATAAAACATTGTGAAGTCTTGGTGAATGTTTTGTTAAAGTATGAAACCATATATGATAATAAGAAAACATATTCATTAAACTGTAATATACTAACATACATGTTTGGAAAAAGAAACATAATTTTCTCTTCCTACAAATAATGTTCCAAGTTTCAGTGGCCATGTTTGTCAACATTCTTACAATACACTCTTTCATATCCTTCTATTAGTTTTGATAATATTCCACAACAAAGTTCTTGTAGGTGTTGATATTGACAACGAGTTCTGTCAAGGTAGGAGAGATTAATATTTTCTCTACAACTTTTTTCAAGCTACCACTTTTTTCAAGTTATCAAATTTCTTTCTTATTCCATAGACTCCAACTGCGAGATAAAAAAAACACATCAAGTTTGTTTACCCCAACATGCCAACAAGTAGCAAGCCCCAACTATATTATATAAGAAAGTATTAGGTATCCCAAGGGCTTGAAGGGGATCTAATTGAAAGAAGTGACCATCGTGAGAATCCTCCCAATCAATATATGAATATATAAATGTAGATTTATTATTATTTTAATTGGAAATATTCAATTAAATAATAAAATTTAATTACGTCTCTCCCAATCTAAATTGCTTATTAGCATAATTCACTACCCTCATAGGTCTCGCATTTTTTAACAGCGTTGTAACAAGTAGATTAATTTCCTTTTTGGTGAACAATCTCTACCTTTTAGGAAAATATGGTGCAGTGGCTCCAACCCCTATAGATCATTAGGACAAACTAAGAATAGCATAGAAGATGAAAGGTTGTACAAACCAACTTATTTTTCAAACAACTAATCCAACATCAGTACCTATACGTTTTCATGAAGATATCATATTGAGAATGTTTGAAAAATGGTGAGAAATCTTCTGCGAGGGTGATGCGGAAAGAGTGATAAGGTTTCATTGTTTTGAATTTTTTTTTGTTAAATCAGAAAAAGTTAAACACCAATATTAATGGAGATATTGGTATTATTTACTAAATTTTGTGAAGTGACTAAATGTAGCTTTAACCATTCCTTAAGATGTTTTTACATTATAATTTCCTAAGTCTATTTAATATCTTCATTATCATAAAAACCAACCTATATCCATCTTAACTCCACATCTACCACTCTTAGGGGGGATGAAATCTATTTATCCCTCTGAGCACTTGGTAGACCCAGAATTAAGATGGATCTAAGATGATAGAATTTCCCCTTTAAATAGTCTATGCTCACATGAATACCATGGTATTACCATGGGTTATCATAAACCTGGAGCTTAAAAATTACTATTAGTAATTTATAAAAATTAATAATTGATTTTTATTTTATTTTTTATTTTAACCAAGTTAAAATGTTTAACATACATTAAATTACAACATCCATTTTTACTCTTGATCCACTAAGCCCTGAGAGGGATAAAATATTTTTTCACTCTATGCTAGTTTGCATATCACGATATTTGATACCTCTCGGGGCTTAGTAGATCCAGAGTAAAGATGGATCTATGCTGGTTTAATTCCCCCATTTAAATTGGCTACATTGCACGTGAATACCATGGGTCAATACCATGTGCCATTTTTATTTTTATTAATACTAATATTAGGGTTAATAATGGTTTTTTGCATGGTATTAATAATAATCTAGCCCATGGTATTTGGCCCATAGTATTTTTCCCATAGGTTTCACCTAAATATAACACATTTTGTGAGTGTTCGTAAATATAAGGTGGCTTATGGAGTAAATATAAAAAAATGTTTTATTTTTTTACCATACCTCTCGTTTATTTATATT
The DNA here is from genome assembly GCA_031772625.1 of Pinus tabuliformis. NCBI lineage: Eukaryota > Viridiplantae > Streptophyta > Pinopsida > Pinales > Pinaceae > Pinus > Pinus tabuliformis. Next base: position 813,916,518 of record CM062813.1, read on the forward strand.
TTTATTAATTTACCATACCTCTTTTACAAATATGGTATTTGGCCCATAGGATTCACTTAAATAAAACCTCTTTTTTGAGCCTTCATAAATAGAAAGAGGGTTATGGACTAAATATAAAAAGAGGTTTTATTTATTTACCATACCTACACTTTATTTATATTTTTATTTGTTTACACCCTTGCAAGTATATAAGGTGACTTATGGAGTAAATATAAAAAATGTTTTATTTATTTACCATACCTCTCATTTATTTATATTTTTATTAATTTACCATACCTTTTTTATAAATATGGTATTTGGCCCATAGGATTCACTTAAATAAAACCTATTCTTGAAAATTAGGGCGAATGGAAGGTTGTAACTCCTAATTTCAAGGGCTAAATTTACCTTTTTTACCCTCTCCCTTAAAATAAGGTGGGCTATTTTAGGCGATTTGTAAAAATGTACTATGATACAAAATATTCACCCACTAAAAATTTAAAACCCCTTAATTTTGCCAAAGGGCGAACATTCGTCCCTAAAATTTTCCATGGCGCACGATCATGTTGACAAATTTGGGGGCTATTGCCGTGAATTGATCAGTCTGATGCCTTGGCTTGGACCACATATTACTAAACGAATCAACCATGGTGGCGCGTTGCAGATGATAAAATGCGCAATGCTGCCAGTAACAATATAAGGTGGGTATTTTCTAGGAAAAGTGATGGATGACTGGATGAAACCCTATATAGGTGGCACGACCACCTAACTAGCCAGGGGAGGTACAGTCTTAGTGGTCCAGGTAGTTGAAAGGAGGAACGGGACTATAAACTACTCTGCTCAGGAGCTATGCGCAGGAGTAAAGTGTTAGAAGGTCCGCGACCATGCAAACGGAGCTGCGCTGCCGTGCGGGTTGGCCGGAAAGTGACCGTTGGACAGGGAAAATTTTAAGAACCCCCCCCCAAATTTATAAATATAATAATTGGGCGAATCTCCATGGTATATAGGAAAAATGGAAGGCGATTTTATCAATAATATAATATGTATATATAATTTTCTGGCGAATCTCTCACCAGGCATGGCGAATATTTTACTCAATTATAAAATCTTGTAAGAACTTGGCAAGTCTTTCACTAAATAATAAAACTTTGTAAAGTCCTAGTGAATTTTAGCATTGTGAACTCTTAGAGAATTTTTTGAAGAAGTATAAAACCATATATGATAAGAGCCACATGGTGGCAATATCACTATCTTTTTTCACATTTCCACGACATGGAACTTGTCTATAAAATTATAAAAAAACCAACCAGGAACAGGAACAACTCAAATGCTTTGTGAGAGCTAGTCTAGAAAAAAGCAACAAATAACATGTTGGCAGAATTGTTCATCGGTGAGCCGCTATTTCGTGGGCAATCTGTAAAGGAGTAGTTGGATATCATATTTCCAAATCCGGGAAAGCCTTTCCCATCCCTCACAAGATTTGTTAAAAATGTTGGGTGTCTAGAAGGTGTGGATTTGCTGAAACAAATGTTACAAGTGGATGGAAACAAAAGAATAACAGCTAATGAAGCTTTGAAACATCCATACGTTCAGTCCTACGGGACTATAAACAGCTGCCATAAAGATTAAAAATGGAAATCAGCTACAAATCTCTTGATGACAACACTATCAAGATAGAGGTCGATGCTCTCTTAAAGACAGAGCTGCTGGAAATGGAAGCAGGTGCTATGAAGCTGACACTAGTAAAAGATGGGACAGCACAGCTTCCCATAGTGCATCCCACTCTGGGACAATCAGTTTTTTGATGTTTTGCAGATTGGGTTACAGTCTTGCAACTTGTTTTGGATTTGTCACCAACCTGATGTTTTGCTTCTAATTTATTTTCATATGGTGATAAACAAAGTGTCAATCTTTTCTTAGGATAAAATAGTATTCTTTACAGACATATTAACTTGGCTAAAAAGTCCAGGACAATATGAACATGACAGCTTCCAGGTTTTTTTGAAGATTTATCCTATCAATTTACTGCCGGAGGGTTTTCTGTGATTTCTTGCACTTTTGAAATTTAATCAAATTTCTACTTGAAATAAAAGTTCAGAAGAGACTATATCACTAATGCTAAACACACATAATTGAGAAGCCGATATGAAGCATTGTTTTTTTGGGTGTGTTACAACTTTGGTGACCATGCAGCTCAGTCATTGCATGTTCAGTTTGTAACTCCACCTTGAAAGAGTGAAATGTGTGGTGTAGGATAAGAAGCTCTTTGTTAAGGCACAATTGTTTTTCCCCAAAATTCTAATATCTAGATTCTATCTTGTTCATGTCTGTGTTAGGTGATGTTTCTTTTCACGTGCATGTGTTTAGTCAGATATAAAATACTCAAGTTCTCACCAGCCTGGGCTATAGTGGCCATTCTGATGATCTATTTCATACTCATTGCATTTTTCTAATAAAATGACATTATATTCATTTAAATTATGTGATTGAAATAGGGATACAAGAGCTTATTTGTATTTGAAGGTCTATAAGGCAGAGTATAAGCTCACACCAATCCTTGTTATTCTCTGCAAGAGAAAATCAGTTTCTATTTCACTCCTCAATAACACTGACTAAATCTCAGTTTGAAAATCAGTTAAATTAAGAAGACTAAATCCTAGTTTGAAAATCAGTTAAATTTAGATGAAATTACTCATTCAAAATCATTTGGATGAGGAAATTGTCAAATAATTGTAAGTTGTCGTCTTAGAGAACATGAAGGGAGCACATTCGTCATATTCTACCAACTGCAACATACCTACCTTCAATGCACTCTCTGTAAGGACCATAACGGGAGCAAATGTGGACCCATGTACAAATTTTTACTGCCTCAGGGTTTGTTTCGTCCTGTGACTACTAGGTTCGTTAGTCCTTCACATAACTCTCGAACAAAATGAATCCAAGAGTGGAATATAGACTCTTTACACGCAATTTATTTTCTAGAAAGTCTATACAGAGAAATGAAAGTTGCAAGTATAAGAATTATGCTTCAAAAATGAATTTTCTTGTGTAGTGAGCTATACCAAGGGTATGCTTTTGCAAAGTTTTATAACAAAAAAATTTGTCAAGAGGAATTTATTAAGGAAATCTCTTGTTAGAAATGAAATCCAGTTGAGTTGAGATAAAGTCCATAGTTACAAAGAAGTATTGTTGTGGAAAGCAATTCCACTATGACATTCCTGTACATTTTAATACAATATAAAAGGAAATTGATGTGATTTCCAAGCTACTTGAATCCATTGAACACAGAGAGAATCAGTTGAGAACTGATGAATGAACATGGAAATCGATGTAATTCCTAAGCTACTTGAATCCATTTTGAACACAGAGAGAATCAATTGAGAACTGATGAATGAACATGAGCTGAAGCAAAAGGACACTATCATTAAGCTAGTCGACCCTGAAATTGAAGAAAATGATCATGTCAAACAAATCTACTAGCAGTGTACTAATAACGGTAAAATCGACTTGCAAGAAGAAAGTAACTTAAATACCACATTTTTTGGAAAATGAAATCAATCAACATCTAATCTTCTTCTGGAAAAAAACTAAAAGAGCTTTATTTCACTTTGAATTTCAAATGCTTGTTAAATGATCAAGTGGTAGTTGCAAAGAACAACTCAAACTGGGTGATACCAAAACAAAATAATTTAGTATTTCCAAGACAAAATAACATTACTGATGTATCTTTGGATTCCATGAAAACAAAGCAATTTGATGTATTGAAATGATATTAGGAGATTAGTAAAGAGGATCAAATTAAGTGATGTTATGGCCATACCATTGTATCCATTTACGCTTCGAGCGAAGAGACTCAGCAACACCAAGAACATCGAGTGCCCTCCAAGAAAATGTAGTCCTTGTGGTTTGTAGAGAGTCTTCACACTCTAACATCGGGCTCTTCAAACCATCTCTGCACAAGGTCATTACAAATGTAAAAAATCAGCAAGACACAAATTTGGTAGTAAATATGACCAAAAGAAGAACTAGAGCAAACAATTTTCACAATCCTGTTTTTGAAACCAACATTATAATCTCCTTAGCATTATGATCAGCTGTCAGTGTTCTTCCCAAGTCAGCAAACTCAGCTCCGCCTTGAAAAAGTGTAATTGCATAAAAGGAATGTCGGTCTCATGCCAATAGGTCTCCTACGATGAATGCGCAGGAACCTAGTACATAGACCATTTTTCTCTTCGCTTAGCTACCTAGGGCTTATTTCCCTTTCCAAATATCAATAATTCTTTTCCAAGAAAACATAAAATAAGAATAATATTTTACTATATTCTAAAAGGTGAAGATGTTGAAATCATGCCACAAAGTGAAAGGAAATCAAATATCTTTCCTCAAACCACCAAATATATAAAGAAAACAACAATAATTATAAAAATAAAACTAGATCTGTCGATCTATGCATGAAATAAGTCAAGCGACTAAAAAAATATGACCAAAATAAACCAAAAATTTCAAACTTGACAAAATCCTCTAAACAAGCAGCAAACAAACTGCTAAAATTTTCTAAGATATTAGAGCTAGACATCAACGCAATTTCATGTACTTGAATAAGCCCATTGTTGCTTAGCGTTAGACTTCTTAAATTAGTTATTTATCATTTAATACTAGGACACTGTCTATGTGAAAAGAAATAGGTCCCAGCTTCATCAAATCTGACTTCATTTCAAATCAAAGATCAAATCCAAAGAACACTAACTCGTTACTCTTGGATGGTACTAATGTTAAATACACAAAATAACAAAAAATAAAGATATGATAAAAAAGTAGACCTGCAAGATTATATTGGTCGAGTGTGACAGGGACACAAATAACTGAGACTAGAGAGATTTATAGAAGGCAGTAGTTACTATTGTGTGATTAGTGGTATGGTGGAGAGACCTACCAAGAAGGGACGTTGGTCTCGGAAAAGTATAGTAGGGAGATCCATAGAGCATTTATGTAAAAGGAAGATGAGAAGTGTCGTCTTCAAGTTGGTTTATGTTATGGTAGAATTTTGTTGGTGATAAGTGGTAACAAAACACTTACATCAATAGGTAAAAAGTAAATTCGGGGCATGAGTTGGACTGACTCATGTTATCTCATCCCTTAATGGTCCTAAGGACATGTGGGGACCCGAACAACTTAGTACCTAAAAGACTTGAAAACATGGCTGCCAAATCACTGACAAGAAATGGCTAGCAAATGAAAAGAAATAGGTCCCAACCTCACCAAATCCAGCTTTATTTCCTGTCACAAATAAGAAACAAACAATGTAATGATTAAATATGAAACATCAATCTTAAAATAACACACATCAAAATAATGTTGTTGCAATGTTACAATGAAAAATACAAATATAGAACCTATTTTTACCTAAAGTTGACATATAGTAATTTTGCATGATCAATGGAACATGTATACCAAAATAAGAGTCCTAGGGTAGTTCAATTTCCCAGTTCTCATCTTGGTCCTCATTTTCTAAATTGTGAACATGATCTTCTCTAAATGAACTGTCATTATGAGCCTCCAAAACATTATGTTCTATATCAAGTTCATTAGATAGATTTATTATATTGTTTTCTCCCCTTCTATCACAATCTGATCGCCAAAAAGTTAGCGCTCTTTCATATGGAAAATTGTCAATGTCATACTTTGTTACATATAATCTTAAACATGTATCCACATGTTTATCAAGCTTGTTCCTCAACTTTGACTTCAAGAATGATAATGCACTAAACATTCTCTCATCCTCCACTGATCCCAAAATCATGGTTTGACACAAATCTGCTAATTTGAAATATTCTGATATGTTTTCTTGCAGGTATTGGCTAGCACTTAAAGTAGTCCATAATCTTGTTATAGCACCATTTTCATTAGGATTCTCCAAAAAAGGATATTGCTTCCACATTGTTTCAGCAAAGCGTCCACCTTGTTGATACAATTTTGATGAATCTAAAATACCTTCAATTTGTTCTCCATGTATCCAGACTTTCTTGCAAAAATGGTCTACTAAACATTTTAATCTTTTTTGAAAATCAGCTTTTAAAGTTCTTCGACATTGACAATTGTTCCAATATTGAGGGTATACCACACACATGTCCTCCAACAATTCATCTCGAGGAAATCGTTCTCTTATCTCTAATGATAGTGATCTTGCAATTTCTATCAAATTTTGTCTCACTGAAATCACAATATTATCAAATTGGTCTCTTGACACGAGGCAATCTTTGGTGATTCGTCCTGTCTTACTAATATAATGAAAGGGAACCATATACCCACGCACTACGATACATAGTATCCCTTTTTCATCAAAGGTCAAAAAATTTTCAGTATTTTCTATATTGATGATCTCAGTCCAACTTTTAAACTCTGGACCAGTAAAAGAGTCTGGCATCATATACAAATTATCCAATGCAAGACATGCTGACTTTCTTGCATTTGTGTATTCCGCAATATACATTGTGCGATTCTGAGACATTTTCACGAGGACATTCATTTCATGTAGCATAGGAAGAATTCCAGCCAATGTCAATAATGTCTCTATATTAGTTAGTTGAAAAAGAAGATCTTGAGCTTTGTCTACATTATAGCGATTTTCATACATCAACCCTACCAAAGATTTGAACTCACTAAATAGTCTTTGAGCTGGTCCATTTAATGAGATCCATCTTGTATCAACATCTTTCAGTAGTTTTTTTCCATCCGTAATACCATCTGCAAATTGTTGAAACTCTAAATATCGTTTGGGACTACGAGAAAAGTATGCATGAGTCTCACGTACAAGATCTTCAACTTTTGAAACTGATGGAAACTTGCTTACTATTTTAAATGCAAGATTCATCCTATGAGCCATACAATGAATATTAAGCATATATGGTGAAGCTGATAGTTGTAGCCTAACACAAAGGCCATTCCTTTGTCCTTGCATTACCGCTGCTCCATCTGCTCCAACACATACCAACTTTTTTGCAATCATTAATTCATCCATACCACTTTCCTTCAATCCATTAAGAACAAGTTCATAAATATTTTCAGCTGTAGAAGTCTCTCTCATCTTATTAATCCCAAGTAGATAGGAATGTCTAATATGGTCATTAACCATATAAATGCTCATGCAAATCCATGAAGTATTATCTATAGCTGTAACCTCATCTAAAGACAATGCCAAAAACCTAGCATTTGCAATCTTCTCTTTCAAATCATCCTTTTCTACTTGAGCTAGATATCCTGCCCATCCCCAACCACTAGTTACAGACCAATGAGAAGATGGAAAGTTTGGCACTTGAAGAAAAGATAGTAATTTCATGTGATCTGGATAATCTGTCATAGGACGACCTTTAGATAAGATGTGAAATACAGTGCTCAATTGTATCGTCTTGGATAACAAATTTCTTTCCATCATCTTTTCAAATAGAGATATGATGGTTCCTCCGTCCGCCTCAAGTTTCCTCTTACATAATAAATATTTTTTATATTCTTCTGCATATTCAACATGTCGACATTCCTCGGAAGATTTCCATCTAACAATAGATTTCTCTTTACCATTTACAATTTTCTTTTCATACACCTTTCCTGCATGCTTTTGTACCGTATCTAGCTTCATCTGAAATTTCACTTCCTTTTGAGTTTTCCAACTACACGCAATACATCTAACTTGTCGGAAAAGCTCTTTCTCATTTGTAGGAGGTATTTCTTCAATAAATGGAAAACTTGAGACCCAATTTTCTTGGAATCGTCTTCCTATGGCCCACTGGCCTCTTTTCCTTTTCCGCGAATGGATTGTGTCACTTTCCAAGGAAAAATCTTTAACATTTTCATCACCAATTTCTGTTGAAACTGCATTTATCTCACCCTGACCACTTGAGGAACCTATTTCTTCATCCATCGTATGGATATCAAATGCATTTCCACAAGAGTTAACCTCTCTCTCAGTAACAGATTGTTCAAAGGAGCTTGAATCATGAAGAGGATGTGTATTTTTGGATGGAGCCTTTTGAAAGTATGATAATACATCTGTTTGCCTTGATGGTTTCTTCCCATGATTATCTTTTGACATCTCACTAAATATTCCACAAGTAAAATTTCCAATCGATCTGCAAACCTGCATCAACAGTTTTCAAGCGTTGAGATATGCTTCATATAAATTCACTTGTTCATAGAAAATAGAATTATACTTTGCAAAATAATTGTTGAGTCAACATTGAAAGAACATATATCAGAAATTGAATTTTGAGGCAAAATGGAATTTCACAAAAATTATTTAACAATGATAATGGGAAACTATTAAATTTTAAGACATAAAATATAATAATTCATTTGTATAACATTGAAACAACATCACTTTATTTGAATTATTCCTAATTTCCTACAGAAGTTGGTTGACAGATTCAGGACCTGGTCCCCTCCTCCCAAGCTAGCTTACAGTATGTCTACCATGCCCAAAACTCAAAAGCTAATGCTAAGCCAAATGAAAGGGTATTGCTACCTGAGGAAGAAATTTGAACAACCAGAAATCTAAGTATGGAAAGGGTAGAGCCTCCATCCCTTAGCATGTGAAAAATAAATGGTTAAAATATAATAAGATGGAAAGCTTAATTTGGAAGTCTTGACAGGGTCAAGGAAAGCCACTATTACTTCCACATCAAGAGGTTTGTTTAGAGAAAAGCTCATCTACTGAAAGTCAAGGCTTCTTTCTGACCAATCACTAGCCTTCGGAAGATGAGACTTCAAGAGAAACAATCAAGTCTGAAGATATAGGAGTTGATGAATGCCATTGCTCAGTTGGCTTGGCATTCTCTGTTTTATAAATCAAACAGTGTAAGCGGAACTATTTTGAGGAGTGCAGAAGGTTTAAGCATGTCTAGTTCCAGTTTTTCCATTTTGCAGCATTCTCAGAAATTTTATAGTCTGGAGTATCAAAGAAAGTTATCTCAGGAATGTTCTCAACTATGATCAAAAGTCTAAAGACCTACCTGTTTTTACTGACATCTAAGTGACAGCAATTTTCTCATGTAATTCTTCTTAAAGCCGAATTTTTCAAGGGGTTGTGCTCCAAGTGGGCTATTAGAGCCTGCCAACCCACAACTTCAATGACCAAAATATTCTAGGCAATACAGTTAGTACAGAAGAAATATATTTTATAGATATAGTATCATCGTTCAATACCTGCCAACAAAATAATTTAAGCCTGACCAACTTGTAGGATGCTGCAAGTCAAGACTCAGATTGAAAGGTTGTCCTGCCTTTATTACAAAGTTCTATCTAATTTTGCAGCATAAGATATAAGGCTGAGAAACAATGTAGATAAGGCAAGATAATTTTATTTAAGTCTAAATAAAGCCTGACAGATAGGTAAATGGGACTACAAAGTACAACTAGTGATGCTAATATGTAGGGGAACCCTTATATGGTCTGGTTAAGAATTTAGAAAAATATTCAAATTCTACCCGGACTGTGGTAGGTATCCTAGGTTTATATCCTCAGTTAAATTTCAATATCTTTTTTCTAAACAACTTAGTTTTGACTTCGTCTTTGATTTTCCATATGCTTCTCTACCAGCATACTGGCTCCCCTTGTGTTTTCTCTGTGAGCACTGCTTTGTAACCAAGCTTTGCTGTGTAGCCGACTAAATCAAGGTTGTTAGACCAATTTAATTCATCCTCCTTATCTCTAATTTTGATTGTACTTAGTTGCAACAATGCAATATGTTAAGTTGTTAACATAGCCAACTCGATTGTCAAACGAATATCCTTCCAAACCTGTTGACCTTGCTGATATCTAGTGCTGTTTCTGCATGGTGGTCAAATTTGGATCCACAATATCAGCTTGATTGTGTGCCATTGTTATGCAGGGTCTCAATAGTTTCTTCATTAATCTCCTGGAGCCTTTTAAATTTATCATCGGCATGTATCTAGATGTGTTGGGAGTTATCATCGGCATGTTCAATCTACTTTATAAGTGAAGAAAATAAGTAATTGGCTCACTACTTAACATGGAATTGATAAATACCATGTAAAAATAATCTTATAAATATTAGAAAATATTTAATTCATTTTATATTTAGTTGACATGTACCACTTAAAACAAAAATATAATAATAGTTTAATACAAGTTATTACTAAACTATGTAGAAGTCTATTTTAAATAGCATAATTTTATATCAAATTTAGCATTTTTCTTATATGTTGATTAAAATATTTGAACATTAACATATATATGTTTAAAACCTTCAAACATATTAATAGGTACTTTCTAATTAATGATATGGGGAAATTTGCAATTCAATTAATGTTTGATGATGCTTTAAAAAATATTAATAACAAAAATAATTCAATGTACACATAGATAGATAGATAAACAATCATACTTCTACTTTTTGAAAATTTTTAATAACAAGGGGAATTAAATCTCTCTCTTCCTCTCTCTATAAGAAACAGAGATAGTTCTAACATTTTGAAAAATTTTAATAACAAAAATAATCAAATATGTCTATATATATGATGGGCATGTATTAACATTTTATAAGTGTGCTTATGAAAACCAGCATAGATGCATCTGAACTATGTATCCACTAAGTAATGAGATGGATCGAATCTCTTGAATTGCAAACCTCTCTTTAAGTTTTGCACTCTAAAAGATATTTGCTATCTTAAAAGTTTTGATGCTACTAGTCTCTTGGTAGATACACAACTAAAATGAAACTATGCTAGTTAATATGTTCAATCTTTATTCATAAAATTATAGATGGAATAATAGTGAGCCCATAAATTCATAAAATGTCACACAAGTTAAATCCATTGAAAATCTTACTAAAACCAGAAAATCAAATCAAAGAGAAAAACTGGTCATAACGTTTACTATCATTTTTTATCCTCAATAATGTTTCTATTAATTTTAGTTAGATTAACCAAGTTTATAGTGAAAATAAACAAATCATGAATTGAATTGCGCTCCTTCATCTCCAAATAATCACACAAGTTAAATCCATTAAAAATCTTACTACAACCAGAAAATCAAATCAAGGAAAAAAACTGGTCATAATGTTTACTATCATTTTTAATCCTCAATAATGTTTCTATTAATTTTAGTTAGATTAACCAAGTTTATAGTGAAAATAAAGAAATAAGGAATTGAATTGCGCTCCTTCATCTCCAAATATTCAATATCTCTTCTTAGATATTGTAACTCCACAAGGTATACTGCCTTGATATTTGTTTGACCAGCTCTACTGCTTTGATATTTGTTTTGCAATGTATGCCATAAATCGATTTTGTAGCTTTCAAAAAAATGAAGTCCCGCATTGCCGTTTATATAAGACAAAAGGCTTTAGTGTATTTCTTCCTATTCTCTTTTACTATATTCCTCTCAGCTTGAGTAAGTCCATAAATGCAGCATGAACTACAGCATGCAGAAATCTATTTCCAAATAACTTCAGAGAAATGATTAATTTTCATCTTGATATGCTAAATATCATACATTCTATCATAATTGTTGATATCAAACCGTGGAAATTTTGTCTATGTACTACTGTTCACATTGCTATCCATCTCAAGCAAACTCAAAAAAAATAAAAAACCTAAAATCCCCTTAAACCTGCTCTGATACCGGTCTCTAAATAAAACCAAGTATACAGTAAAATAACAGAGTAAACCCGAACAGAGTATAAAATCAAAGGATTCTAAAGTATACAGTAAAATAACAGAGTAAACCAGAACAGAGTATAAAATCAAAGGATTCTAAATCTGTTATATATGTGAATAAATTGAGAGACATAATACTGAGGAAATAAGCATCTCTCAGGTGAGCTTAGTCTAATCTGAAGAGTGTCTGCACAGGACACTATTACTCAATCAATCAGACTATTCATAAATATATAAAATTACCAATATGTTGAAGACTTAGAACAACTTTCTTATAAATAAGAATTAAGAACTAAATATGATACATAATGTCAATCAACAACTAATCTAAAATACCCTATATTTCTCTATTATTTGAAATAACCAAATAAATTTAAAAGGCTCCAAACACAATATTGAACTAATCTAGAAGACTTAGAAGAGATCGACATCCTCTGATGGGGCTTTTTTCATTTCTAGACCAGTAGCAAAAAATATACTTAGAGACCAGCATCCTCTGATGGGGCTTCTTTCATTTCTAGACCAGTTTCCTTAGAAGATAATCAAGGAAAACAAGAACAGCTCATATTCCTTGAGGCAGGTGAAATAGGGCCTACAAAATCAATACCCTTTCTTGAAAAGGGTCTGGCTAGAACTAGTTGCAAGGGTGTAGCACCTGTCTTTTGAAAAATTTCCCATTCTCTAGACATAATCACATGACCATGCGTACTTTTCTATAGCTCTGAAAACAGATGGCCAACAGTATGCACTTTGTGTGTAGTCTTTTGGGCTGCAAAATGCCTTTCAGAAAGGTCTCCATGGCATATGCTCAAAACGTCATAGATCTCATCCTCTCTTTCACATCTCTGCAGAACATAATCAATATCTTGTTTGTACAAGCTCCTGGAAATTCAAGGCAGCACTTTGTTTCACCAATGATCTGTGATCATTTTCAAAAAAGGTTGTGGCAACACCCCACCAACACCAAAGTTATCTATATCAGCGAACCATGGTGTCCTTTGGCTGATTGCAAACAGGTGCACTCCAGGACCATATCAGGGTTCCCTTCTACTCAATTCACTGACTATGATAAATGATCTGCAATTATGTTATCTTTCTGAGATTATCTTGGATGTCTAAATTGAACTCCTGAAACAGTACTCAATAGCGGATGATGCATGAGGTGGTGGTGGTCTTATTCATCTAGAACTTGATTGTTGAATGTTTGATGAGTGGTCAAAATAGATAAGGAAATATTTTTTGGTTGACTTAGCACCTCCGAACAATACAATGAAGCTGCAATTGCTTTATTTTGGATATTGAATAAATAAAAAACCCTGCCATTCTATGAGAGAAACCTTTGGTTAAAACCCCAGAAGTGGGGGTTGTTTATTTTGCCAATATTAGATAAAACTTACACTTGGGCCTACCTATTTCTCATAAGCATTGGAACACACATTATCATGGGGATATTGAATAAATAAAAAACCCTGCCATTCTATGAGAGAACCCTTTGGTTAAAATGCCAAGAGTGGGGGTTTTTTATTCTGCCAATATTAGATAAAACTTACACTTCCTACCTATTTCTCATAAGCATTGGCACACACATTATCATGGGGATAGTGAATAAATAAAAAACACTGCCATTCTATGAGAGAACCCTTTGGTTAAAATGCCACGAGTGTGGGTTGTTTATTCTACCAATATTAGATGAAACTTACACCTGGATCTGCCCATTTCTCATAAGCATTGGCACACATATTATCATGGGTATGAGCATGTCATTGGAGGACTTGAACCTTAGTGGGAGTAATAACAACACCTTGCTTTCATTGACTTGGCAAGCCACCAATGACAACAAATGAATTTTTATTTGAGATATGTTGCATATATTACTTCGAAGGTCAAATCACTACATACAAGAATTTCTTTTATCACATGATATTCCAAGATATAGATAATCCTTCAACTAAGGTATGCCATCAAATTAGATATGCCTATGGAGGGTCATGAAAACCTGAAAAAGTCAAACGTCCAAGAATTCTTAAGGTTCCACAAATCAACAAAAATAAGGCTGGTTTTTTTTTACAGTGCCTATCAAGGAACTCCAAGGAAATGTGAAACTAGTAGCATTTTGTATTTAATACAAAAACGTTATGTTTCTTTCAAGTATGCAACAGACCAGAGGACTAATAATAGAGCTGAGTTTTACACTTTATGGTTACTTCTGAAATGTGCAACTTAAAAAGGAATTGATGGTCTCTAAGATATGGGGGATTCAAAACTGATTATAGATTGGGCAAATGGAAGAAGCCATATTGAAAATCTGGTGCTTATTCTAACCATAAACAGGATTTCAGAGGTAAGAATGAAGTTTGCAGAAATTATCTATTTTCATGCCTATGGAGAATTCAATGAACATATTGTCTAAGTAAGAATTGTCAATGCAGAAAAGGGCCACTGCCAGAAAAGGAATTTAAGGGTAAAGTTACCCCAGTTAGAACTATGCAATAATTGCGTTGCCTAGTGAATGAAGTTTTTATACTTTTTGAGGGACCCGTAGCATCATCATCATTTGGATTGGAGTATTTGTGCTTGGCTGGGCTATTAATGGAAGCAGGGGGTTTACAGAAGGCCCTTGTTTATTATAAGGGGGCAATCAGGTTGAAGCCTATATTTGGATGTTCAATTGAGCCAAGGAAATGTATTAAAGGCTATGAGAGAGCTTCAAGATGTAATTTTGCGCTACCAACCAACAATCCAATTGTGTATTGACTATCTATTTGCCTTCGGGTATTTATCCAACGCTTTTTATGAACAAGAGTTGGCATTACCACTCTAGAAATATTCTATCATCCTGGACTCCATCTTTTTGGAGGTATAGAATAACCTGGGTGATGCATTGAAAATTTATGGGGAAAGTGGACGAAGAAATTGCTTGTTACCAGAACTACCTTCAAATTTAGGAAAATCATCCTCAGGCTCTGACAAATTCTGGGGGTATTTATATGGAATGGAATATGGTAAATTTGGTTGCTGCTCCTTTTTGTGGGATCCAACTGATATATAATGCAGGGGATGTCAAAGGTTCTCAAACAGTTTCCTTCAATTTTCCAAATGATAAGAAAACAATAAACGAGGTGGGAATTGCCATGGTCATGCTCAAAAATGTTGCAGAGGCTAAATTGAGGTCTATTGCAGGTACATGCATTTCTGAAGAACAAAACCAATATGTGGATTCTGAATCCATGTTCACACATATGGTTTTCAAAGAACAATGTCATGGGATTAAGCTTTCCAATAACAAGCAGTCACTTGAGAATAGAACAAAAGGATAACTTCTTATAGCTCCAGATGAAGATGCACTGAATGTTTTGGCAAACTTCATGGCTAATGAACAACGATATGTTGTATAAATTCTACATATTTACAACGTAGAACCAGATTATATTAACACAACATTGGTAACTGTCTTCCATAATTTTATAAGGGAGGATTTTGGTGACATTGTTGTATTCTTAATGAGGCAAGAGAGAATTGAAAGACTCCTGCAAAAGTAGGCTACACATTTGTTTGAGAAAATACCACAATTATCTGTTGTTGTCGGAGTAGAAAATTGCCTTGGGATAATGGAGGTCCTTCCAAGTCCATGGTTGAACTCATTTCCACCAGCTATTCTGTGCTTATAGATACTACTCCAAGGGAACATAGCCTGGTCATTTCACATCCAAAGTTAACAATCGTGCAAAAAGAATCTTCAGACATAGAGCTGGATTTTGCAAATCTGAGTTTTGAGGTAGTCTCACAACTGGTAGGTTGGTTCGATGAACTAGCCAATGAGATTAATTCAAGTAGAAGGCCAATTAGTATACTTGATAATGAAGATCTTCAGACAACTAATCCTTATATAAAAAGTCTAGTGCGCCAGGTGGATGAGAATTGTCTTTCACTGACATTAGATTGGCCTAGTCCTAATGCCATTAATAGAATGAGGCAGCCGAGAATGGAAGAAGAACGAATAAGGCAATGGAACATTAGTTTCATTGTTTTCATGACCAAAGCAGATGGTAAGGCAGCCGGGGATGAAATGCAAGAGTTTAGCTAGGGTGAATTGGTTACACTTCCTTTCCAAGACGATGAGCATCAAATGAACATGATCGACACCATGGCAATGTGTGTGGTTGATTGTAGTTGTGCTTATAAGCAAGAAATAATGGGAAGGGGACGTGACCTTCAATTGATGAATTTCTTAGTTGACCTTAGATTAAGGGAGCATACATACTACATTTTTCCGACCTATTCATTTTCTCAAGAAAAACTACTTCAAACACCGTAGACAAGGCTTTTCACCATGGTAACTGAAAGTGGACAATGGATACCACCACTTTTATCCCAACAGGAAGGCATGAGAAGTCTAGAAAAGGAGAAAGGTTGTAGTGCAACTTATACTGCTGGAAAGAGTGGGTGGGTTGATCTAGAGCGCTCCTCAATTGACAAACAAAAAGGCGGATTTGAAGACACATTGAAAGCCTTCACCCTGGAAAGAAATCAGATAAAAGAAGCTATGGATTTTTCCTTGGATAACATTGATGCCTCAGGGTTTGATGAGACTTGTGCATTATTGTGGGATATAGATACTTCTGTAAAGATGGGAAAATTTCCATATTCAAATACTTCTAGTGAATCTGACCCGAACAACAAAGATGACATTGTCTTAATTGATTCTGTAAGGGTAATTTTGTGGATAATAAGGAGAAATCTAATATTGGGAATGGAAACGCTTCTAGAGTCTATGGATGCCAAGCAAGGCTACGAGGAAATTTTGTTGCATGCTCAATCTGCTCACATGCTTCACTCTGGAATAAAACCAAGTTCAAATTTTGATCATACTATGTATGAAGATGTTATAGTCAAAGATATTATTTTGTGTTTGAAAGCAGCAAGCGAAGAGCAGTGGGAACAAATTGAGTGTGCAATCGATGATGGTACTGGGATTAACTTTCGATATGCACATGGATGGACTTTCTTTCATTGGACTGCAGATTCTTAAGGAAATTCTACTATTCATAGGGCATTGTGTGACAATCGTTACCAAGAATTAGCTGAAGTAGTTATTTCAATGGGCAAAGGAGATTTATCAACACAAGAACCACAATAGTAGTATAGTACGCTGTAGAATTTCTTCCATCAGAGATTATTAGGGATAGAAATATCATTGCATATTAACTTGAGCTCACAATATGATACACCAAAATTATGTGACAAGGCCACTCGATGCATATGTTTGCGATTTCCTATGTTGAAGGTTCCAACAATCATTGCCGGCACCAACTGCTCTGGCCCTTATCACCGCAAGAAACAATATGACGTACTGTGCCAAAGAAGCACAACATATTCAGCGAATTGAAATTTGAAATTAACCTATCATCTGATAAAATAACCCTGAAAATAAAAATGACCGCGTATTTTGACATTAAACACCCAAGAACACATCTGGATTGCACAAAAATGAGCACAATCTACAGCTATAAGAAAGCTAACAGAATGAAAGGGAACACCAAAGGAAAAAGAAACGGACATTTAACGAAATAGGCGTGATATAAGCAACAGATAAAACAACAATGACCAGAAAGTTACTGCAAAAATGGTGCAGATCACGGCTACTTATCCCATGCTTGAATATCAGCAGAGTTAATATACCTTTTACACGAACATGAGAATAAAGGGGCCTAATTTCTCGCGCTCAGCCAACAAGAGTACCGACTGTTGTTGTTGCTGCTGCAGTGGCATGAGCCATTCAAATCCAAGAAACAATGGATACCGAAACCAGAGAAGAATAAGCGGATTGAAATCTGAAAATGCAAGAATATCCCACCGAAACTGCTGCTGCTAGATTTGTGAACTAGGATGAAAAAACCTATTTCAAAACCATTTTTATACAAGAACCCAGGGAGCCATATACACCAAAACAGCGGGCTGAATCCGTCAAAACAGGGAGCCGCCCTCCATTTCAAAATAAATCTAACATCCCATGACCAAATCAACCCTCACAAACCACTCCCGGGACCAAATTGACCCTCACAAACCGCTCCCAAACCAGAAAATCCAAACTGTAAATCAAAATGGGTGCGATTTTGATCAAATACGATTCCACAAATATCAAAATGGGGCTATTTTGATCAAATACAATTCGGTTAGTTTATCCGCCCTGGGCTAAAATAAAAAAATAAATTAATTTTTAAATAAAATATGGGCTAATTATATAAAAAAAAAATATTATTTTAATTAAAAATTCGCCCCATTAAAATATAAAAAGCCTTAAATTTCGCCTTTGGGCGATTATTCGCCCCTAAAATTAACCTTGCCGTTGGAGTCACTATTCACGATGTGATGCTTGACTTGTGACCAAATGGAGTGGGCGACAGGCATTTAAGACGTAATTTATGGGCAAGATTTGGGAAAATCTGCTGCCAAGGGAGCATTAATGAACCAGATTTGGGGGGACGGTCGAATTCAAATTAAAAAGGCGCTATAAATTACAAAGGGCTACCCAACAAACAACACTTGGTCATTTTCAAATTGCTCTTTTGAATACCCCGTATATTTTGAGCAGAGCCCTACTTGACCTGTGCAGAGCGTTCATTGAGCCCCTGATTATGTGATTGATAGATTTCTGGATGGACACGATGGCAACATCTGAGGAAGTTATGGAAATTTCAGAGATGACCACTGAAGAGGCTTTGCAGGCCCTAACTGTGGGGGATGCCCCTGAAGGCGTCAGGATTTTGGCGGAAATCCCTAAATCACCGTGGACGTCGAGGCCGAAGAAAGACAAATAGTTGATGATTCTTGTATGTATGTCCCCTCGAAACCCACTATGCACCAAGTTAACGATGGAGAAGAAAGGGAAGGTAATTAACTTGGAAACCGACGAGGAGGAGGAAGACTTAGAGGACCTTATAATTGAAGAAGATGAGGACAAAGGCATGGAGGAAGAAACTGAGCCTGTGCACCCTCCAACAAAGTTGCCCACCTTTATCCCCCCATGGAAGGGGAAGGTAAAAGTGCCTAGGGATCTTGACGAGAGCAAGAGCTCCCTCCAGAATCTACTCCTTCTAGACGACATTATTTTTGAGGGTACGCACCTAGGACGGGTGTCGAGCTTGTAACTTGAAGATTGGGATCTCGTGGACCACAAGAAGCTCCCTCACCTAGAGACTGTGCAGCTCATGAAGCCCAAGTAGAACATCACGGCGGGAGTTATCGAATTGGAGCCACGAAAGTGGTTACGTGGAGTTGAAAAGGTAGGGTTACTAAACCTGCTTTGGGGGCCGCATTTCCACCGTGGCCCAATAACAATATTCATCATCAAGCAGCTGCTATTCCTAGTGCATGATGGGTGTTTGTGGTTGGAGAAATCCATCCCCATCACGGACCACTTAATTCACTGCATTACCCAGCTTCCATGCAAAGGAAAGGACCTCGCAGACATCTCGGAGGGGAAGAGCAGTGACTTGGCCATTACGGAGGCCATGAAAAAGAAATATAAACTGGAGAAGAAGAAAAGGGCTATGCCATATCCAAAATCAACAACAAGGAAGTTAAAGTGGCGACCCAAATACTGGAATGTAAAGTTATGCATAAGTATCGCGTGGACGAGGTACTCCCACCAGTGGTGGTACTTGCTGAGTAGTGCGCAGAGGGGTTTCAGTTCAACTAGTCCGATTTTTTATGTAAAGAGTTCTTGGAAAATTGCTACAAGATCGAGGAACAAGGAAAGATGTTCCACTATGCATGTCTTCTGCTGTCCACAGTGCCCATGGCAGGGGAATTGCCAAAGGATAGTCAGTTCCCCACAATTTACAGGGATCTGATGGAGGCCACGAAGTACACTTTGATGTAGGCCATAAAGGACACAAACCAGATCCGGGACAGTAAGATATTGTGAGTGTTCATGGAAATGAACATCAGAATGGGGATTAACCGTAAGCCGCAGTTATCACCCACTGTTTACAACAGCCTGCTGAGTTTTTCAGAATTTAAGGCAGACCTCCACAGCACATATATCAGAGCGCGCAAGGACCTGACCAAGAAATGGAGAGAGCTACCCATTGTAGCCACCGATGACGTAATTTTTGATGTACTAGAGACATGGCCGCCGGAGTGGCTAACCCTAAACATCACGGTAATGGAGAAGTCTACGGCACAGAAGAAGAAAGAGGAAGCCAAACTGTGCATGGCATAGTTGGCAGAGAGGAGAAGGTAAGAAACAATGACAGCAAAAGCGCAAGAGGTGTGGGACACTGCACAGACAACAACAGAATAGAAAAAGGGCGTAGTAGCAGCAGTAGCACAGGAGGCAGCCGAGAAGGTGCACGAGGGCCAGAAGTCACCTTTGCATGGGCAGGAAACAAAGGAAGATGAGGGCGGCATGGACCCACAAATCACGTCAATACAACTGAAGCGCCAACGCCCAAGCAAGCGAATGAGGCAACGCAAGAAGGTCAAGGCATCAAAGTTGTCTATTGACCCAATCACCCTTGCTGAGGGTGATCTGCACAATGGCGAGACGGTGCACGATGTCACCTTCGAGGCCCTCTAGAAATTCGCTCAAGAGAATCATATTGTGTTGGGGGCCCTCAGAGCACAGTTGCAGGAGTTGCAGGTGCGCACTCCTTAGGCTGGTACCCTTTCGACCAACCTCACTGTAGGGACAACTGCAACAAAGCAAATGAAGTGCACTCAGAAAAAAATACAATAGTGCTGCCAGAAGGGGAACTGGTGACAACAAATTAGGCCGACAAGCCTACGATTAGCACACTAAAAGGTATTGGGATCAACATGGCTACACTCCCATGGGAGACACTATACATTCTACAGGATGGGATTACTGCAGAACTACAGGCTAGGGAGAGTCGTGCGGTGCAAGTGCTGAGCGAGCAAAAGGTCAACATGGAGCAGTTGAGATTGCAGTGTGATGAAGTGGTGTCATAGAATAGGTAGATGGTACAGGTCTTGGAAGAAGTCTGTCAGATGGTCGCTAAGCTGAGCATCCCAGCAGACACACCAGTAGACGCGTGCATCAACATACTAGTAGCAGGGGTGTGCGAGGCACAAGAAAAAATGACTAAGGTTTAGCTGGCACTGAACCTTCAGATAACAGAGTTGTGGTTGAAGGTGCAACTGTCTACCCCTCCGAAAGTAAGAGAAAAACACACCAATGTTATTGCTTCAGGGTTAGAAGAGATTGGTAACGCAGTAAGGGACTACACCAGAATGTTGGACGAGTCATTTGAGGTCCTCACAAACCTGCAGGAGGACCCCAACACCTAGCTCTTAGAGACAGAGGTGCGTGAACTCTAGCAGTAGTACAACAACGTCAAAGGGACTGCGTAGATGGTGGCCCTTACCCAAAGGCTCACACCAATGCAATAGGCCAAAGCACTAAAAGAGCAAGTGGATGACGCACAACACTGAGAAGCAGTTTTGAAGGCGCATGTCCAGCCTTGGATTGAAGAGACCTTCACCATTACCGCAACAATTGAAGGCAAGCTCACACAAATGCAGGGGACACAGGAACGGATGCATGGAAGTAGCTCTGACACCACGGTCTTGGAACAACGGGTATAGGAGATTCAACAGGAAGCCACTCAGTGCGCTACCGACCTTCTAGCGGTTCAAGCAGAATTGGAGGGACTCCGCGTGAAGATCTCTGCACCAATAGAGTGACTCGAGGGCAAGTCACGATGTTTGTGTTGGGGGCCTGTTGGGAATGGAATCCCCCCAAGGCATGTTTTGGGGCTTAAAACCCAAGTTTTGACCAAGTCCTTTGTAAAGACTCCGTGATTTGTGGGTGCAGCGCGCGAAGACATAACAGAGTCACAGGGTTGTTTGCCCTTATTTTTAAATGTAATGTCGGCTTGATAGACCTACCCATGACCCGCAGACCATGGGATTGTATAACTAGAGCGAGGCTCTAAGTGTAGAAATCATCAATAAATAGAACAGAAGCATGACGAGTTTAAGAGATTGAGTAGAAGTGTAAAGTGTGTCTTTGGATCGTAGAGTAGGAGAAGGCTCTACAGCTGAGTGTGCAGAGGCCTAGTTTGATGTATTATTAAAGAGACGTTTTATCATATTTCTGTGAATCTTTTACTATTTGATGTATTATTGGGTGTAAATTGCAAGTTTACTATTTATTTGTTGCACGAGCTCATATGAATGTGTTGTATAAATAAATATAACGTAAGGCATCCATTTACGCGAAGATAACTAACTAGTGTAGGAAGATAAGTAAGATATCCGGTGTGACTTAGGGAAATAGTTCAAAGCGTTGCTGCAGTAGCGCGAAAGCCCCACACCCCTGGTTAGCGCTGTGTGAAGGAAAGGATATCAGGGTGTGAGGGACAAGGAAGTGCACGAAGTAAACTATGTGAAGGGACTAAAAGTTAGACCAATTCAACCTCTTAGACATCTCAAGGGTGCGTAAACCTGGTTCCAACACCCCCCCATACTACTTTGTGTGAGACCTTAGTGTGTGCTCCACAGACTATTACTAAAAGGGCCGGTAGTACAGGGATTTGTTTGGCTAATTAACTCCGAACCTGGGTCAGGCCCCAACAAGCCAACAATCACCTACCTCTATGAGTCATATTTCTATTGACTCACCTGCTTCTATGAGTAGGGCTCGGGGCACAAGTCCTATCTCTCTTGGGAAAGAGTCACTGACCTCTACAAGTCATGTTGGGGACTCTCCACAAACCACTTCTATTCATGTTGGAAGAATGAATGTTGATCAGAAACCTAAGCGTAGAAGTTTTAAACCTAAGTTTCCTTGTAAGATATGAAAGGGAGACCATCTTACTCATTTATGCCCTGGTATTCTAGAGGTACAAAGGATATGGTCCGAGTGTGGAGGTTCTTCTACTCCTGAATCTGATATGGTTTCTCAACAGTCTCATCAAGCACTGGTTGATAATGTGGTTGAGCCAGTGCAATATCTGGCTGATTACACTCCTCTTTTGGGGCGTGAAGTGCCTAACAACAAATTCTATTTTATTTCTAGTAGATAGTCTTTTGGTATAGGGGGCATTCCAATTTCTTTGAATGTTTCCCCTCCATGTTCTAGGAGAGTCTCCTTTGATTGGGATAGTCTTGTCGAGCCTCGTCTTCCTTCGCCTCCACCTTTCCAAATAAAGGTTAGAGTTAATTCCACAAACGTCTATCGATGTATGGTGGATGAGGGATCCTCTGCAAGTATTATATCCTCCTTGACTTGGAAAGCTTTGGGTTCTCCAAAGTTGTTGATAGTTGATAGTCAGTTGTTATCTAGTTGTTAGCCTATGATAGAAGACCTGGTGCATCTATGGGTGTTCTTCCTCAATTGCCTATTACTTTAGGTGGGAATACTATCTTAATCGATATGATGGTTGTTGATCGCCCTTTAGAATTTAATATGCTACTTGGGCATGATTATGTCTATGCTATGAATGTTGTGGTGTCTTCACTCTTTTGAGTGATGTGTTTTCCTCATAATGGGAATATTGTCACTATTGATTAGCTTGCATCTAATAATCAGCACCATAATTCGAATTTACTATAGAATGCCCCTTGGTTTGTTCCAAGTGTTCAAGTAGACTCTACCCCGCCTCGGGTGAATTATGTGGCACTGAATCCTTAATGTTTAATTTCTTCTGAGAAGGATCCTTTGAACTATTATTTTCCTTCTTGGGACTTTGTCCTAGGAGTTGACCGAGTGATTCCTACTATGGGGACATGGGACCCCTTAATTCCCTCTTTTTATCCTTGTAGTTCTCGTGATTTCTTGGAATTTGATTTTCCTTCATAGGAGGAGCTTTTTGAAGCCATGAGTTTTAACTATCAAAGGAGTCCTTGGCCTGAACCTCGCAAGGGGTTTGTCCTAAATAACTATTATGTGTAAGCTAAAAGGCTGCATGGTTCCCTATACCATATTGTACATGTTGGGTGTGGAGCCTGATTATCTTCTATATTCAAAGGTATCGCCACATAGGACCCCAGTTCGAAATGGGGGCGGCAACGCCGCCCGTAAAATATTCGCTGCAGGGGGGGTCCAGGGGGGGGCGGCTGCGACCTTTGGGAGCCCCCCCCCCCTAGCGGGGGGTTTCGGGGGCAGCGCCCCCGAAGCTAAAAACAGCTGTAAAATTGCCTTGGAAAAGTATAATAATTTCTAGTCAATCTGGGCCGTTCATTAGGCGGATGATCTGACGGTAGAACTTATGTTTAGTTTAGGGTTTTTTGCCCTAGAAGGCAACCCCTCTCTTATGTATGAGGGTATTGTATTTGAGGCTGTGTGATAGATGTGTATTCTGTGAGCAAGAAACAGAGCTGTGAGAGAAAACAAAGGATATTACAGCGGATTTGCTGTAGGTTGTGTCTCTTCATTTTGCTGGATAATAGAAAGGAAGGACTGGCTGTTCGGGGTGGACGTAGCCCAAACTAGGTGAACCACGTATATCTGTGTCTCTCTTGTTTTGTGCGTTTTTTCTGTGTTTATATTTCTGCAATATTTTATGTGTTCCATTGCTCCGTAATATATAATTTTCTAACAACTGGTATTAGAGCCGAAGGTCTATTTGGCTGATAAACTCGCAGGAAAGAAGGGTTCCTGGTTCGAGTGGGAGCAATGGCGGAAGATGGTAAGTTTAGGATCGAGAAATTTAACGGCCAAAACTTCTCACTATGGAAGATGCAGATGGAAGATTATCTGTATCAGAAAGATCTATACCTACCATTGGGTGGAAAAAAAAATATGCCAACGGGTATGAAAGACGAAGAATGGAACCTTCTCGATAGAAAGGCACTCAGAACAATACGGTTGTGCCTTGCTGCGTCAGTCACCTTCAACATTTCGAAGGAAACCACGACAGAGGGTTTGATGCAGACGTTGTCGAAACTATATGAAAAACCCTCGGCCTCAAACAAGGTATTTCTTATGAAATGGTTATTTAATATGAATATGTCGGAAGGTGGATCTATTGCAAACCATTTAAATGATTTTAATACAGTTACAAGTCAGTTAAGTTCTGTAGGGGTAAACTTTGATGATGAAGTTAGAGCTCTGTTATTCTTGTGCTCATTACCAGAAAGTTGGAATGGTTTGGTAATGGCCATTAGTAACTCCGTTTCTGGATCTAGTACTTTAAAGTTTGATGATGTTGTCGGTGCTATCCTTAGCGAGGAAATGCAACGGAAAAGCTCCGGTGAGACATCGGGAAATGCTTTGAGTGCAAAGTCTAGAGGAAGAAAAATGGAAAGAGGAAAGAGCTCAGGATATCGCAGTAAATCAAGGAAAGGCAGATCCAAGTCCAGATCGGGGATAGTGTGCTGGAAATGTGGAAAGAAAGGACACCTAAAGAAAGACTGTAGATCTTGGAAGGGAAAAGAAGGAGATGCACAGCAAGAAAACAATCATGAAGCAAATGTGACAGGTGAGGTGTTACAAGATGCTTTGATTCTTTCTTTTGAAAATATTACTGATTCCTGGGTGGTAGATTCAGGGGCTTCATTCCATGCCACACCTGATAAGAAATACTTTCATGACTATGTTCAAGGAGATTTTGGACAAGTTCGTCTGGGTGATGATAAACCCTGTAAAATCGTTGGAATGGGTAAGGTTCTTGTAAAACAGCAGAATGGAAACCAATGGCTATTAAAGGAGGTAAGGCATGTTCCAGATCTAAAGAAAAATCTGATTTCAATAGGGCAGTTAGGTGGTGAAGGTTGTGTGACAACTTTCACATATAAAGCTTGGAAGGTCACTAAAGGAGCCTTGGTAATAGCAAAAGGCGAAAAGGTTGGTACATTGTATTTATGCAATGGTATTTCTAACTCTGTTAATGCTTTAACTTCCAGAGGAGCAGATGCAGCATTATGGCATCATAGGCTCGGACACATGAGTGAAAAGGGGATGAAGATTCTTCACTCAAGGAATTTGTTGCCGGGTTTGAAGAATGTTGATTTGGACTTTTGTGAGAACTGCATTTATGGAAAACAGAAGAGAGTCAGATTTCTCAGAGTTGGGAAAGAAAAGAAGAATGAAAAATTAGAGCTTGTGCATACAGACGTATGGGGACCTGCTCAGGTATCATCTCTCGGTGGCTCTCGTTATTATGTTACTTTTATTGATGATGCAACTAGAAAAACTTGGATTTATTGTATTAAGAATAAATCTGATGTATTTGATACTTTCAAGAAATGGAAAGCTTTGGTTGAGATTGAGACAGGAAAGAAATTGAAGTGTCTTAGATCAGACAATGGAGGTGAATATTGCAGCAAAGAGTTTGATAGGTACTGTTCAGAGCATGGAATTCGCAGAGAGAAGACAGTTCCAAGAACACCACAAGAAAATGGTGTGTCAGAAAGGATGAACATAACAATCATGGAGCGTGCAAGGTGCATGAGATTGCGTGCAGGATTGCCTTTATAGTTTTGGGCAGATGCTGTAGATACTACTGTTTATCTAATAAACAGAGGGCCTTCAAGTTCCTTGGATGGTGGTTGTTCTAGAGGAAGCATGGACAGGTAAAAAGGTAAACTACTCTATTTTAAAGCCTTTTGGTTGTGAGGCCTTTGTTCATATTGATAAAGAAAATAGAACAAAGCTTGAGGCAAAGTCAAAGAAATGTACCTTTATTGGATATGGTGTTAATGATTTTGGTTATCGCTTATATGATTACGAAAATCAAAAAATCATTAGGAGCAGAGATGTAATATTCAATGAAAAGGTCTTGTATAAGAATCAGTTGCAGGAAAAGAAACAGGAAAAGGAAAACAAGGAATACGTAGTTCTTGATGAAATCACTGAAAAAGTAAAGGTGCCTGAAAATAATAATAATCAACAACCACAACAACAGCAACCACCACAACAACAACAGGCACCCCAAACACCTGAAAGTGGTGTTAGAAGATCTACCAGGATAGGTAGACCCCCTGAACGATACTCTCCTTCATTATATTATTTATTGTTGACTGATTCCGGTGAACCCGAATGTTATGAAGAAGCAATGCAGGTTGAAAGCAGGAAGAAGTGGGAGGTAGCCATGGAAGAAGAGATGGACTCCTTAATGCATAACCAGACTTGGGATTTAGTCAGGTTGCCTGTAGGAAAAACTACATTGAAGAATAAATGGGTTTACAGGCTGAAGGAAGAAGATGGAGGAAAACAGAGGTATAAAGCTAGACTTGTGGTGAAGGGGTTTGCACAGAAGAAAGGTATTGATTTTGATGAAATATTTTCTCCTGTTGTTAAAATGACTTCAATTAGAACTATTTTAAGTCTTGTAGCAGCTGAAGATTTGCATCTTGAGCAGTTAGATGTAAAGACAGCCTTTCTCCATGGGGATTTGGAGGAAGAGATATATATGCAGCAGCCACAAGGATATGAGGTGAAAGGGAAGGAGAAACTAGTGTGCAGGTTGAAGAAGAGCTTGTATGGCTTAAAACAGGCTCCAAGGCAGTGGTATCTAAAATTTAACAAGTTTATGTCTGAACAAGGTTATACTAGATGTCACTTTGATCATTGTGTTTATTTGAAAAAGCAAAATGATGGCAGCTATATTATATTGTTACTGTATGTAGATGACATGCTTGTTGCAGGATCTAACATGCAGGAAATAAATGTGCTCAAAAGAAAATTGGCAAATTCATTTGCAATGAAGGATTTGGGAGCTGCAAAACAAATCCTTGGCATGAGAATAACTAGAGACAAGAAAAATCGTAAATTAACGTTGTCTCAGAATGAGTACATACAAAAGGTGTTGAAAAGATTTAACATGCACAATGCAAAACCAGTTAGTACACCTTTTGCTAGCCATTTCAAACTTAGCAAGGAAATGTGCCCAAAGACCCAAGAAGACATGGATTATATGTCTAAAGTTCCATATGCATCAGCAGTTGGAAGCTTAATCTATGCAATGGTCTGCACAAGGCCTGATATTGCACATGCAGTGGGAGTTGTAAGTAGGTACATGAACAATCCAGGAAAGGAACATTGGATGGCAGTGAAATGGATTCTCAGATATTTGAAAGGTACCACAAATCAAGCATTATGCTTTGGTGGTTCAAACATCTCCCTACAAGGATATGTTGATGCAGATATGGCAGGTGACAGAGATAACAGGAGGAGCACTACAGGATATGTATTTACTGTTGGAGGAACAACTGTCAGTTGGGTTTCAAAAATCCAAAGTGTTGTTACACTTTCAACAACAGAAGCAGAGTATGTTGCTGCTACAGAGGCTAGTAAAGAAATGATTTGGTTACAAAGGTTTATGGGTGAATTGGGTAAGGAGCATGATATGGGCACGTTATACAGTGATAGCCAAAGTGCCATTCATCTTGCAAAGAACTCAGCATTTCATTCCAGGACTAAACACATACAGCTCAAGTACCATTTCATACGATCAGTGTTGGAAGATGGAGAGTTGAAGCTGGAAAAGATACACACTAGCCAGAATCCTGCAGATATGCTAACAAAAGTTGTAACCAGGGAGAAACTGAGAATATGCTCAGTTTCAATTGGTCTTCAAGGATGATGATGAAGATGAGAAACACCCAGGTCCAAAGAGGAGTCATTGTCCAGCAAATGGAGCAGCGGTGGAGTTAGTACAATCAGTCTCCAAGTGGGAGATTGTTGGGTGTGGAGCCTGATTATCTTCTATATTCAAAGGTATCGCCACATAGGACCCCAGTTCGAAATGGGGACAGCAACGCCGCCCGTAAAATATTCGATGCAGGGGGGGTCCGAGGGGGGCGGCTGTGACCTTTGGGAGCCCCCCCCTTGGCGGGGGGTTTCGGGGGCAGTGCCCCCGAAGCTAAAAACAGCTGTAAAATTTCCTTGTAAAAGTATAGTAATTTCTAGTCAATCTGGGCCGTTCATTAGGCGGATGATCTGACGGTAGAACTTATGTTTAGTTTAGGGTTTTTTTCCCTAGAAGGCAACCCCTCTCTTATGTATGAGGGTATTGTATTTGAGGCTGTGTGATAGATGTGTATTCTGTGAGCAAGAAACAGAGAGGTGAGACTGTGAGAGAAAACAAAGGATATTACAGCGGATTTGATGTAGGTTGTGTCTCTTCATTTTGTTGGATAATAGAAAGGAAGGACTGGCTGTTCGGGGTGGACGTAGCCCAAACTGGGTGAACCACGTATATCTGTGTCTCTCTTGTTTTGTGTGTTTTTTCTGTGTTTATATTTCTGCAATATTTTATGTGTTCCATTGCTCCGTAATATATAATTTTCTAACAGTACATATAAGGTACGAATTTTCAAGTTTTGTATTCTATAACACAAGATTTTATCTAAAGTTTATATATGGTATGTATTAACTTCTTGTCTAGTGTTCCTATTTATGTCTACAGAACTTGGAAGAATTCTCCTTTGGATATTTTTATGGTTGATACGATCTGACAGGTATTGGTTCTCGAAACTAGCATATAGGATAGGATTTTCACCTGCATTGTGCATTTATCAGTTTCCTTTTCCATTTTGGCCTTAGGATCGACTCCACCAAGATATGATGCAGAACCTTCTCATTGCTTAGAAGTGTCATGACTTGTGTGGTAGAGCCTACCTTATCATGGGCGCCCTAGATAGTACCTATTTGTCACTTGACACCCATACTGAAATTTTGTTCTTAGGCTCAGAAGTCCTCTTTAGTCCCGCCATGACTTTTGTGATGAAGCCTCATTCTCCTTCTTCTTCGCTATTTTCTGGCTTTATAACCTACAGGCTCCTTTGTGTTAAGTTGTACTACTGCATTGCATGTTGACCATTTGTACCTTTTTTCCTTGAGCCAACTTCACTGGGACTCGTGTTTAAGCCACCTTTTGACCATGTCTTCTGCGAAATCAACCTTGCAATCACTTAGCCTCTATAGCTTAACACACATTTTTACTCGTGGAAAGATCATTCCTATGAATGTCATTGACCAATTTCATCACCTTGCATTGAGAATAGGAATGTTCCCCTCCCAGGAGCTAGAGCATATGCTTTTTCAACACTCATTATTTCCACTGTACTATAACTTTATTTTATTCCTTTTCAGGCTTCATAAATATGAAAAAGACAAAAAATTTATGTATCCCAAAAAGAGTGGGAACAAGACATTATTTCCATAATTGATGGTAGCTAGATTTAGTTGTGTCACCCTTGAGCAAAGCACTCAAAAAGTAAGTCTTTCCTCCACTGGGATTGGTTTTAGTTTGACTTAGGAGAGCCTTAACCTTGTTACTGAGTTAGTACTCCTCCGATTGGTTATCTCTTCTAATCATATGGAGAGTTTTCTTATGCCTCTTTCATGAAAAACTTATACAAAGTTATCATATGCTGCCATGTAGTCAAAGTTGAGTCGTGCTTTTGTTCAAGGGAAGTAAACCTGAGTTGGCCTCTCTCTGATGTCTCTTGACCTATTTTTCAGTCGGACATCCCTAGTTGTCAGAATCATGTTTGTTATCACATTAGCTATTTGGTCCTTTGCTTGTGCTGGTTTGAGAAGGTCTCCATTGATTTCTTGCTGGCAGGTCTTTCTCTTATTGACTACGACAAATTTCTTTAAGGGTAGTTCTAGAGCTACACCCTAGAAATATTTTCATTATGGATAGGTCACCTTGTGCTCAAAATCAATCATTATCATGGGTCTTTGACTAAGTGGTTTCCCTTATGTTTGACATCAGCTTTCATTATCACACATTGGAATTCATGTAGTGCCTTGGTTTCCATTTGACCCTATTGGTGGATTCCTCGCCTTTGTGATAACTTTGATTATTGGTTGGTTCAGAGAATTTCTATCATGTGCTAGCCACATCTTGTGTACACCAGAAACATGCTTCGGTTGGGTTACTATATCTTTATTCGTCTGATTCCTTCCACATTATTGATCTATGGGTTACACTCGCGCTAGATTGATGAAGGATGCCTTAATGGCTTCCTTCTAGCGAATATTTTCCCATCGACCTCAGCTCATTGCTCTGGAAAGGAGATCTAGAGTCCATTTGGAAGTACCTTAGGGTTTGTAGTCATTAGTGGCAGACTCCTTCGTTATCGACAGTGGGAAAACATCAATGTCTCCTGGTTGATAGATTCTTCCAAGTGTTCGACTACAACTCATTTATTCGCACTTGTTATATTGTACTGGGTACCTTGGCTCTCATCATCATTATCAATGAAAAGTCTCGCGTTTGTTAACGGTATACATCAATGACTGGTAAGAAAACGATTTCTCACATGGTTGAATTCAGATCATTTATTCCCATTGTGTAGAAATGTATGACGACGGTAGGTGAAGACCTCAAGTTCACATCAATATTTCTTGGTTCACTTGTCAGTTGCTCATGTTTCTGCTAGTTGACACCATCCACCTTATATGTTGCAGTTCCTTACAATGACATCCTATATGTTGGTAGCCGAGTTGTAGCATAGTACCATTGATTCCACCATTTGACTTGGTACTTTTTGGATCAGCTTTATGAATTTAGTGATCAGCTTCATACGTCAACATCATTGATCAGATCTTTATATGTGATATTTAGACATGTACTTAATTGGATATGATCGAATGATCCATTATGTATTTTCAATTCCTTTATGCTTTTATGCATATTGGATCCACTTTTTTACTTGACATGTGGACATGCTTTACTATCTCTGAGCATGGGTATGCCTGCCTCAGACAACAATTTATTTTTGATCTCTTTCGCTGGCTTGGCAGTCTGAATTCTTGTGAACTCCACCTCGGTCTCGGCATGATTCCTTCTATACACTTAATACATTCCGGCCATCATGTACCCCTTCTGACCTCATATATTATGGGGCATCTGTTATAGCACCATTTACCACTCTTGGTAGATCTGATGCTCTGATTATGGCTTAAGGAAACCCTTCCTTTCTAGACTTGGTCCAAAATCTAAAACAAAGTGTTGTATTTCCTCTATGTTACTTTTCCTTGTGATAAAAGAATGTACACACAGGTTAGCATATACCCAACCCACATACATGTGGTTAAACACTTAAAAATAATAAATCTCCTTAATTTCAGGCGGAGTTTACGGGTTTTACCTGCTACTCACCTACTATAGCCTGTGGCTCAACTGTTTCCCAACTGAAAAAAAAATAATTTGGAGAAGCATAAATAAACCTCCATGGGAAGGCCTTAGGTGAGAAGAAATGAGATATTGATATTATAGTTGATTGATCCCTAATAGAGTATGCCAAAATCCCTGTGCCTCCTACAACTCCCCAAAGCTTTAGGAAACCCTTGTTTCCTCTTTTGAGATATCCTTCATCCCTCTTGTGATATCCTTGTGTATGATGATGGAGGAAGATTGCTAAGGCCGGTAAAGGACGGAGGACAGTTCCACTTGGAGCTGAAGGAAGACTCAGGTTGTATTTTTCCACCTTTCTTGTAGCTTACATCAATAAATAAATGTTCTTATGTTTGTGATATTAATCATGTTTATGAATTGATCTATATTGTGATTTGTTTATAAATCTTGTATTAATGCTTAATTGTTCATTCATTTATATGACCTGACGTATATATCTGAATATGCTTTATGTTTCCACTGTCGTATATGCTTTGCTTGAATAATTTATAGGTTTCAAAGGCATCAGGAGAAACAAAGGGTTTGCACCCTGCGGTATCTACCCAAACGTAGGACCTATGGGTAAGGACACTTCTTCCCATTTTAGTAGAATAAACATTCAGATTGTTTTTCTGAGCATTTCTTGCTACTGTTTTCCCTTCACTCTGTTGGAGTTTTCAACTCAAGACCCTATGGTGTTCTCACCCGCAATAGCCCATGGGAGAATAAATCAAGGTAGGAGATGGTGTTTGTGAGAAATATGAGTAGGTGTCCCCTCAAACGTGGCATGAAAAAAAATGATAATAGAGGATAACTTGGAAAATTATCCATTCCAAAGACCTGCAAGCATGATGTTGGGGATCAAGTTTGAGTTTTCAAAACTCAAATATGGCATGTTGCATGTTAGGATACTTAATAATTTGGGAACTTTTCTTTTAATGATTAAGTCCCAGGAGGATTGTCACCTTTGACATTGTAAAAGAGATTAATGTTGAGAGCTGCAAATTACTTCCTTGATTACCAATGGATGAGAGGAATGATGATCATCTATGACTTATAAAGGGATAATATATATTTATTGGAAAATAAACTCTCACTTTGCTAAATGGTCAATATTAGAAATTAAA
Organism: Pinus tabuliformis; assembly: GCA_031772625.1. Lineage (NCBI taxonomy): Eukaryota > Viridiplantae > Streptophyta > Pinopsida > Pinales > Pinaceae > Pinus > Pinus tabuliformis. The sequence continues at coordinate 813,949,392 of CM062813.1, forward strand.
TAATAATTTTATATTTTGTCAAAACAATATACATTGAGGATATTGTAAAATCTATAAATAGGGGGAGGAAATTCTTCCTTAGGGGAGTGGATGTTTTGGGGTTTAAACCCCCTAGAGTTGGAAATAAGACCAGAAATGATCTTTGAGGGCAGTACAACATCTGGGTAGCCATGCTTGTGCCATTCATACTTTTCCATTTTCTATAGATCGGGCTTGTGTGTTAATGTTGCAACCAGAAGTTGTTATTGATTAGTTTGTATCTATATTTCATGCAATAGAATTCTTTCCCTTGATACTTTTGAGTAGAGCAAGAGTAGGAGTCATGATTCGTTGTGTATCCTCTACTACTATTTGTATGTTTAAAACAATCCATGATATCATGTTCAGACTACTTTGTTATGAAGCTTTGGTTAATCAAGCACTTAGTTATTTTGCTTACATGATCCATTGATGATTATGGTTTGAAGTGAAATTTGGTTCATCCCAAACATTTTTATTCCACATTAATACATAAATTTTGTTGATTTGAGTAGAGGATATATTCTTATAATTAGAATTCCCTACTGAAATTTTCCATCATTTGTAAGAACTCAAGCATCTATGTGCAAATAAAGGAATCCATCACCCAATGAGCAAGGACTAGTCCTAATTGAGATCCATCTTATTAATCATCGATATTCAAACCCTTGTTCTATGATCTAACGTATTTCATTTGAACTAAAATTGCATATCAGAAATGATGGGAAACCCCCTATAGCTGGAAAGCCTCTAGTTATGAAGTAAGAGAGGTGAATATTGCAGTGACAATGGGAATTACTTTTTGCATACCACCAAGCTTGCCATGATTGGAATTTGGGACTTTATATGTGACAACATAGGTTTTGGAGGCTAACAATTAGCAACTAATACCTTGGTGTAGATCTAAAATTTGGGTGCTAATACCAAGGGCTTGATCACCCATTTAGAAATATTCCTCTCTGCCCTCTTCATTACAACCTCCAAAGTCACTTGGGGGAGGCCTAGAATTTTTTTCAAAATATGTCAGACCATTCGTCTCCATCAAACTTCCTTTTCAAAATCCTGGGTTAAGCTTATTGACTAGCTTATGAAAAAATAATTAAGGTCATTTCTTCTTGGTGGAACTTGGAAATATTTGACTAGGTTTGGGACAAACTCAAACAAATCAGCCATATTTAGAAACAGATTTGGGAACTATTAATTTAATGTTGGAGAGTAAGCATAGAGTGCAGTACAAAACCCCAATGCCATACATATATGATTTATTCTAGAGGACAATAGAAAAGAGGGTGGGATTTTCTTCCTTTTTACTAAAGAAGTAAATCCCATTTTATCAAGTGCATAAGCAATCATGCTGGGTTCTTTTGTTTCATCTAATCTTTGAGTTCATGTGGACACATGTTCAAATTAATAGATTTCGTTGTTGGTTTTTTCTTTCTTATCATATTTATTTTGCTCACTCTATTCCTATTCTTTATGGATCTTTTTTTTATTCCCCTAGATCTATTCTACTAGCAATTGCCCAAAAGGTGCAAAGAGATGCCGATAGGATTGTTAAATTGAAAAATTTGCACTTTGGTTACCATAATCAAGAAAATTATATATTAAATTTAATTTATACATTAGATTTAAGGTTTTTTTACTATATATATATCTATATATATATATATATATATATATATATATATATATATATATATATATATATATATATATATATATATATATATATATATATATATATATATATATATATATATATATATATATATATATATGGACAGGGATTAGTAAAGCAAATATGTTTTGAGATTATTGTATTTATATTTATTTGTTGTGGTGAACACGAGTAGAACATTGGCTAGGTGGTGAACCCAAGTGTATCAGTGAAATCTAACCATTCCATTTCTCAACATGAAAATATCATGAGTTTGTTAGTTCAACAAAAGGGGAAAATGGGCATATTTGAAGCATAATGTAAGATGGCTTTGCATTCCAGATGTTGATTCTTAGTGAGGACATTTCCTTAAAAAATATGGCTATGGCTTTGCATTCCAGATGTTGATTCTTAGTGAGGACATTTCCTTAAAAAATATGGCTATGGCTTTGCATTCCAGATGCTCATTCTTCATAAGGACATTGCCTTAAACAACATGGATACAAAGAATTTGATCCAAGCTGAACTCAAAGAAGATGATACAGTCCATAAGGGGAAGGATCAATGGAAATTAAGAAGAAAAAATCTCATTATATAGAAAACAGTCAAGGTGTGCACCCATGTATATGGTTAATTTCTCCATTTTTCTATGTTATTACACTTTTAAGTGTCCATGTAAAACAGGCCACATGTAAGGCAACCTAGAACATCTACCTTTTAATATGATGCACTACAAGCTCCTTTTTGTAGTTTCAGAGGATTTTTTTGTATGATCTAATACACCGATCAACCCCACATATATCATTGTTAGCCTCTGCAACCTTTTGATTGATATAATATATTTTTGTTTTGGAAAAACACCCTGCCTTTATAATGGGTTATTTGTGATATTAGAGGAGGCTTTCAAAATCGGGAGCAAGAGTTACATATGACTATTCTTGACCTCAGGAATGCATTATGTTCTTCACAAGACAGACTCTCAAAAGACAAAGTTGAAAAAGAGGCTATTCATCTTCCTTTTATTTCTTTATTTCATGAAAGTGATGCTTCTACATGTTAGATTGAAAAAATAACAGGCAGTCCAATTTGTGCATGGTGAAATGGTCCACGAGGGGCAATGCTTAAGAACATATCCTTTGGGATATTGGAACCCTAGTGAACGATTGAAGAAGTCACCAACTTCACCTTTGTATTTCTTAATCATAATGTAGTCAGAGATGGGTTTATGCATATTTACTAATAAATACTATTTTTTGAAAAGGGATTTATGTATATTCACTGATAACATTTTAGCTATTGAAAATGGGGTTATGTATATTTAATGGGTCACCTGAATTTGTCAAACCATTGTTTCTCTGAAATGTTTAGCTTATGATAGGATAATTATCTTATTACAGGCTATAATTGAATCTCAGCAAAAAGAGAGAAGCACAACAAGCAGCTGAAAAAATGAATAGTCACTTGTCTGAAGAGATTGATAAAGCCGGGAAGGAGGTGTCAAGTGAAAATGAATAGGTATAGTCATTTATATTTGACTCAACTGGTTCATGCATCAAGGGAACTCAAGTTCCTTTTTTGTATCATTTACAAAATATACATATTTACAATGTAATGAGTAATATGTATATAGAAACATGTGCATCTCTTTAGGATATCAATAAGTGATTGCAACAGTACAATGCTAGTTTATAGAAATACAATAGAAAGCTTCAAAGTGATGTTGCATCTAATGCAGAGACTATTTCTCATATTCAGAAATAAAAAAACAACTATAATGGAAACTTTAAGTAGTTTGAGAGGTCATTCAACAACTATTCAGGATTAGCTTGTTAATGCTAGAGTGAGTTCTTTGTACTTTTGATAATATTTATATTCAACATTTTTCATACCCTAGAAAATTAATGCTTACATGAATCCATGTATTGAGCACACATTACTTATTTGTTCATTTGAAGATATTGTTAACAGAAGGTTAGAATAGAGAAAAGACCTGCTTAGAGGTTTCAATTGATTGTTTAAAAGGTGCCTCTCGTGGTTTTCAACATGACATATTAAAGAATAGGTTTCAAACTTAATTATTCTTTGTGTTGTATATGTAGATCTTTAGAACTTATTTAATTAGACTTTTGAGTAAGTGCTTCTTTTACTTGCATAAATATAAATTAGGAGCATATTTGTCTCCGATTTCTTCTTCATGGTAGGTTTTGAGCCTTTAAGTAGATTAAGTAGGTGTTAATGTTAGTTGAATTTATGTCATGTCAGAAGAAATCATGAGATAACCTAGGTTTCTCTCTATTGATTTAATAATTTATTGCCAAACTATCATTTATTTTAACTCATTAAGAAGTTTGAAAAGGTATCTTGAATGTCAAGTTTGAAGAAGTGTTAGGAAATGATGTTCTTTGGTAATCCATGCCATCCAACATGAAACTCTAAAGCAGAAAAAAACACTTATGGAGGATATTTATCGTCTTCATGCCTATCTTCAACAAGTTATAGATGATAGAGATCAACAGGTTGCACAAGTGCATAATTTAACATCCAAGTTTGCAAAATATAGGGAATGCACTGGCAAGTCTGCTGCAGAGCTTGAACAACTTGCTACCAAAACAACATCTTTAGAGGTAAGCTTATGAGGGTGAACTGGTGACATTTATGACTATAAAAGTTGGTCTTTTTCATCATCAAAAAATGCCATATCTAAACAATAATGGTTTTATTTTGTAGGAATTTTTTTCTTCGTAGAATGAACATATCATAAACTTATGCATAAAGCTTGAAATTTCAAATCAAAATCTAGAGGTAAGCCAATGTTCAAGACATTTACAAAATATTGTTCGAAATACTTAATCTTTTTAATAAAGAATTGTTGAAAAGTGTGCAACAAGAAATTCTTGTTGAGAATGCAACAAGATGATGAAGCTTAGTGAAAAGAGTTGCCTTCACTAAGTGGGCCCGCAGGCAAATTATGGCGCAAGTTCTATTTTTGATCCCAGCAGGGATGATCAAAGTGTGGGTGATCACAGTGTGGGTGACCACAGTGTGAGTGATCACAGTGTGAGTGATCAAAGTCTATTTTTAGACTGGCTGTCAAAAATAGAAAAGTCAAATATTATTGTCTCATAATAATATTTGGACTATAAACTTGATCTTATTCTCTTGGAGCACTTTAGGATGAGCTACGGATGTGGTACATGCAGATCCTAGAGGGAAATACATGTTTACCTATGGGATGACTAATATTTGCATGCAGGACTTCAGTTAGAACTCATGGCGCAAGTTCTATTTTTGATCCCAGCAGGGATGATCAAAGTGTGGGTGATCACAGTGTGGGTGATCACAGTGTGGGTGACCACAGTGTGAGTGATCACAGTGTGAGTGATAAAAGTCTATTTTTAGACTGGCTGTCAAAAATAGAAAAGTCAAATATTATTGTCTCATAATAATATTTGGACTATAATCTTGATCTTATTCTCTTGGAGCACTTCAGGATGAGCTACGAATGTGGTACATGCAGATCCTAGAGGGAAATACGTGTTTACCTATGGGATGACTAATATTTGCATGCAGGACTTCAGTTAGAACTCAAGTGAGTTGAGTTTAGTGGACTGGAGGTGCAGTTGATGGAGTTGTGTTCAGTTTAGCTTTGTTAAACTAGTTGTATTTAGTTTAACTGATCAATAGACTAAGATGAGTTGGGTGAATTAGTTATTAATTAATTCACAAGTTATTAACTCATAATGCAACTATAGAATACATCAGTTAAATCAGTTGCATGTCAGTGCATGTTTAGTTCAGCGGGGACAGGTGTTAGAGGATCAGATTGCTATCAGTTGTGACTATAGCTGTGCATGATGATTTGCACAATCAGAGGGATTGAGTATGCCAATGAATTGGCCAATACCAAGAATCGTAGCCTGTGCTCACGTCCAACAGAGTGTGAGTGATTATTTGCAGGTCAAATACGAGTTTGGTAAGCCATTCTCATCAGTTCTTGAGCAGGTATTGAGCTGGAGAGGCAGGCAAGCAGTGGAATAGATTTGGAGATCAGATCTGAGCTGTATTGTGTGTAACAGGTGGAGCTGGTACTGGATTGCTTGTGATAAGCATTGTACTTTGTAATGTTACATGATTCAATCAATATAATATACGATAGTGTGGGGTTTTTAGCGAGATGCTTTCCCCGGGATACATACTGTGTTAATGAGTTTGAATGATGCTTCTATGTGTGCCTGTGAATGTTTCTGCTTCTGTAAATTGATGATCAACGTAGAGGAGATTATGTATTATACATGTTCCGCTTATACTTGTATGATCAGGATAATCTCTATGAATATGTGTTGAATTATTCAAAATTTCTACATGGTATCAGAGCTGCTTGATTTGTAGAAGAGATTTTTACAGGATATCAAGCGAGGATTGATCATCTGATCTACTATTCAGGAAGTGTTTACATTCTATTTCTTCAGGCAGAGTCTGTAATCAGGCCAGGTAGCCTTTGGATTCATCCTTCTTTTGGAAGGTGAAATATCCGGTGAATGCCCATACAGTCGATCTTTGTACAAGAAATATTGTGTTCTCACGAATCTTAGATCCAAGGCAGTTGAGTTGGTTGCTGGTGGAATTCGAATTTGCAGCAGTGTTTTCTTGGTGACAATGCAGCAATGTCTTTCAACGGATTACGATTGGAGTATGCTCTTGAGGGCAGCTCAAACTATATTGCATGGAAGGACAGGATGGAGGCAGTATTGGATGATAACGGGCTGAAGGAGTTCATAGATACGGATGTCCCGAAGCCTACTGATGCTACTCAAGCTGATGCTTGGAAAAGGAAGACCGCAAAATGTCGAAGGATTCTGTTGGAGGGTGTGAAGGATCACATTGTGTCCAGCCTGCATGGAAAGAATTCTCCATATCTGATGTGGAAGGCTTTAACAGATCTATTCCAAAGAAAGAGCGATCAGAGGAAGTTGGCGCTCAAAGATAAACTCAGAAACATCAAATGCGAGAATAGTGACAGTATGCCCAAGTTTCTCACGAAGTTCACTCAGTGTCGAGATGAGCTGGGAAGTGTGGGGGTTACTGTCGATGATGAGGACTTGGTGAGCTTGGCTCTCCTTGGTCTTCGAAGAGTTGGCATTCCTATCAGGACTCTGTCAATGGTCGGGAGAAATTGCCAGGATGGGAAAGACTATGGTCAGATCTTGTGCAGGAGGAGATCAGGCGGAGCACCAGAGACGGTTCTTCATCCATGTAGGATGAGGAGAACTGTGCCTTAGCGAGTAAGGCGAAGAAGGGGAAGGGGAAGGTTTCTCTTTCCGAATCCAATTCTTCCAAAGATGGGAAGAAGGTTGACAAGGCGAAGGTGAGATGCTTTCGTTGTCATGAGTTGGGTCAATATGCTACTAATTGCTCAAAGAAGAAGTCCAAGAAGGGATCTGGGGAAGGATCTGAAGGTGAGGCAGCCTCACTTGCTTCACAGTTTGAGTTGGATTTCACACTCTTCGCATGCATGGTTTCATCCATGATGGGAAGTGGTTGGTTTCTTGACAGTGGAGCTTCTTTCCACATGACCGGTGACAAAAGTTTGTTCAGTACTTTGGAGGAGAAAGATCTCCAGATACTCATAGCGATGGGTAATGATGAGAAGTATAGTGTCTCAGGTGTAGGCACGGTTAATTTTCAGAGGGAGGATGGAGCTCGCCTTGCCTTGACCGATGTCAAGTATGTACCAGGACTGAAGAGAAACTTGGTGTCGATCGCGATGCTGGAAGACAGAGGCTATGATGTAGTCTTCAGTAAGGGAAAGGTTTTCCTTAGACACATCATCACCAGACAGGTGAAGCAGATTGGTTCACGGGTCAAGAACCTGTATGCTCTTGAGGTTCAAGATGCATGCAAAGCCTTGAGCAGCGAGGCAACTGATGGAGACTTGGTGGTTGAGAGGGAGCGTATATTACCGCTCAACATGCAGAGCCAGAAGAAGTCTCAGGCAATTGTGGAGGAGCCACGATTGGTGCAACAACTTCAGGAGGTTGTGGAGCAGCCACAACAAGGGAAGCTGAGAGGAGATCGAGTAGAGACATCTACTCATGCGGAGACCTCCAGTAGGGGGAAACTTCGAGCCAGGTGGGCTGAGGGATCGCATGCAGCCATACCTCCAGGTAGGAGGTGGGGTGATGTGGATTGATTGTCCCAAGGAGGAGGGGCAAGATCCTTAAGGTACCCAACCTCTTCGATGAGACCTTGCTACGGGAGCCCCAAATGTGTAGTAGTAGGAACTGACTGATTGGGTAGAGACAGATGCGGATGGAGCGGCAGAGAGAGCGACAGTGCAGGGAATGCCAGTACAACATATAGCTAGCAGGCTACAACAATGCGAGAGGCGCAAGTGTTTTGCACAGTGCTAGGTGGCACAGAGAGGTGTGCAATGGTGCGAGATGCATGGAGATGTTGCAGTAGCGCAGATGTCAGAGAGGGAGCACTTATCAGCAGCAGGTAGAGCTTCAACATCAGAGGATGTTTCTAGCCCAACAGGGAGGTCAGTTGGGAGGTGCAGTGTGGATGCAATGCTGGGAGATAGAACCAGCAGCAGCACGGATGCAGTCAGAGATCAAAGTGATAGAAGCTAGAGCAGTCAGATACTGAAGAGCACAGAGATGCAGAGTCTTCAGTCGACAGAGGCAATAGTAGTCAAAGACTTTGATGACAGAGCAAGTGGACTAGCCAGATGTGTTGCATGGAGAACATTCCAGAGTTTCAGGATCGGGTTTTAGAGGAAGCCTTTCTTTTTGAGAGGGAGTGTTGAAAAGTGTGCAACAAGAAATGCTTGTTGAGAATGCAACAAGATGATGAAGCTTAGTGAAAAGAGTCGCCTTCACTAAGTGGGCCTGCAGGAAAATTATGGTGCAAGTTCTATTTTTGATCTCAGCAGGGATGATCACAGTGTGGGTGATCACAGTGTGGGTGATCACAGTGTGGGTGATCATAGTGTGGGTGACCACAGTGTGAGTGATCACAGTGTGAGTGATCAAATTCTATTTTTAGACTGGCTGTCAAAAATAGAAAAGTCAAATATTATTGTCTCATAATAATATTTGGACTATAAACTTGATCTTATTCTCTTGGAGCACTTTAGGATGAGCTACGGATGTGGTACATGCAGATCCCAGAGGGAAATACGTGGTTACCTATGGGATGACTAATATTTGCATGCAGGACTTCAGTTAGAACTCAAGTGAGTTGAGTTTAGTGGACTGGAGGTGCAGTTGATGGAGTTGTGTTCAGTTTAGCTTTGTTAAACTAGTTGTATTTAGTCTAACTGATCAATAGACTAGAGATGAGTTGGGTGAATTAGTTATTAATTAATTCACAAGTTATTAACTCATAATGCAACTATAGAATACATCAGTTATCTCAGTTGCATGTCAGTGCATGTTCAGTTCAGCGGGGACAGGTGTTAGAGGATCAGATTGCTATCAGTTGTGACTATAGCTGTGCATGATGATTTGCACAATCAGAGGGATTGAGTATGCCAATGAATTGGCCAATACCAAGAATTGTAGCCTATTCTCACGTCCAAGAGAGTGTGAGTGATTATTTGCAGGTCAAATACGAGTTTGGTAAGCCATTCTCATCAGTTCTTGAGCAGGTATTGAGCTGGAGAGGCAGACAAGCAGTGGAATAGATTTGGAGATCAGATCTGAGCTGTATTGTGTGTAACAGGTGGAGCTGGTACTGGATTGCTTGTGATAAGCATTGTACTTTGTAATGTTACATGATTCAATCAATATAATATACAGATAGTGTGGGGTTTTTAGCGAGATGCTTTCCCCAGGATACATACTGTGTTAATGAGTTTGATTGATGCTTCTATGTGTGCCTGTGAATGTTTCTGCTTCTGTAAATTGATGATCAACGTAGAGGAGATTATGTATTATACATGTTCCGCTTATAATTGTATGATCAAGATAATCTCTGTGAATATGTGTTAAATTATTCAAAATTTCTACAAGAATTTCATTTTATTATGATGAAATAGGTGCATTCTAGTCACAATTTACTTATGCATGTAGATAGCAGAATCATCTCATTTACAATACAAAGCCATAGGTGGCGAACAAAAGAAAACAATTGAAGATTTGTGAAAACACCTTGAAGAAGCTGCACTTGAAAATTTTGAAGGAGAGCTTCTAAGAAGAAAGTTTCACAACACTATCTTGGTAATTTGCAAGCATATATTTTTGACCTCATTTATAATTATCTTTATGTTTCTTTTATATCAAACTAATGTGTTTGACCTATACATTTCAGGAACTAAAAGGAAATGTTAGGGTATTTTGTAGAGTAAGGCCAATATTGCCAGAAGATGATTGCATAAGTTTAGAGTCACCATTCTGCATTATCCCACATCAACTGAGCTTGTTGGGCAAAGCATTGACCTAATACAGGGTCTAGGTAAACTACACACTAAACCATACCTCTTTGTATTTCTTGATAGACCCATGCATTCTTGAAAATACTAATCAACTCATTATTTTTTTAATGCCACTTATTTAATTAAAATATATATTCCTTTGCATGCTTATTTCCTACTTGATCATTCAGTTTCTCTTAAAACACACATCTGCAATGATGAAATGCCAAGTGAAATTTTTACACATTTAGTCATTTAACATATATTTCATTATATTTGGAAAAATTTTATTACAAGGACATCATTATAATTGAGTATTTTGGTTATTTTGAAATTCTATATCCACTATTTAATTCCAAATTTAACGAAATATGTGTTATTTAAGGAATTTGACTATATATGATTTTTTTGTTTTAGCTTAAATATATTCAATGTGGGTAGTGTATATATTCTAAAAATGAGCACTAAAAATAGGTACAAATGCAACATTTATGGGTAAATATCAGAAAACTATATGAATTTTCCCCTAGAATGTGAACTTTGTTTTTCTCTTCATTATCCCATCTGTTAGTGTCAGTCTTTCCAGCCTTCCTACAGTGATCAAATTTGCTCTTACAAAGTGATTTTGAAGTGTCAAGGTCAAATTTTGTCATTTCAGTGAGTCTTCAAGCCAAAATTTGGTCACTAGGCATTAGGTCTAGGCTTTGCCCAAAAGTCAGTCCATGTCATCATTCAACTGAGCCTATCATCATTCAGAGGGTTTTCATTGTCATGTTAGTGTCTAATGAGTCATTTTACACCATGTTCATGCTTCAGTTGTGCCTAGGCAAGCTCATTTCCCTCTCATAGGATTTTGAAAGCCAATTTCTCTTGGGCGGCCAAATCATCGGCAAAACTTGTTTCCTGATGTTAATACACCTTCCCCTATCCTTCATGTACCTTATCAAACACTTCCCATCCCTTAGATCCGCCAAATTCCTCATTTTTGCACAAACCCTAGTTTCTAGCTACAACTTGGCAATTTTCTAGGTTTGGCCTGTGTTTTGCCCTTTTGGACCCCTTCCCCTCGCTCAATCTCTAAGATTCCACTTTCCCCTGCTTCCTAACATCCCTCCCCATTCCCAAAAATTTCCCCAAGAATTTAGAAGCCCTCTGTCCCCTTCATTCCGCTTCATTTCGACAAAATTCCTTGTTTCACACATCGGGACAAGTTTCACTCAAAAGCTGTTTCTGAGCAATCAAAGATGAATTTTTCAAAACTGAGAGAGGTTTTTGTCCAAAACATGCCAAGGAAGAAACACCTCCTTCATTTTTTACACAGGTGTCATGGTTTGAGAGAAATGTCAAGAATACCGTTGCCTCAGAAGAATCAAAGGCACCTCTGAAGTGACCTTGGGAAAATCAAGTTTTCTCCTATCTTGGTTGGCCAAATGACTTTCTTGATGGGTAAATTGATAACTAGACACGAAGATATTTCCAATGAGCTATCCTGCGCTCAATTTGGGGTTGAGGAAGGCATTCAAAAGTTGACTGCAACAGCACTCTTCCTTGAGGCAGCCTCATTGGACACTTTTTGACCAGTCTTGGGAGATTTGCTTTTTGACAGGTCAAATCAACTCCAAATTGAAAAATTCTGGTTGGGTTGGAAAGTAGACTCAAATACCTTTCCAACGAGCCATCCTGCGCCTGATTCTGATGCCGGGAAGGCCCTCAAACAAGGCTGTGAACGTGCGCAACTAAACGGAGGTGCGCGACCAAAAACAGGCCAACGCACTGTGTTAAATTACACAGGCGCGACCAAACGTAGGTGCGCGACCAAAAACTCTGTTTGCCCTAAAAACTCACTCAAACGCTGAAATCACCCTCAAATTCTCTCAAGTTATTAAGGTATGCCTCATTCACATGTTTGATGATGGTGTTGGGATTGGAAAGGAAGGTAATGATCATAAATTTTGTGCAAGAAATCCATAAAGAAATAGGTTAAATGAATAGTTGTTTTTGCAAGCAATATGTGTGACAGTTTGTTATTTTTTAAGGAAATTTTTCCCTTTGTCCCTCCTTTTATTTTCCCCATACAAATTGCATATGTTAACATGTCAAACTTATTGATCTCATTTGCAAGTCAATTATACAAATCCTACCCCTAAATCATTATGAAACCCTAATCCCTTCTAAACCTATTCAAACCTTAGTTCCTCCATGTATCATGCTAAAACCCTAAGCACCATTATGACACACAGCAAATATATGAAATGCACAGCAAGGAAATGAAGAAGAAACATTGTAAAAAATAAAAAGAAAAGTGATGACAAGGCATGCACACAAAAATTGTAAAAACAGTGAAAATGCCATTTGCATAGCCTTATAAAAAATAAAGAAAAATGTCATCTTGCTGTGTATATGTCAAAGACTTGAAAGCTCAATAAAAGTCATGACAAAATTCATTAAAAATACAGCTGCATAGTTGTCAAAGGAATCAGTTTTGCTGTGATTAGGGTTTTACATTAACATGGTATTCTTCCCCATCCTCAGAACTCTGTTTTTCCCTATCTATTCCCTGTATGAAAATCTATGTCAAATTGCATTTCCCTTCATGTAAAACTCCTTATGCAATTGAATGTCCCTCCCTATGATCAAATCACACAGTGAAACCCTAATTACTCATGGCAAATGAAAAAATAAGGCTGCCTCTGTTTTAAATGAATTGCTGCTACAAAAATTGATTGGCAGCAGACTTTGTTGATAGTTGATGCTGCCTTATCCCCCTATGCCCATGACATCCTTCCCTCCATCATGATGAAAATCTATATTGTCCTTTCCCTTGGTGATCATAACACATATTTCCCTAATACAGTATTTATTTGCAAATGATGAAAGATAGAATGACATGTTTAACATTGTGTGATTGTTTCCTTCAAAATTCCCTGTTGTTTATATATATTTTTTCCCTTTCCTATATTGTAAATTCCCTCCCCTAACATATCCCTCATGATGTTTCCCCTTGAAAACAACATACTTCACAGCATTTTGCAGGCAAGGCAGCGGTCATTTTGACTTGTTTATTCCACCTTGCTCAATAACACCATGTCAACCACTGAGACTAATGAGCAAGGTGATGACCGGTCTTCTTCTACAGAGGTTGAGACACAGCAGAGGCCTCGTAAGGGTGGCAAAGGTGTTCATCATAGAGGTTACATGTTCGCAAGGCAAAAGTGAAAATTCTCCAAAGAAAGCTATCAGAGGCCCGGAAGAAGAAGAAAAGGACAAATCCACTCCGCATCTTGGCTGAGGCATCCCTCACTCATCATGGTACTGATCAGCCTTGATCTAGCATCAAAATCTGAAAATTTTGAGAATTTTGGAGCATTTTGCAAATTTTTGGTAAAATTACAGGTTTTGCCCACGGTTTGGTCTCACCCCGGGTGAGACCATTTTGAAGGGCTGCTCGGAATTTTGCAAACTTGGCATTTTTGGAAAGGGCATGCAAAAAGAAAAATTACCAGTACTTGGGGGCAGCCTAATTTTGAGTTTTGAGCCTCCAAAAGCTCAAAATACACCTTAAAAATGACTTTCTGCCCACTTTTTGAGTTGCAGAAAGTGACCTTGGGAGAAATGGTTTTTGAGGGGTCAAATCAACACCAAATCCAGAAATTCCACTTGGGATGGAAAGTAGACAGGCTAAGCTTTCCAATGAGCCATCTTGCACCTGATTTGGATCAGTGGAACCCACTCAAAAGTAGCTGCAAAGGGGCGCGACCAGAACTTCCAGGGGCGCGACCAAAACCTCCAGATTTGCCAATTTTTGACTAGTTCGGCCAGAAAAGCACTATTTTCACTTTGGTTGACTATTTGGGCATGTAAATGATGGATTATTGTGTAAATTTCATGGCATTAGATACTTTTACTCTTCTTTACCACTTCTAGAAGCTTCTTTAATGTAAATAGTGAATATTTAATGCATAGATAAGCTTCCTAAGTTTTAGAGGTAAGTTGTTGAGCTGGCCTATTATCTAGTGACTGATTTAGAATTAGTTGCAACAGCTCCTAGGAAGCTGAGCTCGACCCCTAGAGGTGGGGAAAGAGGTTTAACCTTCTATATTATGCCTTCTCTTTCTCATTTTGATGTTTTGGACTCTAGAGGGAGAAGTGCTATTGTATTTTTGACTTGTATTTTCTGCAATTTGAGGAAAAGGAAGGCCAGGGTTTTGCAGACTTCATTGTGGATTCTTGTGGATTATTATGTTGATGGTGTGTCTCCTACTGTTATTGTAAGTGTGTTTATGTGTTCCATTTCTTGATCTCTTGCTGCTATTTAAACAAAAGAAGTGATAAAGTTTGAATTCATGCATGCCATGCTCAGCTTTCAATTTTGTTTAAAATTTATGTTTTCCACTGTCTAGAGAGGATTCGAATTCATTGTTTTCCCTCTTTAGCCTCTTTTCTTTCTTCCCTGATCATCTCTTTCAGTTAAAGGCATCAGCATAGACTCCTACCTTGCCCCAAAGACCCACCTGCAAAAACTGAGCTCAATCCCCGCACCCTAAATTGCACTCCCTCCAATTGCCACCAAAAACCCAAAAAATCTTTAAATCAACCCCCCTTATCAATTTACTAGCCTAATATCTTTGATCCTAATTGGTCAGCTTATTATATTATAAGATCTATCAAATCTGACCCGAGAGAGCCTTCTCATACCTCGTAGGGCTAGCTACGAGGTGAAATGGTTTGATGTAGCCTTGAGAGTTTGTCTATCTCAGCCTAGGTGAATTCCAAGCGCTAACATATTGGCGACCATACTGGGGAGAACAAACTTGTTTGTGGGTTGATGTGTTTGTTTCATAAGTCTTAGACGGAGCCTGAAGTTATGCCAGAAGCCTTCGAAAACGCTCTTGTTTTACATCAGTGTTAGTAGATAAACGCTGCTTCAGTCAATCTCCGTGAGCTTTTGAAACCCTCACTTCATTGACACTTTACCCCAGTACATATATCAAGTTCAGATCTGATTGTTGATAGTGGACAACGATCAGACACTTGAAAGGCTGAAATCATTCACTTGGCGACTCCTTTCACTGAAGAATCCAGCAACCTATGCTTCATGGTGACTTCACTGCAGATAGATCAGTGGCTTTGAGATTTTCAAGATGGATCAGATTGCAAGAAGATATGCTCCATTGAGCCGAGATCACATTCCAGGTTTTCCGAATAAAATTCCGAAGGTAGATTGGTCAAGGAATTTGCCTATATTTAATGATGATGGTAAGAAGGATGCTGCTCTACATCTGGTAAGATTTCATATGCATATTCGCAAATTCAAGATCGATTTTCCTGAAGATTGCTTGATGAAGATATTCTTGGCCACTCTGGAAGGTAAAGCCCAATCATGGTATGAAAGTTTGCCGCCTGCTTGTATTTATTGTTTAAAGGATTTTCATGTTATGTTCATTGAGCGATATAAGGACTCTTATCCATCATTAAATTTAGTTCAAGACTGTTGCAAGCATGCACATAATTTTATTGAAAGCCTTGAGAAGTTTTATGAAGATGACAATTTCATGGATGAAGAGATCATGGAAGCCTTGTATGAAAATCCGTTTCAGCAGCACACAGAAATCTTAGATACTTGTCAAGATCAGCAGGTTGAAAATGGCCATATGGCTGAAAATGATGAAAGAGAAGAGCTTGTTTCAGATCTGCTCACGGAAGAGGACAACATGCATATTGGAGAATGTGGGACAGCTACTTCAGTTCTGGATTCAGATTGTGATAACCAAGCATACCTTGTGTTGAATCCGGAAAGTTTTGTTGTTGAGGTCATCCGGAATAAAGAAGACAAAGCTATTGACCAAAGCCTTTGTGAGGAGGTAATTCAGCCAGCTCATGAAAAACAAGATGAGATCTTTGTTCAAGTAAGTGAAAACTCTTCTTTCAATCATACTTTGGATAGTTTGATTGCCATGTCATATGAAGATAATCAACAATGTTTCCAAGTTTCAGAAGATCAGGACTGTCATTCAGATTTTTCATGTTTTGAAATGTTATTTCAAGAAGACAAGACTTGTTTGAGCAAAGGGAAACAAAAGCCATTGTCTCCTTTGTCTGAAGAGGAGATAGATCAGCTTTTGAAAGGTCATGCTACAGCAACAGATTTGCAGTGCACACATAGTCAGGAAAGTGTTGGTGAAACTTCTTCCTCTTTTGCAAATGATGACTGTCTTGTACTCAGTTTTGTAGATCAGCAAAAAGATAAGGCTGTCATGTTTGATTATCTTGAGGATTGTTTTTTGTTTAAGAATGACCTACAACACATTCAGACTACAGAAGATCATAGCATTCAGGATTCCATTTCAGATTATTCTTCATATGTTTCATGTTTTGAAATGTTATTTCAAGAGGAGATCTACTCATCTACTTGTTCAGAATTTTTTGAGGACCAGGAACATACTCTTTCCGAAGCACATGATGAAAGCATATCAGAATTTGAAGCAAAGGATACCTTGTTCTTTCAGCAGGAGGTGGCAATGGTAAATCTTCATGTTTTTCACGATCCTCTAGCAAGTTTGTTGCAGCCAGCAGTGACAGTGTTTATTGCAGTCTTCAGTGATGATGGAGATCATGGTCAGCTATGTTTTTGGATGCCCGGTTACCAGTATCTATTGTTGATCATGAGATCTGATTGGGAGGATCAGTCAAGAAGGCATTTGCTTGATTGGTTGCATTGGCATTTTGATATAGTTTGATGGTATTTTGTCTTGTAAGAAACACAGGTGGTTGTCATCATGATTTCAAATCTTGATGGACTGCTGCCCTTCAAAAAGCTTTGTAAAGTTCTGTTTTAAGTCGGTCATGAGTCATTTGTGTTTGGTCTATTGAGTGAGTTTTTTCAAGTTATTTCAGTTTGCCATCGAGTCGGTTTGAGTCAAGTTTCAGTTAGGTTTCAGTCAAGTTTTCATTCAATAAATGTGTCAAAGTTTTGTGTCAAAGGTGTAAATCATGACTCCATCGCCCAATGGTTGCAAGCACTGGTCTGCTCTCCCAGAGGTCTGAGGTTCTTGGCACCTCCAAGGAGCTACCATCCCCATTGGAGCCAATGTTAGTGTCAGTCTTTCCAGCCTTCCTACAGTGATCAAATTTGCTCTTACAAAGTGATTTTGAAGTGTCAAGGTCAAATTTTGTCATTTCAGTGAGTCTTCAAGCCAAAATTTGGTCACTAGGCATTAGGTCTAGGCTTTGCCCAAAAGTCAGTCCATGTCATCATTCAGCTGAGCCTATCATCATTCAGAGGGTTTTCATTGTCATGTTAGTGTCTAATGAGTCATTTTACACCATGTTCATGCTTCAGTTGTGCCTAGGCAAGCTCATTTCCCTCTCATAGGATTTTGAAAGCCAATTTCTCTTGGGCGGCCAAATCATCGGCAAAACTTGTTTCCTGATGTTAATACACCTTCCCCTATCCTTCATGTACCTTATCAAACACTTCCCATCCCTTAGATCCACCAAATTCCTCATTTTTGCACAAACCCTAGTTTCTAGCTACAACTTGGCAATTTTCTAGGTTTGGCCTGTGTTTTTCCCTTTTGGACCCCTTCCCCTCGCTCAATCTCTAAGATTCCACTTTCCCCTGCTTCCTAACATCCCTCCCCATTCCCAAAAATTTCCCCAAGAATTTAGAAGCCCTCTGTCCCCTTCATTCCGCTTCATTTCGACAAAATTCCTTGTTTCACACATCGGGACAAGTTTCACTCAAAAGCTGTTTCTGAGCAATAAAAGATGAATTTTTCAAAACTGAGAGAGGTTGTTGTCCACAACATGCTAAGGAAGAAAAACCTCCTTCATTTTTTACACAGGTGTCATGGTTTGAGAGAAATGTCAAGAATACCGTTGCCTCAGAAGAATCAAAGGCACCTCTGAAGTGACCTTGGGAAAATCAAGTTTTCTCCTATCTTGGTTGGCCAAATGACTTTCTTGATGGGTAAATTGATAACTAGACACAAAGATCTTTCCAATGAGCTATCCTGCGCTCAATTTGGGGTTGAGGAAGGCATTCAAAAGTTGACTGCAACAGCACTCTTCCTTGAGGCAGCCTCATTGGACACTTTTTGACCAGTCTTGGGAGATTTGCGTTTTGACAGGTCAAATCAACTCCAAATTGAAAAATTCTGGTTGGGTTGGAAAGTAGACTCAAATACCTTTCCAACGAGCCATCCTGCGCCTGATTCTGATGCCGGGAAGGCCCTCAAACAAGGCTGTGAACGTGCGCAACTAAACGGAGGTGCGCGACCAAAAACAGGCCAACGCACTGTGTTAAATTACACAGGCGCGACCAAACGCAGGTGCGCGACCAAAAACTCTGTTTGCCCTAAAAACTCACTCAAACGCTGAAATCACCCTCAAATTCTCTCAAGTTATTAAGGTATGCCTCATTCACATGTTTGATGATGGTGTTGGGATTGGAAAGGAAGGTAATGATCATAAATTTTGTGCAAGAAATCCATAAAGAAATAGGTTAAATGAATAGTTGTTTTTGCAAGCAATATGTGTGACAGTTTGTTATTTTTTAAGGAAATTTTTCCCTTTGTCCCTCCTTTTATTTTCCCCATACAAATTGCATATGTTAACATGTCAAACTTATTGATCTCATTTGCAAGTCAATTATACAAATCCTACCCCTAAATCATTATGAAACCCTAATCCCTTCTAAACCTATTCAAACCTTAGTTCCTCCATGTATCATGCTAAAACCCTAAGCACCATTATGACACACAGCAAATATATGAAATGCACAGCAAGGAAATGAAGAAGAAACATTGTAAAAAATAAAAAGAAAAGTGATGACAAGGCATGCACTCAAAAAATTGTAAAAACAGTGAAAATGCCATTTGCATAGCCTTATAAAAAATAAAGAAAAATGTCATCTTGCTGTGTATATGTCAAAGACTTGAAAGCTCAATAAAAGTCATGACAAAATTCATTAAAAATACAGCTGCATAGTTGTCAAAGGAATCAGTTTTGCTGTGATTAGGGTTTTACATTAACATGGTATTCTTCCCCATCCTCAGAACTCTGTTTTTCCCTATCTATTCCCTGTATGAAAATCTATGTCAAATTGCATTTCCCTTCATGTAAAACTCCTTATGCAATTGAATGTCCCTCCCTATGATCAAATCACACAGTGAAACCCTAATTACTCATGGCAAATGAAAAAATAAGGCTGCCTCTGTTTTAAATGAATTGCTGCTACAAAAATTGATTGGCAGCAGACTTTGTTGATAGTTGATGCTGCCTTATCCCCCTATGCCCATGACATCCTTCCCTCCATCATGATGAAAATCTATATTGTCCTTTCCCTTGGTGATCATAACACATATTTCCCTAATACAGTATTTATTTGCAAATGATGAAAGATAGAATGACATGTTTAACATTGTGTGATTGTTTCCTTCAAAATTCCCTGTTGTTTATATATATTTTTTCCCTTTCCTATATTGTAAATTCCCTCCCCTAACATATCCCTCATGATGTTTCCCCTTGAAAACAACATACTTCACAGCATTTTGCAGGCAAGGCAGCGGTCATTTTGACTTGTTTATTCCACCTTGCTCAATAACACCATGTCAACCACTGAGACTAATGAGCAAGGTGATGACCGGTCTTCTTCTACAGAGGTTGAGACACAGCAGAGGCCTCGTAAGGGTGGCAAAGGTGTTCATCATAGAGGTTACATGTTCGCAAGGCAAAAGTGAAAATTCTCCAAAGAAAGCTATCAGAGGCCCGGAAGAAGAAGAAAAGGACAAATCCACTCCGCATCTTGGCTGAGGCATCCCTCACTCATCATGGTACTGATCAGCCTTGATCTAGCATCAAAATCTGAAAATTTTGAGAATTTTGGAGCATTTTGCAAATTTTTGGTAAAATTACAGGTTTTGCCCACGGTTTGGTCTCACCCCGGGTGAGACCATTTTGAAGGGCTGCTCGGAATTTTGCAAACTTGGCATTTTTGGAAAGGGCATGCAAAAAGAAAAATTACCAGTACTTGGGGGCAGCCTAATTTTGAGTTTTGAGCCTCCAAAAGCTCAAAATACACCTTAAAAATGACTTTCTGCCCACTTTTTGAGTTGCAGAAAGTGACCTTGGGAGAAATGGTTTTTGAGGGGTCAAATCAACACCAAATCCAGAAATTCCACTTGGGATGGAAAGTAGACAGGCTAAGCTTTCCAATGAGCCATCTTGCACCTGATTTGGATCAGTGGAACCCACTCAAAAGTAGCTGCAAAGGGGCGCGACCAGAACTTCCAGGGGCGCGACCAAAACCTCCAGATTTGCCAATTTTTGACTAGTTCGGCCAGAAAAGCACTATTTTCACTTTGGTTGACTATTTGGGCATGTAAATGATGGATTATTGTGTAAATTTCATGGCATTAGATACTTTTACTCTTCTTTACCACTTCTAGAAGCTTCTTTAATGTAAATAGTGAATATTTAATGCATAGATAAGCTTCCTAAGTTTTAGAGGTAAGTTGTTGAGCTGGCCTATTATCTAGTGACTGATTTAGAATTAGTTGCAACAGCTCCTAGGAAGCTGAGCTCGACCCCTAGAGGTGGGGAAAGAGGTTTAACCTTCTATATTATGCCTTCTCTTTCTCATTTTGATGTTTTGGACTCTAGAGGGAGAAGTGCTATTGTATTTTTGACTTGTATTTTCTGCAATTTGAGGAAAAGGAAGGCCAGGGTTTTGCAGACTTCATTGTGGATTCTTGTGGATTATTATGTTGATGGTGTGTCTCCTACTGTTATTGTAAGTGTGTTTATGTGTTCCATTTCTTGATCTCTTGCTGCTATTTAAACAAAAGAAGTGATAAAGTTTGAATTCATGCATGCCATGCTCAGCTTTCAATTTTGTTTAAAATTTATGTTTTCCACTGTCTAGAGAGGATTCGAATTCATTGTTTTCCCTCTTTAGCCTCTTTTCTTTCTTCCCTGATCATCTCTTTCAGTTAAAGGCATCAGCATAGACTCCTACCTTGCCCCAAAGACCCACCTGCAAAAACTGAGCTCAATCCCCGCACCCTAAATTGCACTCCCTCCAATTGCCACCAAAAACCCAAAAAATCTTTAAATCAACCCCCCTTATCAATTTACTAGCCTAATATCTTTGATCCTAATTGGTCAGCTTATTATATTATAAGATCTATCAAATCTGACCCGAGAGAGCCTTCTCATACCTCGTAGGGCTAGCTACGAGGTGAAATGGTTTGATGTAGCCTTGAGAGTTTGTCTATCTCAGCCTAGGTGAATTCCAAGCGCTAACACCATCTAAGCACAATTTTGATGTTACCATGAGTGCCTTCAGCTAAATTAACTTCCCAAGCCCAAGAAATCTATGGCAAGAGTGGAATGTCCATTTCTCTTACATCCCAATCAAGCAGAAAATGTAATATGTTAATAAAACAAAGTTTAGGCCTCACATTTGAACACTATATCACACTCTTTGTACCCACTGCTAACTCTTTCACAATACTTATGAGCCTCAGAACAAGAAGGGACTTCAAGTCCAAATCACTTCACCCTCTCACAAAAATAATAAAGAAATAAAATAATATACAGTCTGCTCAGCTAATCTATTTCGCCTTCCTCTACAACACCATTTCCAACAACTATTCCACCAGTAGTAGCCTCTTCCTCCTCTTCATCTTCATTTCTCATGAACAAACCGAATTTCTCCAAAAACTTTCTGCCTTGCAACAGAAAGGGTGTCAGTCCATCTTGAGAATGAGCAGGACATTTTTCATCCACTGCATTGGGAATGTGATCAGGTTGAGAAGATCTCAACATCTCCAGATCCTTGAGCAGTTGAGTGTTTTCATCAGTCTCAACATCTTTCTCCATTTTTTGCATGTTTATAATGTAAGGGTAATAAAATCATCAATATTGGCTCCTCTTGTTTGTTGGACTCTTGTTACTTCAATATTGCATGAAAAAAATTGTGATAAAAAGAAAAGATAATAAATAAAATAGAAAGGACTCAAAACCTTCTATAATTCCAAGTGTGCAGCTTGCCACTAGCCACAAATCTACATGCTTCCTGGATTCCAGCAACTTCTTTAACAACACATCAACAAAAGTCACAAATCCCTAAACAATCACCTTCTTCTCTATGGCATCGATAGTGATAGTGTGCACACCTACAACAACAAGCCATATGGTTGTTGAATATCTATAACTAGCTTCAAACACATGACCTAAACACAACAAAAAAAACTAACTATATGCAAACATGCCAGAGCATGACGCTTCTTACCATCGATTTTCCGGAGAACTTTCTTAAACATTTTCTTGCATCCCTTGTAGGTGCAATGAAATTTTAGATCCCAAGTCTGCACATGCACTTCACCATCACTACGTAGCTCACCTTTGATGCCTTCATTTCCCCTCAGCTTTGTGTCGCCTTTCCCTGGTATTCCTTCGACAACATTTCCAAGAATCTATACATCTCATCACAGACAAGAATAGGGTAGAGCTCGTTGTCGTATGAAAGAACAAGCCACCTCTTCCACCTCCATCACGATATCACATTGAATATTTGTGAAGATATTGTTTGGGTATTGTAGGCAACAACATTCAACTTCAAGTGTGGATGGTGATGAGGAGGAAATGTGTTCAAGATTGCAACTGTCTCGCACTTGTGTGGATGCTTGACTAACAATTGTTGCTCGAACCACCGTTCTGGTTGACAATTGTTTGCTCATATCAATGGTGGACAACAAAAGGGTAGATGAAAGTCAATGATGGAAAATTTCAAAAGGGAATACCTATCAGCATAATAAAGGTAGAGGGGAGATGAAGTGTATTTTTGTATTGTGTAGTTCTTTTTTCTTTGAGATTATTGTCTTCACACCCCTTTGCTAGTTGAAGTACTTGTGGGAGGACATAGTTATCATTGAGAGGTAGAGAGTTCTTTTCTTGTATCCATGAAATTTCATCTTTGGATACTCGTGCTTGGTGTGGATTTGGAAGTGTTTGAATGCCCCTTGGATATTTTGTTGGTGTAACAGATATTAGCCAAACTTTGTGCTTACAATTTTAACATCTGTTTAGTGGTTACATTTCAAGATCATTGTTATTGATCATTGTATTTTGACATCTTGAATTAATTAATAATGAGAAGCATTCCCAATTAGTTTTCTAGACCCCATAGCTAGTAGGATTCAAGCATGTAGCTCATTATTCATAATTGCATCATATATACTCACTGTTTTTTACTTTTTGGTATGCAAATAAATATTTTAGAGGCATATTTTTATGCTGTCACAATAGATTTACATGATTCACAAGGTGAGAAACTAATATTTGGTGTAATTGCATATTTTAGGTTTGATAATTATAGGTCATTTATAGGCTATAAATGTCTTCAAGATTCACTTCTAATTGAGTCTTCGATTGAATGTATTGAGTATATTCTACATAGCTAGTTTTCCTTCCACCCACTTTTCACATCTTTCATAACCATTAGGTAGGGACTTGAAACTTCAATGCTAGTAAAATATTTTCCAAGATGTTGGGCACCAAATCTGCTTACCTTTTCCCTACATTTCCTCTCAGTTTTTCATCCTTTTTGCACTCATTAACATGTATCTACTATGCTAAACCTATGAGGTAACCCTCCTTTCTTTGTCTCTTGGAATATTTAATTAATGAAGTAGTCACGAGGGTTTTTCCTATGCGAACCACTAAAACTTGTTATGTCCATAGATTTCAGAGAACATGTGTTGATCTCCTAGCATATAGCGGTAGTTCCACGATTCACAACAGTCGTTTGGCAGTGTTGAAAGAACATAACCAACTTGCAGTTGTTTCCAATCTGTTTTGGACCATTTTTGTTCTCGCTCTCTTGGCACTAGTGTTGTTTTGAATTGATGTATATTTTTGGGCATGTAGTTGCCAGGTTTTGGGGAAGATGTTATCACACCAGTATTGTATAAAATATGGATTGTTTCTGTGGGAAGGGTTAGCCATACCAGGATATGTATTATAACAAATTTGCTTCAGATTAATAAAATATAAATGCTTTGCTATTCTATCTTCAATTGTGAGTGAACACAGCCCTGATCAGAGAGTTGGGCCCACTCTTCTAATCAGGTGCTATGTGTTTACTTTTATGTGTGTTGTTTACAATCTGTATTTATTTCTTCATTGTTGTTACAGATTTCCATAGATTGTTGTGAATGCCTTTTAATCTCTGCAGTTTAATTTCCATTACTATTACAGCGATGCTTTGATTTCTTAATCACAAACCCTTTGTTGATGTAAGATTGTAACCTTGCTCCTGCATATACGTTGCATGTTACCTTAAATTAACGAGATAAGATTGAGTTATATTTGAGTTGTGATTAGTTAACTCAGTTTACTGAGTTAAGTCCAGTTAAATTAGTTCCAAACTGTTTAAGGAAATAATAGTGAGTTAAGAGTCAGTTGATGCATTAATGCACTCAACTAGTGCTACTCTAGTTAACTAAAGATTCCCTCATAAAAAAACTCATGCATGTCTATTTTGAGAAAGACCCAGTTCAGATTAATGTTCAAGGACAGTGTACTATCAGTTGCATGTGTTTTCTCATGGAGAAAACTCATGCATGCAGTCAAGGATTCATCCTTGAGGATTGCACAATTTTGAAGGCTTGGTTTTCCACTTGTTAATAGGCTAATCATCCACAAGGAACAACGAAGGAAATAGGATCTTGAAGGGTAGAGAGGAAGGCTATAGAGAAGCGAAGATTGCCTGTGAGCATTTGTGAGGATTGTATTGAGAGCTGGCTAGCTGTGAGAGTTAAGTATTTGTATCATTCCTATGTATTTCTACCATTTACGATAATACAATAGTGTGGGGTTTTTATCTGAGACTTTCCCCAAAGCATTTCCATGTGTATTGTGCCATTGATTCTTCTTCTTTTGGTTATATTGTTCAACTTGATCTTTAAGCTTCTGAAAATTGATAGTAGAAGTAGGTTATAGTATTCTACTCTAATTTATATTGCATTATCGAGTTAACCTATCACAGATTTTCTACATGGTATCAGAGCTGTGAACAATATATTGAGAGGATAATTCGAAGTTTGAAGTTCGGGGTTGCAGGTGCAAATCGAATTCATATCATACTTCAAGGTCGGCTAATGGCGTTCTATGGCTTGAGACTCGAGTATGCCTTGGAAGGTAGCTCGAATTACATAGCATGGAAATATAGAATGGAGGTTGTATTAGAAGACAATGACTTGAAGGAATATCAATAAATCCCAAAACCAACTTCAACTAATGCACAAGAGTTGGCTGAGTGGAAGAAGTGTGTGGCGAAGGCGAGATGGATCAATCTTGAGGGAGTTTGAGACCATATTGTCTCGAGTCTCCATGGGAAGGATACTCCATATTCAATGTGAAAGACATTGAAGGACCTCTACCAAAATAGTACCGACCAGAGGAAGTTGGTGCTCAAGGATAAGTTTCGAAGAATCAAGATGGAGAAGGGTGATACTATTTCCACATATCTAAACAAGCTTACAACCTGTAGAGATGTGCTTGGAAGTGTGGGAATAACTACTGTCGATGATGATATGGTGAGCCTCTCTCTCCTTAGCCTTCCAAATAGTTGGAATAGCTACCAGGAATCTGTGAATGGAAGGGAGAAACTATTGGATTGGGAACGACTATGGTTGGATCTTATGCAGGAGGAGATCAGAAGGAGCACACGAGATGGTTCTTCATCCAAGAATAATGATGAAGAAAATATGTCCTTAGCAAGTAAGGCAAGGAAAGGGAAGGGGAAGGCTTCCCGTTTCAAATTGAATTCTTCTCATGGAGGGAAGAAGGGTGACATGTCTAAAGTAAGATGCTTTAGTTGTCACGAGATGGGACATTATGCGACTAATTTCCCATCGAAGAAGTCTAAGAAGGGATCCTTGGAAGGATTGGAAGGTGAGGCATTAGCCTCTCAGTTTGAAATGGACTTTACCCTCATCGCATGCATGGTGTCATTGATGATGGGTTGTGTCTGGTATCTTGACAGTCGAGCCTCATTCCACATGACCCGTGATAAAAATTTATTTAGTGCCTCGGAGGAGAAAGACCTCAAGATGTGCATAGAGATGGGTGACGACGAAAAGTATAGTGTTTCAGGAGTGGGCATGGTTTCTTTTCAGAGGGAGCATGGAGCTCCTCTCACGTTGACATATGTGATGTATGTGCCTGGACTGAAGAAGAACTTGGTATCGGTCACGACGTTGGAGGACAAAGGCTACAATGTTGTCTTCAGTAAAGGAAAGGCATTCCTAAGACACATAGCCATGACTCAGACCAAGAGGATATGGATTCGGGTGAAGAATCTCTATAAACTAGAGGTAGATGATTATGCAACATTGAGTACAAAAGCAGAATTGGTGCAAGGCCAATACATTGGCGAGTTGTGGCATAGGCGGTTAGGCCATTTGCATCATGGGGCTTTGAAGATAATGCAACATATATCTACATGACTTCCCAAAGGTAAACTTGATCAAGTTGACACATTCAAAGGTTGTACCTTGGGAAATTACACCAAGTCTTCCTTTCATGATCGAGACAGTCGAGCAAAGGCTATCTTATAGCGTTTTCATACTAATTTGTGTGGACCATTCTCGATGACATCCACAACGAAGAAAAGGTATTATGTGATTTTCATTGATGACTATTCTCGTAAATTGTGGATTTATTTCGTGCAGAATAAGGACCAAACTTTCACAAAGTTTTGTGAGTTCAAAGCTTTGGTCGAGAAAGAGTCAAGGAAGAATATAAAGGCCTTAAGAAGCAACAACGGTGGAGAATATGTCTCTCAAGAGTTTAAGGACTTTTGTGCAGTGGAAGGAATTAAATGAGAGTTGATGGCTCCTCATAACCCACAACAAAATAGGGTGGCCGAGAGGAAGAACATAACTATTGTAGGGGAAACACGGGAATTGCTAGATGACCAAGGCCTACCACTTCACTTGTGGGATGAGGCATGCAACATAATGGTCTATTTGCAGAATAGAAGCCTGCATCACATACTTGGGATGAAGACACTAGAGGAAGCTTTCTCCAGTAAAATACCAGATGTGGGTCACTTCAGGATCTTTGGCTCATCAGTATCTTACCATGTGACAAAGGATGCATGGAAGAAGCATGAACCGACAATAGAGTTGGGGATATTTGTGGGGTACATTGATACACCTCACAACTATCGGGTGTACTTGCCTACCAGTCAAAGGACAGTGGTTTGCAGAGATCTCAAGTTTGATGAGCAAAAGGCCATACGAGTTTCCCTTGAGAGGGAGCTCCAACTACAGGTTGTGGAGGAACTATTGGTTCCTAAGGAGGAGGAGCCTTAGATTGATGTGGAGTAGCTGCATGTAGAGGTTCCAGGAGTGGAGACATCCACTCAAGCAGAGTCTTCCAAAGATGGACAGAAGCGCAAAAGAGAAGTTGACATATTTTTGGAGGATGCGAGAGATAATGTGGGAGCACCATCTTCTCAGCGCGGATAGAGGAGGTCACCTAAGAGGTACACTGGATACATGGCCCTTGCTGGGGAATGTGCTCAGACTGAGGAATCTTCCCTTGAGGAAGCAGTGCAGCAGCTGATATGGGTTGATGTTATGGTGGAGGAGTATGAATCCATAGTTCGTAACAGTGTTTGGGACATGGTTCCGAGACTGGAGAACAAGTCAGCTGTGAGTTCCCATTGGCATTACAAGGTAAAGCAAGCTGTTGATGGTAGTGTGGAGAAGCATAAGGCAAGATTTGTTGCTCGTGGCTTTCACAGGTCGAGGGGATTGACTATGATGAGACTTTTGTTCCTGTTGCAAGGTACTCATCTATTAGATCTATGTTGGCACTATCAGCACAGATGGGTTGGAAGATCCATCATATGGATGTGAAGATTGCATTTCTCAATGGCCAGATTGAGGAAGAGGTGTACATAGAGTAGCCGGAAGGTTTTGAGACCTTCGATCATGAGTCACATGTGTGCTGACTCAAGACAGCATTGTACGGGTTGAAGCAAGCACCTCGTGCTTGGTACACCAAGATAGATAACTACTTCATTGGGTTAGGCTTCACAAAGAGTAAAGCGGATGCGAACCTGTACCACATCGTGGTGAAAGGTAAGCTGTTGATCATCGTATTTTATGTTGATGATCTCATATTGATTGGTGATGATTAGTTGATCATGTCTTGCAAGGAGGACCTTGCAAGAGAATTCGAGATGAAAGACATGGGTCTCATGCATTACTTCCTTGGCTTGGAACTGTGGTAGAAGGATGGGGAGTTGTTTGTGTCTCAGAGCAAGTATGCCAACGAGATACTTAGGAGATTCCACATAGAGAAGTGCAAGCCCATGCAGATTCCTCTAGCAGGTAACTGGAGGAAGGAGGTTGCTACTTCAAGAGAAGTGGTAGAGGCTATTGTGTACAGGCAGCTTGTGGGTTCACTGATGTACTTAATGAACACGCGACCAGATTTGTGCTATGTGGTGAAGCAACTGTCAAGCAATGGTTCAGCCTACCAAGATGTTTTGCAAGGCGGCAAAGCATGTATTGAGATACCTTAGAGGCACATCTCAATATGGATTATGGTATAGACGGACAGAGGGAGTGAATCTACAGGGCTTCACTGATGCAGATTGGGCAGGGAGTCCATTAGATCGCAAGATTGGTACAATAGGAAATAGAGGTCGGTTGCACTCAGCTCGGTAGAGGCAGAATACATGGCTACAAGTCAGGCAGCATGTGAGGCCATATGGATGCAGAAAATCCTAGTTGGTTTGTTTGATCAGAGGATGGATCCAACTGTGATCTAATGTAATAATCAGAGTTGTATCAAACTCTCTGAGAATCCAGTATTTCATGATAGGTCCAAGCACATCGACATCGATTATCATCATCTCAGAGACTGTGTAGCGAGGAGGATCATGTTGCTACAGTATATCTCGACAGAGGAGCAAGATGATAACATTTTGACAAAGGCATTGTCAAAGTGTAAATTCGAGTTCCATAGAGATAGGATCGGGGTGGTAGATAATCCCTTTCTTGTTGAGAGGGAGTGTTGAAATATGGAAACAAGAATATTCCAATTTAATTCGTCCTTGAATTAAATTGTGAATTAAAATCGAATTTAGTCTTAACATCTACTTGGAAATAATTAATTAATTAATTTTAAATTAATTAGTTGGAGAAATTCAAGTAAGAAGTCTTTCTGAAGTCATGCAAGAGTTATCCCTTAAATTAAGGAGATAAGATTGAGTTATATTTGAGCTGTAATTAGTTAACTCAGTTTACTGAGTTAAGTCCATTTAAATTAGTTCCAAACTGTTTGAGGAACTAATAGTGAGTTAATAGTCAATTGATGCATTAATGCACTCAACTAGTGCTACTCCAGTTAACTGAAGATTCCCTCATCAGAAACTCATGCATGTCTATTATGAGAAAGACCCAGTTGAGATTAATGTTCAAGGACAATGTACTATCAATTTCATGTGTTTTCTCATGGAGAAAACTCATGCTTGCAGTCAAGTATTCATCCTTGAGGATTGCGCAATTTTGAAGGCTTGGTTTTCCACTTGGTAATAGGCTAATCATCCAAAAGGAAAAACACAAGGAAATAGGAGCTTGGAGGGCTAAGCGGAAGGCTAGAGAGAAGCCAAGATTGCATGTGAGCATCTGTGAGGATTGTACAGAGAGCTAGCTAGCTGTGAGAGCTAAGGATTTGTATAATTCCTATGTATTTCCACCATGTATGATAATACAATAGTGTGGGGTTTTTATCTAAGAATTTCCCCAAAGTATTTTCATGTGTATTATGCCATTGATTCTTCTTCTTCTGGTTATATTGTTTAGCTTGATCTTTAAGCTTCCGTAAATTGATAGTAGAAGTAGGTTATAATATTCTTCTCTGATTTATATTTCATTATCGGGTTAATCTATCACAAATTTTCTACACTTCCCATCCAACCCAATCCAAATCCTAACAATAAAGGGGCTTAGCAAGTTGACACCCTCAACCTACCTTCATACAACATCTCCAGCGCAGAGTTTTATGAGATGAATTTAAGATCTGGGCGGGTAGCAGATGCCCAACCCTCACCTATTATCATTGAACAAGTTGGCAGTGAAGTAAAGGAACCAGAAATGGTTAAAGAGGAATCGAACCAAGTCAGTAAAAACCAGACACCTCCTCAGCCGCTAATTACTCAAAAACACCATGCTGAACCGCCCTATCCAGAAATATTGGCTTTGAGTAAACAGATCCCTCAAGCTAAGTTTGATTTGTTAGGGGAGCTACAAAATTTGTTTGTTAAGATCCCCCTGCTACAAGCAATGAGGGACGTACCTATATATGCAAAAACTCTTAGGGAATATTGTGCTAAGAACCCTAGAAAGAAATCAAGGGACCCACTCACCATTCATGTGATGGGAAAGCTATCATATTTTATGATGGGGAAGGTCATGCCTGTGAAATATGGGGATCTCGGGAACCCAATTTTAACCGTGAAAATTGATGGAGTAGACATTCCAAACGTGCTGGTAGATTTGGGTGCTGCCATAAATGTCTTTACTACTGAAACCATGCAGGAATTGGGTCTTCGAAACCTGAAACATACACCTATGATGTTAGAGTTGGCAGTTTGATCTACAGCTAAACTGGTGGGGAAGTTAGAAGATATCACAATATTGGTTGATTCATGGAACTACCGTGTGTATTTCCTAGTACTGCAAACGCAATCCCCAGCTGGTGGCCATCCCCAGATTTTGGGAAGACCGTGGCTGGCAACTGCAGACACTTATATCGAGTGTCGTTCTGGACATATGGTTATCTCAAATACATAGATTGCTAATAATTTAGTGTTATATCCTCCTGCAGAACCTAGTCCATTAGTGAAACCATTGGCCCGCAAGATACCTTTACCAAAGGAAGAATATGAATTTGAAAATGAGGAATTAAGACCAATCCTTACTATTGGACAGGCCCTTTAGTTGAAAACAGAAACAAAAGATGATACAATTACTACTTTTATTAGTGATCCCTGTTCTGTTTCAAATTCAAATCAACGAATCCTAGAGTCTGTCTTGAGTTGTGAAACACAGGAAAATATTGGAACAACCAATGGATTCGATGAGCTACCTACAACTGTGTCCCATGACAACATTTCGATGGAAATAGAGCCAGGGAAGACCTTGAATATTAATCCAGATCTGTTAGAATCCCAGACAAAACAACTCTTGGATGTTCTTCGAAAACACAAAGAAGCATTTGCCTGGGACTACACAGACATGAAAGGGATTCCTGCCAATTTATGCACCCATCATATATACATCAAAGAGGATTGTCGTCCTATGAGACAACCTTAGAGAAGGATGAAACCTGCTCTAAAAAACATTGTCAAGGAAGAACTTCAAAAGCTACTAGATGTGGGATTTATCTACCCCATTTCAGATAGTCAATGGGTTTCCCCATTGGTGATGGTTCCTAAGAAAAATAGTAAATGGTGGATATGCGTGGATTACAGAGAATTAAATAAGGCAATGCAGAAAGACCATTTTCCATTACCATTCATTGACCAAGTCTTGGATACTTTGGCTAGGAAGAAGTTCTTCTCCTTCCTGGACGGATTTAGTGGGTACAACCAGATCTAGATAGCCCCCGAAGATTAGGATAAAACCACTTTCACATGTCCTTGGGGAACTTTCGCATACCGAGTCCTTCCATTTGGTCTCTGTAATGTGCCTGCAACATTCCAAAGGGAAATTTTGGGGATTTTCTCTGATCTAGTAGATGACAGTGTTGAGATTTATATGGACGATTTCACTCCATACGGGGATTCATTCGAGGAGGGGTTGGAAAATCTGAAAAAAGTACTTGAAAGATGCAAGTGGGTGCATGTCTCTTTGAGTATGGTAAAATGCCACATGATGATGGAGGAAGGAATAGTTTTGGGACATTTACTCTCAGTTGCTGGAATTTGAATGGATCTAGCTAAGATAAAGGTAATATTGCACTTCCCAATACCTAAAACACCCACACAGGTACGTAGATTTATTGGTTGTGCTGGTTATTACAAGTGCTTTATAGAAAACTTTGCTAAAATAGCCCATCCACTTTTTCAATTGCTGACAAAAGATGAAGATTTTGTGTGGACAGATGACTGTGATGCAGCCTTTGTGAAGATTAAGGAACTTCTTTGTAGCACTTCGATCCTTCGAGGGCCGGATTGGACATTACCATTCCATATTCACGCAGATGCTTCTCAGACAGCAGTTGGGGCAGTTTTGGGACAACAAGTGGATAAGGTACCATATGCAGTCTATTATGTTAATAAGAACTTAGCTCCTACTGAGTTGAACTACATAGAGACTAAAAAAGAATTCCTTACTGTCATATATGCCATCAACAAGATCCAGCATTATATTACCGAGTACCCCACATTTGTACATACTGATCATGCAACAATCAGGTATCTGATGAATAAACCCATTAATCCTGGTCGTATTACAAGATGGCTTTTGTTACTTCAAGAGTTTGAAATTACCATAGTAGATAAACCATGGAAGGACAATGTGGTTGCTAATTTTCTATCTAGGCTAGAAAATAATGTTGAAGGTACACCCAACGAAGATAGTTTTCCAGATGAGTATCTTTTTGCAATTTCTACTAACACTTCATGGTATGCAGACATTGCTAACTATCTTGCTATAGGGAAAGTACCTCGTCATTTTTCAAACAGGGATCAATGGAAAATTATTCATCATAGTACCTGATATTCATGGATGGCAAGGTACCTCTTTCATATAGGGGTTGATCAACAGATTCAGCGTTGTGTATCAGAGGATGACATCTATGAAATACTGAAGGCTTCCCATGATGACCCTTATGGAGGACATTTTTTAGATAAAAGAATAGGCCACAAGGTGCTGCAAATGGGATGCTATTGGCCTTCTATCTTTCGTGATGCCCGAGATTATGTCCGAAGATGTGACAGTTGTCAATGGATGGGACAACCTGGAAAATCAGATGAGATGCCACTACAGCCCCAGATAGTCCTTGAACCTTTTGAGAAGTGGGCCATTGAATTCATTGGACCCTTCAACTCACCTTCTCACCAAAAGGTTCACATTCTGGTCTACACTGATTATGTTACTAAGTGGATGGAAGCTAGAGCTGTTGTGCAAGCAACAGAACAAGTGGTTGCGGATTTTCTTTTTTAAGATATTTTTGCTCGATATGGTACTCCAAGGGAGATCGTTCCAGATAAGGGAGCACAGTTCACATCCCACATGATAGGAAGGCTTATGCAGAAATACGGGGTTAAACATAGAGTGACAACTCCCTACCATCGCTAGGCGAATGGACAAGTAGAAAGTACGAATAAGGTATTGGAAAATATCTTGATAAAAACTATAGCATGTCATCGTCGGGATTGGTCTCAGAAACTTTTGGAAGCTCTTTGGGCGTATAGGACAACATGGTGGAATACAACTAGGTTTTCACCATTTGAGTTAGTCTATGGGAAATCTCCCTTGTTTCCAGTAGAATTTGAGATCATCACACTCATAACAACTTTGGAAGTGGGATTAGACTTATCAGAGGCCTAGAAACACCAGCTGGAACAACTCAATGAGTTAGATGAGATCTGTTCAGTGGCTATCCAGAAAACTACTGCTATTCAACAACAGAGAATGAAGTGGCATGATAAATTTATCAAGAAGAAGGTGTTTCATACAGGAGATTGGGCATTGCTCTATGACTCTTGATTCAAGGATTTTAAAGGGAAGCTTCGCACTTGTTGGAAGGGACCCTATGAAGTGGACGTTGTGTTTGAAAATGGAATAGTCAGATTGATTACAATAGATGAAACTTGTACTTCCTTCCTAGTGAATGGACATTGTCTGAAATTATACCACTGTCCAGCTTCTAAGGATGCCTTCATCAATAATCTCTCTGATAACTCTGGTTTGATGGTTGTTGGTGCAGAGAATGCTCTCTCTGCTGTATAAAAAAAAAATTAAAAAATTAAAAAATAAATAAATAAATAAATCAAACAAAACAAATAATATATATATATATATATATATATATATATATATATAATATGCTGTTACTACTTACTCGTTTGTCTTTTGCAGGGATAATGATCAAATTATGACAAGAAGGAGCTGAAAGAAAAATTTTCCAAGGAATATTTCATGTTGTTACTCCATCACTGTTGTTACTCCTGAAAATTTTTCGAGGTGTTGGGTGTTGTTACTTCGCCATTGCTGTTACTTCGTCACTGCTGTTATTCCTGCATTTTTTTCTAAGTGTCATGTGTTGTTGCTCCGTCGTTGTTGTTACTCCATTGCTGTTATTACTCTATTGTTGCTGTTACTTCGTTGGTGTTGTTACTCTACCATTGCTATTACTCTGTCGGTGTTGTTACTCCGCCGTTGCTGTTACTCCATTGGTGTTGTTACTCTGTCGTTGTTGTTACTTTGTTGGTGTTGTTACTTCGTCGTTGTTGTTACTTCGTCAATGTTGTCACTCCCTCATTTCTGTTACTCCACCGCCAAGTAGGTTGCCAGGTATGCCTCCGTTGACTCTTACAGATTTAATTAAAATATTCCATTAAAGAGACTAGTACGTGCTGTGGATGGCCACATTTAAGTTGGGGGGGTCCCATCATAAAGAAACGACGACGTACATTAATTGTATTTGTACCACATCATTACCAAATCTAATGTGAATGGGAATAAAAAAATATTGTGATTTCATAATTATGATTCCGACACATTGGGATTTGAATTCGTATGCCAAAAACCTCATCAGTCTTTTCCCCAATACACTGCATTTAATTACTATAATCATTCAGTTGTACTACCATAACTCACCATCATTCGTTGTGTTTTCTGAGAATTTACCCATCACTTTCACCACCCTTTTACCTCGCGGCCATTATGATGTTACCATCGCCACTGTTAGTGCGGATTGTGGCTACTCTCCCCCTACTAGCCGACTGTGTCCACCATGTTGTTACCATTTCTAAAGTGATGGGTGGGTTGGTTGTGCACCATGAGCCAGAGGATACAACAGTGGTTTGAAACAACCAAGAAGTATGACAAATTTTCATAAATGCAGGTTGGAACGTCTACCTTGACAGGTTGCGGGGGTTCAACGAAGCAGTTGCAATTGAATTCGCACTCAAGTTAGGTGAGGAGAGCTCTCGGGTTCGAGGAGTATAAATCCCTGTCACAGAGGAAGCCATCACGGAGGTCAGCAGGCTATCCCAACAAGGACAGAGCTGGTTTTCATGAATAACCTCCCTCTCAGAGTCCCCCAAAGCATTTTTGTAAGCTGGTGAGAACGTCGTCCAGAAAGGCGAAGGCTATGACTAGAATTTATTACCACACCCATGGGGTGATGTAGCAGTTTTTGTAATGAGATATATAACCTGTGAAGGGAGGTATACCACTGTATTTAAATACCACTTCAAAGTGTTGGCTCACCTCTGGTTTCCACAGGTAGAAGCTTTTTCATTAAACATGCCTTTCTTCTTGTTAAAAAGCCTCTAGCTGATGGTGCAATCTTCTCGGCATTCACGACAAGTTGTGGTAGTTATCACCAACCATGGGCTGGTTCGACTATTGGTTATGCATGCAATTGCCCAGTTTCAAATCCTATGGGAAACATTCCGGGAATCTACAGAAGAAGAGATAGCAACTATTATAGATATGCTAGAGAGGAAGATCTGGAAGCAATGGAGGAAGAACCGGTAGCGTACGATGAATATGTAGATCAAGAAGAACCAGAGGAAATGGAGATGGAGACTGAGGAGTCAGAAAAAAACAGAGAGCTTGAAGCAGAAAGAATAGTTGAGGCTGTTACATAAGAACTAGCCTCAACTGTGGAACCAATGGAAGAAGAAGTGTTGCAGCAAGAGAGAGCTGATATAGAAGAAGTCGCCAGCACCACGACTGAGGCTATCCCATAAGAACCAGCCTTGACTGTGGAGCCAAGGGAGAAAATGGGCAACACCATAATGAGAGAAGAGGTACCGTGGTAGGCTGAGGTAGAAGAAATTGTCAACATTATGGCCGAGGCTGTCCCACAAGAACCAGCCTCGACTGTGGAGCCAATGGAGGAAGATGGACCAGGACAAGAGGGGCTCGAGGCTAAAGGAACCGCAGGATCAACAGGAGGAGAAATTATGGACATAATGGATGGGGTCAACACGGTGATACAAGAGTCCACTTTCATTAATACCGTGCTGGAAGAAACAATGATAGCATCAGCTACTCAAGAAATGTTGGATACAGGTGGTGGTGTCACACAAGAACCACCACCAAACTGTCCGTATCTGGAAATTGTGGAGGAATCGAATACTGAAGTTGACACTGTTCCACAAGAACTAGTGTCAACCATGGGATAGGAGATCATACAGGAGGAAGTCTCAACCCAGAGCAGAGCTGTTGTAGATAGAGGAAAAGAGCTTGAGGTCACAGCCATGGCTGGGATAGACCAAGCATAAATTCTCTTTCAATCCCTTTTTGTTCCTCCATTCTGAGAGGAGCGAGGGTGTCTTTCTCTCCCCGACGTGTAGAGGGGGAGGTTTTCGTTCCTCCTATTTTGAAATTTGATGGGTCGGTCATAGGACTAGTTGTTGCAGGTCTGTTGGCCGTAGACTCCTAGCGAGACATTCACGAGGGACAAAGGGATGAAGAACACCCCACAAAGCCACAAGCATAGCAATTGGGTGAGGAAAACACTATTCAGGCAACAGGTACCCAGGAACACAGAAGAGAGGAAGGGGCAGGCATTTCTGAAACAAGGGAACCAAGAGGGGAGATGCCGGTTGAAACGTTGATGGATATCCATGCAATGGATCCACCACCTACTGAGACAACTTCACAGCAGGTTGAGGTAGTAGTTAAGAAGGAAGTAGCTACTCTCGAGGAAGAGGGACCAAGCAGAGCGGTACCGACAATTGAACCTGTGGATACTCCCTCGAGTAATCCACCACCTACCGAACCAATGGCAAGGCCGATCGAGGTGGTTTTTAAGCAAGAAGTGATTGAGGAAGAGCGAACAATGGAGGAAAACCCAACAGTAGGTCTAGCAAACATTCCCTCGAGTGACCTATCTCCTGCTGAACCGAATGTAGTACCAAAGGAGGTGGTGGTCAATCAGGAATGGATAGAGTTGTGCGAGCAATGAAGGTTGCTCATTAAGTAGAAATATCAGTTGCAATTCAGGGATGTGATGTGGCTAAAAATAGAGGTTAGGAGTCTGAGAAGGCAGGTGCACCAGCTAAAGAAACAAGTAAAGAAATATAGGTGGTGGGCTAAGAAGCCCAAAGCCACAGTGGCTGAAGCAGAAACATAAGTGGATAATGTGGCGACAACCTTTGTTTGCATTCAAACAAACCCTATCGAGCACTTATTCGAAGGCCATGAGTTTTCCTTGACGGCTGAAGTTCAAACCTAGAAATCCACCACGACTCGATATCAGAATGAAGTGAAGAGATCCCAGGAACAAGCATCCAAGGCTATATTCGAATAGGTGGAGCGCATAGATATATTGCGATTGAGGCACGCAAAGCAGTAGCTCAAGGTGGAGTGGCTAGAGGGACAAGTGACAGAAATAAAGGTTGACAGAGAGCAGATATTTAGCCTGGCACAAGAGGTAATGGCATGTCGCCCTCCTCCTTCTAGCTATGCTTTGTTCTTGCATGAGCAATTTATTTTCTTCTATTTGGAGAGCATTAAGAAGGAAATTAGTCACAAGATCAAGGACGGTGTACAGTTCCTCTGGATATTGAGGGCCCATGATTTGGTAACTCAACATTTGATGTGTGAGCTTTATATGCATGGATATCTTCTGCGTGCAGACAAAGAGTTTAATCCAGTCCCATATGTGGGGGACATTCATTTAAGGGCTCTTACCTCTTATACTCTCAATAAGATAAGCTAGTAGAAGGATTCTAATACAT
Organism: Pinus tabuliformis; assembly: GCA_031772625.1. Classification (NCBI taxonomy): domain Eukaryota; kingdom Viridiplantae; phylum Streptophyta; class Pinopsida; order Pinales; family Pinaceae; genus Pinus; species Pinus tabuliformis. Next base: position 813,987,495 of record CM062813.1, read on the forward strand.
TTGAGTCAAATCAGACCACAAAGCCTTTTATGATGAGGGGGGAGCACAAGTGGTCAACGACTATGTACAAAGAGCAAAACATATTTTTAGAAATTGAGGGAAACAAAGAACGTATGTTGAGGACATAGAAGTGGTGCATTGATCTTTGTGTCAAACAAATAGTCATGTTTCAAGATGAGGCCCTTGACAGTTTCCAGAAAAGGTGGATGATGTCACCCATGTTTGTCCAGAATAGGGAACCGTTTGGAGCACCAAATTTTGCACGGGCACTAAGTAGGGTGCCAAGATACATGGCATGCATCCAAACATGTGGGGTCTGGTGGATGGGAATTCGGTTCCAGTTCCCTGTCATTTGGTTGCCAACGGAGCACTATACCCCAGCATATAATCTACCAAACGATTGGTGGAAGGAAGTTCTTCTTTCAGAAGGGTATAAGGTTCTAGGAATAGACATGGTAGAGGAATATGATCTCACTCAGCTTTAGGAGGCCCATAGTCTATCCAATCTAGACCTGTGGAGGCAAGGAGCTGCATGAGGGCATGTAGAAGGCTAGTTGGGGGGAGATGTTGGGCACCAAATCTGCTTACCTTTTCCCTACATTTCCACTCATCTTTTCATCCTTTTTGCACTCATTAACATGTATCTACTATGCTAAACCTATGAGGTAACCCTCCTTTCTCTGTCTCTTGGAATATTTAATTAATGAAGTAAAGTCACGAGGGTTTTGCCTATGTGAACCACTAAAACTTGTTATGTCTGCAGATTCCAGAGAACAGGTGTTGATCTCCTAGCATATAGCAGTAGTTCTGCGATTCATAGTAGCCGTTCGACAGTGCTGAAACATCATAACCAACTTGTAGCTGTTTCCAATCCATTTTGGATCATTTCTATTCTCGCTCTCTCGGCACTAGTGCTGTTTTGAATTGATGTATATTTTTGGGCATGTAGTTGCCAAGTTTTGGGGAAGATGTTATCACCCCTGTATTGTATAAAAGATGGATTGTTCTTGTGTGAAGGGTTAGCCGTACCAGGATATGTATTGTAACAACTTTTCTTCAGATTAATAAAATATAAACGCTTTGTTGTTCTATCTTCGGTTGTGAGTGAATGCAGCCCTAATCAGAGAGTTGGGCCTACTCTTCTGATTAGGTGTTGTGTGTTTCCTTTTATGTTTGTTGTTTACTTGTTGTATTTTTCCATAGATTGTTGTGAATGCCTTTTTAAGTTCTACAATTTAATTTCCATTACTGTTACAACAATGCTTTGATTTCTTAATCACGAACCCTTGGTTGATGTAAGATTGTAACCTTGCTCCTGCATATACCTTGTGCGTTACCTTGAAAAGAGTATGCACCCAAATTGATGAATTAATGTAGGAAAAGGGTTGACAAATTTTTTCATACCTCGACACCAACACAAGACTTAACAAAGTTTTACAGTCTATTGAAAGTTGTAGAATTTACAATTTTATAATTTATTGAAAGTTGTATAATTTACAATTTACAAAGTTTCAATGTCTACTTTTTTAAAGTCTAATTATTTAAATGGTGATAGCTCAATGGAAGACCACCTTATTGTGGTTTGATTCCATCATGCCCTGATATTCATATGAAATAGTGACGATAATATTTTGGTGATGAAGGCTCTTTTGACTACAACAAATGAGTTTATGGTGACATTTTTTGACCCTCACCAAAAATTGAAATGGTGACGGTATATGCATCAATAGTATTGACCATAAATTTACATCACAATAAATCATTGTCATTCATATGAAATGGTGACAGTCACTATCCGTCATTATAATCATTATCCATGATGGAGTTTGAATGTCACCACAACAGCTATACTTTTGGTGACGCCACCTTTAGTGACGTTCAATTTTTTGGTGATGGAAGCGAAGGTTCATCACCATTTCTCATATGAAATGGTGACGATCACTATCCCTCATTATAAATCATTATTAGTGACAAACCCTAGATGTCACAACAACACCTATACTTTTGGAAATGCCACATTTGGTGACGTTCACTTTTTAGTGACAGATGCTCTTTTGACCATCACCAATGAGCTGATGGTGACAATTTTCGACCCTCACCAATGTATTTTTTTCTTGTAGTGTGTAGGTCAAGGGTATTGACCTAGATAAATATGTTATGGTTGAGATTTACCTTTCTTTAGAAATACCATGTGTACAAAAAGAATTTGGATGGACATTTTCTTGTGTCATGTATTGTGACCTAAATTAGGGAATTTCTCCCTGTGTCAAGTATTATGACCAGAATTAGGAGAATAGTTTCATAGATTAGATAACATCATGGAATAACATTATTCCTGTGTTTGTACTATGACCATAATTGGGGAGATCATCCCTATGTCAAGTACATTGACTAGAACTAGGAAGAATGTCTGGTGAATTGACATTCTCTCTATGTCAGTACTGTGACCAGCCTCAGAGATCTATCCATGTGCTAGGTACTTTTATCAAATTAGAGAAAAATGTCCAGAAAAGGCTATTCAATTAAATCCTCCCAGCATCTTGCTTATATGTTTTTCTAGAGAGAGTGTGTCTTGATATCCAAGCTTGGTTTGAGGTTGATTAGAGTTCCACTTGGACTATGTGAACCAGTAATGTGAAGGTGAACAAGGACTAGTATGGATACCATGATTTTGAAGTACCAACCGAATCATGATGACTAGTTGATATTAATATTGTAACACGTTCTAGGTGGATGCCATGATTATTATAGGTCAATAAGGTTGACCTAGATGATTGTGATGCTTGTAATGTTGATATTGATTTGATAATGATGCTAATGTAATCTTTCATTAGAAAACTCTTCAATTAGTTGGCATCTTGTAAGACATTATGAATAAAGTATTTATGGCCGGTCTTCATAATCCTTGATGTATTTATAATTTTATGCAAAAACACGGAAGAAAATTAAACATTAAATTAGAAGAAATAAAAGAAAGGAATCAACATAACCATAGCTCATATTCATGTAAATAACATATTTACCATAAGTTAATACCCACAATAATTTAAGCAAGTATTTTCGTAAAAGATGGGATAAGGAACAAGATGTAAATAAATATACTTACTAGGAGCTACTGCCCACCATTATTTATGTGTTCCTTGACAATTTAACAAATATGAGTAAAAATGTAAATGTGCAAACATTTTAGAATAAAATTTACAAAGAGATGTGTCTCTTGGGCAACTTTTCATTTTATACATTCACTTATCACTCACATATCCTTCTCTATCATACACATAGGAAGAAATCTAAGAAAGAGGCAAAAGTTTCTAAGGAGCTAAATTTTTGAGGCATCCTAAATTTCCAACTTTGTGGTCTCTACTTTCCTTTCATGGCTATTGGTTGAATTTCTGAAGTGTGATTTCTTGATCAAGATAGAAAAAATATAATATATATTCACAAGTAATTACCATAGTTTAGAAAAAGTTCCTGTATCAATTATACTAAAAATTTCAACAAGTGCAAGATAATGATGATTTCTCATGACATGCTAGTGGCAATGTAAACCTAGAAAAACAACAATATGATAACTTGTAGGTATGAATATTGGTACTTATGCAATGAATTTGAAGATTGTGTAAAAAGATGAAATGTAGGAAAATGAATTGGATTTCCGAATACATAATTTTTACTTATAAAAATTGTATCTAACTATGTGAATTTTGAGTTTTCTTAAAATTGGTATGTTATTTTTCATGCAAAATGTAATGCATATTAGTGCAACCCTTGAGTATGTAAGTGATAGAATCTTGATACAAAAATATGTGGAGTTGTAGAGACAAAATGCTATTATGGCCAACTATTTTTCCAATATATATATACACACACACACATTCTCAAACAATCCTCTTTTTTTTATATTGTAGGTAATAATGTCCTCTGCTACACCGTATAATTTCTTTCCCAATTGGTTAAGGCTCCAAAATGTTATAGTGGAAATAAATGAGGGTCTCAAACAATCCTCTTTTTTTTATATTGTAGGTAATAATGTCCTCTACTACACCGTATAATTTCTTTCCCAATTGGTTAAGGCTCCAAAATGTTATAGTGGAAATAAATGAGGGATGCATTTTAAGATTTTTATATATGTCAAGATAAAGATGTATTAAAAATAGTAAAAATATTAATTTTTAAAATTATATATTGAGAATCTACACCATCATCTCTATATTTATGCAATTTCATGGGTGATAGATATGTCTAGCTTATAGAAAAGCAATATCGAAGATAGAGATATATGTGTTTTCTTAGAAATTATGTTTTAATGTATTTGCATCCCGAACCACCAGGTTTGTGATTTTGAACCTATATCTAAAGAAGCCAAGTCATATTGCATGTACGATTCCCTCCAAGAAAAATTAAATTCAAAAGAACTTGTGAACATTCCTAGCATGATCACATTTTTAGTATCAACAACGTGTTTGTATTCCTAGTGCCAAAATGTGTGTGCATTTATAGTGCTAGGATTGCACATGTTTTCATGTAGCTAATGACTTTAACACATGGGAAATGGTTGAGATGGGCTTGGAAGGTGGGGAGGGTAAGATAGGGAGGTATAAAGGGGCCAAGGTAGATAAAGAGAGAGAGAAAGAGAGAGATATAAAGAGAGTGTGGGGTGGCGAAGAATGAGTTGGCGAGAAATGGTTTCAGTGGGTTTTGTGGGTTAGGGAGAGTGAGAAAAGTGGGTATAGAGGGTAAAATGGACATAGAAAGGAGGGGGGGATGAAATAATGGGTAAGGGGAGAGAATGACTGAGAGTTAAAAAATGAGGGATATAGGGAAATAGGTTGGGGAAGGGAGAGGGAGGGAGATATTTTTGGTTGACATAGAGAGGAAGGGAGAGACAAAGTTGGAAGGGGATTTGTGAATGATGAATTAGGAAAGGGAGAGTGAAAAGAGAGGGATAAGATAGTTAAAGCGAGAGTGAAGAGAGAGGGATAAGATAATTAAAGAGAGAGAGAGAGAGAGAGAGTTATGGTGTGGGGGAGAGAAAGATAGAACGGGAGAGAGTAAATGGGGAAAAGATAGAAAGAAAGAAATATAGTGAGATGAAATGAGGGCCAAGAGAATGCGAGAGAAGGAGAGAGTGAGGGAGGGAGATATAGAGAAGGATATAGGGAGGGATAGAGAGAGAGAGAGAGAGAGAGAAAGATATAGAGATTTGGTGGGGGGTTGTTGTGAGGAATAGACTAGTTGAGAGAGAATGAAGGGGGGGGAGGGAGTGAGGGAGAAATATGAAAGGTGAGAGAGATATAGAAGGATTGAGTGTTGTTGTAAAGATGTTATGAAACCAGCTCACAAAAATACAAAAAATATAGATCAATGACTTAGAAATCAGCCTCTTCGAGGGGGAAACCTCCTTTACATTACACAAATGAAAAATTCTTGGATGATACAAATGACAAAACCTCCTTTCTATATATAGGATTCTAAGGGGTCACAATATAACCAAAGACGACATAATAATACTAATATAAGGGCACAAAAATAACAATAGTGGGCTTCTATGGGACACAATAATAACAATATGGGGACAATAGGGGCACAACAATAAAAATAAGGGCTACAATGACAATAGTAATGGGGGAATCACTAGTATTATAGGGACCTAACATGCCCCTCTCCTTCAAAAAAGTATTGTCCTCAACATTTGAGTAGTCCTGGATGCTTCAGTATAAAATTCTCATCCTCCCATGTGGAATCTTTAGCGGGTAAGTTCTTCCACTTGATGAGATACTCTTAAATTGATCGATTTTGTAGCAGTCGAGTTCTTGTTTCTGTGACTGCTTCAAGTTCCAATTTTTTTTTCCTTCCTCATCAAGTTCTGGAAATATTTTTTGAATTGGGATCTTGTCACCTATAAGCTTCTTTAAGCATGAAACATGGAAAACTAGGTGCACTCGAGAAGCTGCAGGGAGCCCCAACTTGTATGCCATAATACCTACCTTTTGCAACACCTTGTATAGACCATAATACTTTGGTGATAATTTATTATCCTTCTTAGCTTGCTTGAGGGACATTTGTTTATATGGTTGTAGCCGTAGGAATACCCAATCACCTACATCAAAACTTCTTTCACTGTGATGTTGATATGCCTATTGTTTCATTCTATTCTGCACCAAAGTGAGGTTATCCTTTAAGAGTTGGAGAACTTGTTGTTGATGCTTGATGTGATCTTCCACTACTTGAACCTTAGAATTTTCTCTTAAATATGATGTGATGGATGGTAGATGATATTCATAAAGTGCCATAAATGGGGTCATTTTTGTTGTAGTATGGAAGGAAGTGTTATACCACCATTTGACCCATTGTGTTTGTTTATCAGATACAAAGCAATGAAGATATCCTTTCAAACATTTGTTTACTATTTTAGTTTTCCCATCAGATTGAGGATTATAAGATGAGCTATGAGCTAACTAAGTACCAAGACAAGAAAATAATTCTGTTAAAAAATTTCTAGTGAAAATGGGATCTCTTTCGCTTACAATAATCTTTGGGTTTCCATATAGATTTTGAATTGTTTCCATAAATGAAGTAGAAAATGTACTCACTTTAAATGGATGAGATAATGCATAAAAGTGTGCATACTTGGTACGTTTGTCAACTACCACCATGATAACACTCTTTCCTTCGGACTTGGGAAAACCTGTGATAAAATCCATTGAAACCTCCTCCCAACATTAGATTGGAATGGAAAACACTAGTTGAGGGAGGGAGAGATAGAGAAATATGAGGGGGACGAGATAGAAATAGAGCTAGAGGAGAGGAATTGAGGGAGAAATATGGAAGGTGGGAGATAGAGAGAGAAGGATAAAAGGAGGGATATATAGAGAGAGATGAAGGGTAGATAGAGAGAGAGGGAGAGAGGGGGGTGAGAAAGAAAGAGTGAGTGAGTTGGAAGGGGGTTATTATGAAGCATGGACTAAGGGAGGGAGGGATAGAGAAATAGATGAAGGGGGAGGGAACAATGAGAGAGAGGAATGGTAAGAGAAAAAGAGAGAGAGGATGGAGAGTGAGAGGAAAAGGGAGGAAGAGGGAGTGAGTGATAGAGAGAGGGAGAGGGAGTGAGGGGGGCAAAGAAAATGGGAGAGGAAGTAAGGGGGGACAAAGAGAAGGGGAGAGGGGGGGAGATAGAGACAGAGCTGGAATGTGTAGATAACAAAAGATGGGGGGGGGCTAGGGAGAGAGTATAGAGGGATGGAAGAGACAGAGAAGGATAGAAGGGGGTAGATAGAGAGACAAAGAGAAGGGGGGCTGAGGGAGGGAAGGGAAGAGAGAGTGGGAGAGAATGGGATGAGGGGGAAAGAGGGGGATAGATTGAGTCATGGAGTGAGTGGAAGAGGGAGGGAGTGAGATATAGGTAGATATGAAGAGAGAAGTAGGTAAATATGGAGAGGGAGGTAGAGGCGGGTTACTGAGAGAAATAGAGAGAGAGATAAAATAAGATAGGGAGGGATAGTGATAGAGATAGGGAGAGAGAGAAATATAGGGAGAGAATGAGGTGAAGAGAGTGATAGTGATGGGGGATAAGGTAGTGAGGGAGTGAAGGGGAGGGAGAGAGAGGAGAGATCTAGATATATATATGGATGGGGGGGAAGAGAGAGGGAAGAAGGGAGAGAGAAATAAAAGTATTGTGAGGGGGAAAGAAGGGGCAAATAGAGGGGAGAATAGAGAGAAAAAGATAGAGAGTGAAAGCAAGAGATATTTTGAAGTTCTTGATAGCTTCAAAAGGTATTATACATTAGATTGGTGTCTTAGCATGTAGAAGACAGTTGATTCCCTCTTTAGGTGCTTGTTTGATGGAGTGGGTGATTTGAATTATTTCCTAAGTCTAACTTTGGAAAAGTATAATAATTAAATTCAATTAATTATTATGTATTATTAATCCTAAGTACTAAGAATAAATAATAAATTATTTAAGTGACTCTGTTTTCATCTCAATTATTGATCTCAAGTGAAACAACATCTAATCATTCCATAAATCACTTAGGAGATTATGGTTATTGATTTAGATTAATGAAGTAATAAAACAAGCCTAATGGAGTAACGAAGACACAACATTCATAGTGCTATTTTCTCAAGGGGAGAAAATGATTTTCTCAAGAGTGCGAGGCTCACCTAGACTATAGAGAATGGGGGAAGAGTGTAGGGAATTTTCAAGAGTAATTCCATGAGGCAGATTTCAGTGAATTGAGAGATCTAGTAGTTGAAGTTCAGACAAGGTCAATTTATCTAGTGGGATGATTTCCTTGAGTGCACTGGGGTCATATGAGGAGGAAAAGAGAGGGTCTATTTTCTGTTAGGACAAATTCCTTGGGCCGATTTTGTTAGGATATTCCGACACATAGGAAATAGTTAAGTACAACTTGGTCTAGTTTAGAGTTAGGTATAGAGTTAGGTAAAGTGTGTTTCTTTACCGTTGTACATATTGTAACTTACAATCCGACGGTCACGATATGTAGTGATCCGACGGTTCATTCTCTCCTCGATATTACCGACACTTGATCCGTGGCTTGACACCTGATTGGTCCATGAGTTCTATTTAAAGCGCATGGAGGGTCATTGTTCGGGTAATCCGTGCATGAGAGAAGCTTATGTAAATTTTCATTCTTTGATTAATAAATTGCCTGTAGTAGCCACGTTGGCGCAGGCCGTGGACTGTTTCCCTCTTTCAGGGTTTTAACCACGTCAAAAATACTGGTGTTGTGGGGAAAAGTATCCAACACGGAATGACCCTATCCCACTCTAAGGGTGACAGTTCCTTAGCAACAGCTGAAAGCAAAGCTATCTAAAGTTTCTTCTTTATGACATGCAAGAGATAAAAGGAAGAGATCCACTTACCGATGTCTTGCGCAAATGGTCGATCCAATCTCCTTTGATTGCCGCTTGCTCCCAGCTCCAAGTCTTTTCACGGGCCCAGCTACACGAGATCCTGCAAATAAGACAAGAAAAGGAAACTACAAGAAGCATGCATTCATAATCGATTCAAGGATTAGCATAAATCAAAGACGCAAGTAAGACAATACACTATTGAAACACATGCGAATAGAAGAACCTCAAAAGCTTTATTAATATATGGAAGTAAGGTTCAGGCGGTGATACAACCATGAGAGGTCCAATCCAGCATCACCTTCCCGACGGAGAGAAATCTCTTCTTCACCTCCCTCAAGCAATCACCCAATACTCTCAACTGCAAACCAACAACAATTCTTTGCACTAAATTCCCCGGCCTCTTAGATCCCATGGGATGAGATCCTTATATAGAGTTTTGGAGTGAAGATAAGTCAACTTGATGTGTGACTTGTTGTCCTCTTCAACTCCAGTTGTTCTTCAGTTCTTCACTCGGAGTTTCTACCTTCCACTTGGAGTTTTAGAAGCTCTTAACTCATCATTAGGCGAATCTTATGATCAAGTGTCTTTTTAGAAGCTTCCTGGGCACTGGCACATTGAGAGAAAGATTCCTCCACATGTCAGAGTACGCCCAGCGCAGGTAGCCTTTGTTGCACTTGCGATGCAGCGCAAGTAGCCTTTTTTTCACTTGCTATGCAATGCAGGTAGCCTTTGGAGCAGCTACTTTGATCCAAAATTGACCTGTTTTTGAGTGTTTTTCAGTGGAGAATTGATTTGCAGTGCTGTGGTTTGCTGACCTTGTTCCTCTAAGGGTAAGAACAACATGTTTAGGGACTTTGGATCCCTCAGTTTATTGACATTTCATGCTCCATGCTGTAAGGCACAAAAATGTCTATAACAGTTGCCCCCTAAAGTATGAGGTCGTTTATCGGGTGAAATGCTTTATTAGGAGGATCCGAAGTTCATTCAAATCGTCGGGAGGTGACCTGTAACAAAATACAATACAATACATTATCTTTTCATACTTTCTTTTCATGATCTAGCTGAGGCGGGCATTTCCCATGCTCAGCTTTATAAATACATTTGCTGTACATAAACAGACGATCGTCTGATAATAGACTGATAATTCTCTGCTTTTAATTATCATCCTTTTAGTAGGATGATCATCTGCTGCACATGTCTATGTTTTTTATCTCCTGAATATATATCGCAGCCCGGATGGATGAAACTAGATCCGGGGTCTTCAAACTTGTCCGATCTTCACTCTAGTACAAGTCGATCCATGTGAGAATTTCTTGAAGTCGAACATGGAAAAACATCGCTTGATTACCAGTCAATAACGTAAACTGTTAACAAGCGCGAGAGGAATCACCGATAATGATGATGACCCTCAAGGTACTGCAGCACAATTCACGTGGTGTGAATATAGGATCTGACGTCGAACACCATGCAAAGTCTCCCGGTCGAAGGTCATTAATGTATACCTATCGCCGGGAGTGAGAAACTTGCCATTGAGGCATGCAAGCTTCAAAGTACTGAGGGGGTGTTCCTAGATCAACTTCTTGGATAGTGAGCTGATGTCGACAAGAAGTGATCCTGTCAAAGGAGGGCCTTAATGAATCCCACATCAGTGACACGGAACAGAGCTAGTGATGATGGTGAAAACGATCTGTGAAATATGATTCAGGGTGGCGGTCATGGAAGGATGAGAGATGATGTACGGTAGTGGATGGGACCCGGTTGACACTTTCTGAATGACATCTCTTGAACATATAACGACACTGATGTGATGGATCGGTAGCATTACCCCATGTATGGATGGTATGGCGAGACCATGGTGAAGGGACCGGTGAATGATAATAACCCAACCCGATATTTACGGAGGCAAAAGTGTCATGTTCAAGAGCGACTTGCTACCATTAAGCTTTGAGGTTCTTCCCAATTTTTCCCCAGTCATTTCTGACCAGTACCTCTTTATTTTTGTCAAGCTTGAGGAGGATAACATATGCTTGTTCTATAACCTGCCCTTCGGGCAAGCCCATCGCTATGTTTTAACGAGCTTAGCGATAGGGAAACTCGTTCTCGTCTAAAGACAAGTTTGTCGCTATCTAATATTTTTAACGAGCCCAGCGACAAAGACAACTCGGTCCTTTTCATTTTTAGAGAGTCTGAAAAGGGTACATAAAGTGGACTCCAGGGGTCCTTTTTCGTCATCTAATCCCTTAAGTCCGAAAAAGTATAAAACAATACAGAAGGGATGAATGTTCGATAGCTTTCTCGAGCCGAACTAGACAAGCGCTCGATCTTTTTGTGCAATAATCCCTCAGGTCCAAAAAGATTAAAATCTAGAGGAGGGATAGCTCTTCCGGTCCTTTTAACGAGCTGGAAGGCCAAAACTCGGCAAACTTTTCATTTTTTTACGAGTCAGTGAAAAGAGCTCAAAGAAGACTCGTATTTTGAGTGATAAACAGGGATAGCAGCAGATTCCAGGTACAGGTTGGAATTTTCCAATCACGGCAGTATTACAAGGATGGCTAGGTGGGATCACCCTTCGCAGCTGTTCCTCAAAATAGGTAAACAATCAAGTGGATGTGAATGATCGGCCAAATGAAAAGTGGAGGTGACGGTGCACAAACACGACCAAGGCTTTTATGGCTGATGAATTTACGGTCTCAAATGGTTATTTACCGGTTCATTTTTTCTGAATGAGCTTGAACTCTGTGGGAAAGCCTGCTCACAAGCTTATGTTTATTTTTTAACGAGCATGAATTTCTGCATTAAAACTGCTCGGTTCTTGCGTTTATTTTTTAACGAGCATGAACTTTGCCAAAACTGCTCGTTCTTTTGCATGCCCCCAGCATCATAATAACGCATGTCAAAGGAGGGTGCCCCCCAAGCTTCATTGCATTCAACTTGGTGGTTGGAATGAAGGTTTACCTTTGAATTTTGAAAAGGGGATTTGTTTCATTTTTTAATGAGGTTGACATAGTAAAAGAACTATCCTCGTGACTCCTTGTTTCATTTTTTAACGAGGTTGACATGAGATAAGAACCGTCCTCGGAGCCCACTGTATTTACAGTATTTCCATTAGGGCAATGATCCATGCTGACAAAATATTTAGGAATCTTCCGAATCCGTTGGATATAGAAGATTTCATATTGTAGGTTTCCACTGTGGCTATTTCCGCCAGATTACTTGCCGGCGGTAGGGCAAAAGTACCCATTAAGGCAGGGTCTTTTAGGAGACCTACTCCAATATTTTGGAGCGATTGATTACTTTCATGGATCATTGTGCTGCTTCCCGTAACTTGAGAACTGTTGGGGAGAAATGTTTGTTGGTCGACGATTGTAATTTTTCCTTGAAAAGGAAATATAATCCTCCTGAAGTAGGTCGACACAACTGCAGCCATGGCATATATCCAAGGCCTTCCCAGTAGGATGTTGTAATCGAGGTTTTCGTTGATTACTTCCACATCAACTTCTACTGTTTTGCCCCCCAGTTCAACTTGCAAGTTATTTAAAATCCCGTATGGAGTGTATGATCGTCCATCAAATGCTTTTAACGTCGTTGACGATTTCGACAAGGGTGGTGAGCCTAAATTTTTCCAGCAACTCATCGACATAAGACATGTAGATGCCCCCTCATCAATAATTGTTCGATGAACAGTTTTGTTGAGGGCTTTCACTTGAATAAGGAAAGCTTGTTGAGCTGGTAACTGAGGGTCATATCCTTTATGATCAAAGGCCACAAGATTGGAATCCATTGGGCCAATCCCACCTATAGTTGATAATAAAGCTTGCTCTTGGGAGGTGCAATTTTGCGCTACCTCAGGCGTCGACATAGCGGACGACGATTGGGTCAGGTCCTCTATTATATTATAATCCTGTGTTATTTTTTCACGAGGATTAAATGTCGATTTGTGTACTACTCCCTTTGGCGACTTTATCATTGGTTTAGGAACGATGGGTGGCACAACTTTGGTCAAAGTTGTTGTTGAACTACTAGGTTGTTTATTTGCCTTGTTGTTCAACTGCTTTGGATCCCTGTAATCTTTATTCCTTGTCAAAGCATTATTCTGCTGCTTCGAGGTGGACAACATAAGCACTTGGGATCGGGAAGCATTTTGATTAGCAACCAGATTTTGTCTTGGATTAGGAAACGGATCAGTCAATACTGCTGGGGTTTTTGAACTCTTGAAGAGTTTCTTAACTTCAGCTATATGTGGACAATCTTTCGTCCAATGATCCTCATCGCATATATGACACCCTGTCGGGGGTTTCCCTTTCCTTTTCTTTTTCTTCTTGCCCCCTGGTTGCTTCAGTTGTTTGCCCTTGTCGGTCGACATGGCATTTACTTCTGAGGCAAGAAGTTCCTCATTTGCATTTTGACTAGAAATTTTGCGTTTTCCAGTCACGCCATTGTTGGCGTGAGAGTCAGTATTCGATTTAGGAGGGGGAGGAATTGAAAATTCAGGTCTGGGGGCGTCAGGTATTTTGTCGTAGAGCGTGCCAGACTGAGTATATACTAAGTCCAGATATTGAGCACGAGCAATGACCTGCTCCTCTGTTACGACTCCCCCCTTGGCCACATCTTCCGTTATAGCCGGAAGTAACGAATTTATAAACCATTCAGCTAACAGCTGATCGGGAACGTAAGTTTTCACCATCCTACGACGACGTCGCCACTCATGTATATGATCAGATATGTGAGTGGCCGTTGTCTGTTTGAAGTTGGTAAGGAGTTCTGTTCCCGTTTCATACCTTATCGGTAATTGAAAATGGGTTAAGAAAGTCGTGGCTAAGGAGCTGAAAGTCGTGGTCTGCGAAACCAGAGATTCTGGGTTCGATCCCTAGTGGAGTCGCTAGTCTGTTGTGGGGAAAAGTATCCAACACGGAATGACCCTATCCCACTCTAAGGGTGACAGTTCCTTAGCAACAGCTGAAAGCAAAGCTATCTAAAGTTTCTTCTTTATGACATGCAAGAGATAAAAGGAAGAGATCCACTTACCGATGTCTTGCGCAAATGGTCGATCCAATCTCCTTTGATTGCCGCTTGCTCCTAGCTCCAAGTCTTTTCACGGGCCCAGCTACACGAGATCCTGCAAATAAGACAAGAAAAGGAAACTACAAGAAGCATGCATTCATAATCGATTCAAGGATTAGCATAAATCAAAGACGCAAGTAAGACAATACACTATTGAAACACATGCGAATAGAAGAACCTCAAAAGCTTTATTAATATATGGAAGTAAGGTTCAGGTGGTGATACAACCATGAGAGGTCCAATCCAGCATCACCTTCCCGACAGAGAGAAATCTCTTCTTCACCTCCCTCAAGCAATCACCCAATACTCTCAACTGCAAACCAACAGCAATTCTTTGCACTAAATTCCCCGGCCTCTTAGATCCCATGGGATGAGATCCTTATATAGAGTTTTGGAGTGAAGATAAGTCAGCTTGATGTGTGACTTGTTGTCCTCTTCAACTCCAGTTGTTCTTCAGTTCTTCACTCGGAGTTTCTACCTTCCACTTGGAGTTTTAGAAGCTCTTAACTCATCATTAGGTGAATCTTATGATCAAGTGTCTTTTTGGAAGCTTCCTGGGCACTGGCACATTGAGAGAAAGATTCCTCCACATGTCAGAGTACGCCCAGCGCAGGTAGCCTTTGTTGCACTTGCGATGCAGCGCAGGTAGAGTTTGTTGCACTTGCTATGCAGTGCAGGTAGCCTTTGGAGCAGCTGCTTTGATCCAAAATTGACCTGTTTTTGAGTGTTTTTCAGTGGAGAACTGATTTGCAGTGCTGTGGTTTGCTGACCTTGTTCCTCTAAGGGTAAGAACAACATGTTTAGGGACTTTGGATCCCTCAGTTTATTGACATTTCATGCTCCATGCTGTAAGGCACAAAAATGTCTATAACAACTGGTGTATTGATCTGTGATCTGGTTGTGAGCGGTGTCCTTTTGGTGTTCTTTCTGAGGAACTTACCCTGTAAATTCCAACATGGTATCAGAGCTATTTGAGGGCCGCGTCCGTTGGTGATCCAATTCTGAAGCCGGTAGAACTGCATGCGGCTGTCGTTTCCTAGATCTGTTGTTTCTGACTGCTTTCGGGCCGAGAGGACTGCTCTGTTGCGTTCGGAGCATCTGTTCCAGTGAGAAACCCCTTTCGCTTCATGCGAAAAGGTTTCCGGTAGCCCTAGCTGCGTCATTTTTCAGATTGGGAGGTATACAGTGTTTTTGTAGTTTACTGTTATTTTCTCTCTGCTTATTTCGGTTTCGGTTTATTTACCCCTTTTTTTTAACCGGATCTATACCTTTCATTTCTGCGTATGCTCTTTTCCTTGCGACTTTGTGCGATCTGGGCAAATCAGAAACAGAAAGGAAGGATTTTTCTCATGCGTATGCTCTTTTCCCTGCACCTTAGTGTGATCTTGGAAAATCAGAAACATTGAGAAAAATATTTAGTTTTTCGGCTAAAGCTAACTTTGAGATTTTTTTTAAAAATATCTAGTTTTTTGGCTAAAGCTAACTTTGAGCCACAAGGTTCGTTTTTCTTTGCATATTCGTGTTGGGTTTTGTGTTTTGTGTTTTGTAGGGAAAAAGAGCTTTCTCAAGGCAAGCATGCAAACCGAGGCCCCCCCCCCACCCTCTCTCTCTCTCTCTCTCTCTCAAATTTTTTGTATAGATCAATTGGTTCAAAGCTATTTTAAGAGAGTAGAGGTCTTGGGTTCAAGTCTCCATTTTGTGGGGGCGTTTTTTTTCATTCCCGCACATTCGCACACTTTGCCGACAACTTCAACAATGTTTTTTCAAAAAGCCATAACTTCTTCATCCGGAAGCCTTTTTCAGAGCCGTTTTTTTTAAAACAGCCTAATTTTTTGAGATCTATCCATTGGAACACTTACTTTCAGCATCTTCGGCTTCAGTTTTTTAAAAAATGGAAAGTCCATGCCAAGTCATTCTTGACAGCACTAACTACTTCCAATGGATAGCCTACATGGAAGATTTACTTAGAAGTAAAGGTCTCTACAGAATAGCCACAGACCAAGAGAAGAAACCAAAAGATGAAGACAAGGCTGCAAAATGGGAAAATAGACAAGATCAAGCATGTGGTTTGATAGGGATATCTATTTCTCCTGATCTTAGATTCCATATTGCAGAACTTGAGACTCCTCATGAAGCATTGGAAAAAATCACTAAAGTCTTTGGGATTAAAAATTAAATTAGAGCCCATCAACTTGAAAATGAGTTGCTTACTTTGGATCCTAATAATTTTTCTTGCATTGAATATTTCTTGTCCAAATTCAAGACCCTTAGATATGTCTTGGAAGGTGTTAAGATTAAGAAAGAAGATGGTAACCTTATTTATTCCATCCTTACTAAGTTGGGACCAGCCTACTCTGTATTTGTTTCCACTTTCCATTCTACAAGGGAAGCTTTTATTTGTCAAGGAAAAGACTACAAGGCCCCTTCCTTTGACTCCTTTTGTGATTCCTTAATAAGAGAACAAGAAAAACTCTTACACCTTGGTCTTCTTAATCTTGGAAACTCTTCCACGAAAGCGTTAGCCGCCCAGCAGCAACCAAATTCAAAGAATCCTAAGAAGTCATATCCTCAAAAGAATGGTCCTAAACCAACTCAGCCTCAAAATGAAAGATCATTTCAGCAAAATGATAAGACCAATAAAAACAAATGGAAGAAGACTGATAGACATTGTAACTTTTGTATTCGAGATGGCCACTTAGAATCTAAATGCTTTAAGAAGGTGGAAGCCGCAATGAAGAAACATAACATCCATGTGGAGCCTACTTCAACTTCAACTTCCGGAATGGCACTTTCTGCATGTCGTTGTTAATCATCTCAGTCTGGTTATGCATTAAATGTATCTTCTTCCTCTCCTTCTCATGAGTGGCTCATTGATTCTGGAGCCTCTTATCACATGGCCAAAAACCAAGCCATGTTTTCTTCTTTAAATGATTGTAACACCAAAAATATATATGTTGGTGATGATAGATCTCTTAATGTTGTAGGGACTGGAACTGTTCATCTAGACAATGGTCATTTTAATGATGTATTATGTGTTCCAACCTTATCCTGCAACCTTCTATCTGTATATCAGATAACTCATTCAGGTGAAGGTAAAATTGTTGAATTTTCACCTCATGATGTTGTAATCAAGGATCTAAGAGATCCTAAACAGATTCTAGCTACTGGTATTGCTGATGATTCCACAAGGTTGTATAAGTTTCACAACTTTGGGTCATCAAATCTTCCCTCAGTATTTGTTGCTCATAATGATGAAGTGAGCAAACTTTGGCATGAGCGATTTGGTCACTTAAACTATCGCTCCCTTCAGCATCTATGTAAAGAAAATATGGTGACAGGTCTTCCTATGGTATCTTGCAGAGATGGTGTTTGTTCCGGATGTGTACTCGGAAAACATCATCGGGACAGTTTTGACAAACGTGCCTCTTGGCACGCCTCAGCCCCTTTACAGCTTGTGCACAGTGATTTATGTGGTCCTCTTCCTGTTGCTTCATTCTCTGGCTGCAAGTATTTCTTAACTTTCATTGATGATTTCTCCAGACGCACTTGGGTATACTTCTTAAAACTCAAGAGCGAAGTATTTAACACATTTTTGGCCTTCAAAGCCTTTGTTGAAAAACAATCTGGACATCAAATTCTTAAGCTAAGAACTGATAATGGTGGAGAATATGTTAAAAACACATTCATCAACTTTTGCACCGAAAATGGAATTCAAATGCAACATACTGTTCCATACACTCCACAACAAAATGGTGTAGCTGAAAGAAAAAATCGCACCTTAAAGGAAATGGCTAATTGTATGCTGCAATCTAAAGGACTCAGTCTTAGTTTTTGGGCCGAAGCAATTAATTGTGCAAATTATATAATCAATCGCACTCCTACTAAGGTTCTAGAGAATATCACTCCAGAAGAAGCTTGGAGTTCCATTAAACCAGATGTAAGTCACTTTCGTGTTTTTGGAAGTGAAGCATGGGCCCATATTCCAGATGAAAAGCATAAAGCTTTAGAACCTAAGAGTGAGAAATGTACTTTTGTTGGATATTTTGAAGATGTAAAAGGTTATAGACTTATTCCATTTAAGTCCAAAAATGTTATCATTAGAAGAGATGTAAAATTTGATGAAAATAAATCGGCCTGCGAGCCTAGTCCGGCGGATGTGCCACCTCTTCCTATCTCTTCTACTTTTGAAAACATTTCTTCTTCAGATGATGAAAGTGAGGATGATAATCCTCCCCCACCTTCTCAAGATCCTCAACTTCCAAGATGGGTCCGTGCTACTCGGGATGCAGCAGGTGATCTTGCTGGTGATCCTACAGATCAGCGACGTACACGTTCTCAGTTTGAAAGAGCCTCTTCTTTACTGGCTCAAGCTCCAGTAAATCATGATCCTGACACTTTTGCAGAAGCTTCAGGCCATCCACATTGGGAAGCAGCTATGAATGAAGAATATCATTCATTGTTGGCAAATGATACATGGGATCTTGTTCCTCTACCAAAGGGACGCAAACTTGTTAGATGTAAATGGGTTTACAGAACCAAGTATGGACCAGATGGGAAAGTTGATAAACATAAAGCTCGTCTTGTTGCTAAGGGCTTTTCACAGGTTGAAGGCATTGACTACACTGAAACCTTCTCCCCTTTGCCAAAATGAACTCTATCCGCCTTGTTCTTTCCCTTGCTGCCTCTTTAAAATGGGAAGTCCATCAGATGGATGTTAAATCTGCCTTCTTGCATGGGGACTTGCAGGAAGAAATCTATATGGAACAACCCATTGGCTTCATACAAACAGACTCCAGCCTTGTTTGTCGACTTAAGAAATCCCTTTATGGTCTCAAGCAAGCTCCTCGGGTTTGGTATGCCAAAATGGATAGCTTTCTTTTAGAATCTGGCTTTTCTAGGTGTTATTCTGACAATACTGTCTACACCAAGAAAGTGGGCAACTCTCTTATCATCCTTGTTCTTTATGTTGATGATCTTATTCTTACTGGTAGTGATCCCAACCTTATAAACCATGTGAATTCCAGCCTTAAAAAGAAATTTGAAATGACAGACTTAGGACACTTACACTATTTTCTCGGTCTTCAAGTCTTGCAATCCAAGGAGGGTATTTTCCTTTCCCAGTCCAAGTATGCTTGTGATATTCTTCGTCATTTTCACATGGAAGACTGTAAGCCAGCCCCTTCTCCCTTTCAGTCTGGAGTCAAACTTTCAGTCTCTTGTACTTCTCCTGAAGTTGATGCTACCTTATACCGTCAACTTGTAGGAAAACTCTTGTATTTAACCCATACTCGTCCTGACCTTTCCTTTGTTGTTGGCCTTGTTGCTCGTTTTATGCAAAACCCCCGTGAAAGTCATTGGAAAGCAGCTAAAAGAATACTTCGTTATGTTCGAGGTACAGTACAGTTTGGGATTCATTACAGTGCCAAAGCAGCTCCTCTATTAGTTGGTTTCACTGATTCTGATTGGGCTGGTGACCCTGATGATCGAAAGTCTACTGCCGGTTATGTCTTCACTCTTGGTTCAGGACCTATTACATGGGCTTGTAAGAAACAGGCTGCCATTTCTCTTTCGTCAACAGAAGCAGAGTATCGTGGTGCTGTGGAAGCTAGTAAGGAAGCCTTGTGGCTTCGTCAGATCCTATCAGAGTTTGGCTTTGAGCAGCAGCATCCAACCACACTTTGGTGTGATAATCAAAGTGCCATTCAGCTATGCAAAGATCCAGTCCAGCATCAGCGCAGCAAACACATTGAACTACACATGCACTTCATCAGAAAGCTCATTCATGACCATGTTCTTGAAGTGCAATATTGTTCAACAGATGATCAGGTTGCAGACATCTTCACAAAGGCTCTCACAGAGGCGAAGTTCACTAAACTTCGATATATGCTTGGAGTTCAGGAAGTTGTCACTAAGGGGGGATAGGCTCTAGTGCCTCCTTCCTTCTCCTATTGTGTCATATTTGTAAATCCTTCAATCTTATCCCAAGTTGTTCTTAAGGGGGGATGTTAGGATATTCCGACACATAGGAAATAGTTAAGTACAACTTGGTCTAGTTTAGAGTTAGGTATAGAGTTAGGTAAAGTGTGTTTCTTTACCGTTGTACATATTGTAACTTACAATCCGACGGTCACGATATGTAGTGATCCGACGGTTCATTCTCTCCTCGGTATTACCGACACTTGATCCGTGGCTTCACACCCGATTGGTCCATGAGTTCTATTTAAAGCGCATGGAGGGTCATTGTTCGGGTAATCCGTGCATGAGAGAAGCTTATGTAAATTTTCATTATTTGATTAATAAATTTCCTGTAGTAGCCACGTTGGCGCAGGCCGTGGACTGTTTCCCTCTTTGAGGGTTTTAACCACGTCAAAAATACTGGTGTATTGATCTGTGATCTGGTTGTGAGCGGTGTCCTTTTGGTGTTCTTTCTGAGGAACTTACCCTGTAAATTCCAACAGATTTTGTAAGTGGGGCCAAGTTACATGTTCTAGTAGTGAATTTTTTTGTATTTTTCTCCATGGGTATAGGACTATATTTTCCTAAGGATTTTAATGAAGGAAAATTGTTATCATTCTATAATTACTATTGTGATGTGATTGATCTCTCTAATTTTGTTTTCCCATTGCAAATTATTTTTTAGAAGTTAAATTTCAATGATTTTATTTTCTATCAATTCAAAATTTTATTTGATATATTTATGGGAATAAAAACTATTGAGGAATAAATAATTCTAGGTTGGTATTGGAAATTTAACATGGTATTAGATATATGACAACTTTAAGGGAGAGATCTGAGATCAAAATAGTTTTACAACAAAAAGTTATTTTCTTTTATGGCAGCATAATTTTTAGTTTGCAACTAAGGTCTTATGACCAAATCTAATATTTGAAATGGCATGAAAGATTTTGAGAAATGAAGACAAGTGAGATAGGGTTTCTAATTTTAGTAGATATAATGGTGGGATCACTATTGTTTTGAAACTAAATGGTTTGTAGGACATTTTACACATTGATCTAGGTTCCTTTTAACCCTACCCATGAATCCAAGCATAACCTGAAGGATGTGAAAGTGATGGGTATTATCTTGGAATGTGTGAGGGATCTTATAATTACTCACATAACGTGGAAGGACACAACACATAAGATGTGGCTAGACTTAACCTATATTTATCAAAGTCAGAATGAGAATAGGATAATGGTGTTGTAGGAGAAGTTGAAAATCATATAGACAAGCGAATCAAAGACTGTAACCTCATATAGGATCATGATGAGTTATAAGTTGTGGGAGAAGTTATAAGTGATTTAGAGTTAGTGAAGGTAGCTATAAAGGGATTTGCTAAGCATTATACCACATTTTCAAAGGGTATTTTGCTAGACAACAACTTATTGATTAGAGCCATTTGTGGCATGACTTCATCCAAAAAAGGATCTGAGAGAGTTTAATAAATGGTGGATAACATAGGACTGGTGGTGGTGATGAGTTTCTTACTCTTGCTATGTTTTTGGCTTCTAGACACACCCACAAAAAAGTGGCACACACCCACACACTAAATCACACACTAACAAATATAAACAACCCACACACACATAAGAAACACAATCACGTACCTAATCCCTCATCCATAAAAGCAACACACTCACACACCTAACCCACACATCTTTATAAGAATCAAACTGGAAAATTCATATAGGTGACACACTCACTCACACACACATAAGCAATTCATTAACACGTATAACAAAATTAGTATTTAAGAAGAGATATATAGGGTGTTATTATCATCTATATTTTTCCAGGCCCATAATAAAATGTTGATACCTCTATTTATTACAAAAGGAAAGAAAAAAGGAAAAATAATAAAGTGAATGGATTAGGAGATAATGATTTGGATTGGATCATTATATTATTTTTCATCTATCTTGATTATTTTCGAGTGGAAAAATTAGAGGAATCAACTTGTAGGAGTAGTTTCATTGGTGGGTACCAGTTAGAATAATCGGGGTATGAAAACTTCCAGGGCCATTTTTAGGCATTAAACAATGTCTTCGTGTTGTCAAAACTCTCCCCTTTAAGAATAGGAATTCGTGATATTTTGCACTCATATATTTCCATCACTGCAAGAATCACATTAAACAGAGTTTGTATGTAAAAGTTAGGCCTCCTGTAAGTTGATCTATCATGACTTACCACCATGATTTGAGAAGTTTCACCTGAGTGCCTATTACTCTTCCAAAAGGGGTTATCCATGTGTGAACTATGAAAAAGACTCTAGAAAAGTCAAAGTAACTCTAGATGAGAGTAGGAGTCAAAACTTATCCCTAGTTGGCTACCATGATGTGTTAAAACTAGGCTAGTAGGAGGAGAAGGGGTTCCATTCTATTCTATTGTATCTTGTTCCATACTAGAGTAGAGAAACTAGCAGTGAAAGACTAAAGTGGGAGAAACAATGTAAACTTTGAAACGGGAACTGATACTGTTACCCGTTTTGTAGAGATAGCTAAAAAGTGACATGATTTTGAAAATGGGTGATGCAGAACGCACATGTTTTTTCTAGAGCATAGTTTTTGGCACTTTAGTTTTTTTTATGTACATCACGTTTTAGAATGGTAGTGATTTTCATGCTGATTTTAAAAAGTGAGCATTCTGCATCACACTCCTTTTTTAAAAGCCCTGTTTTTTGGCTTTAAATTTTTTAATGTATAAAATGTAAATAATTATTTAGTAAATTTGATCATTTTTGAAGTGGTCGTTTTCTTCACATTTTCTTGTTTTTTATTATAATTTTAAAAAAAAAAATCGTGAGGTTTTTACTGTTTTGCATTTGTAAATTAGAAGGTCAATATTTAGACTTTTCGATATTCTACATATTTATACATCCTTAATTAATTTTTCAATCGACATGAAATAATTGTTTCTAAAAAACAATATTTTTTAACAATGGACATAAAAATAACCATTTTTAACATAAATATAACTAAAAAACTACACGTTTTGATAATTTTTTGTTAGAATTGACATGTCAAAATCACAATTTTTATACGATAATTTTAACTAAAAATGGTTAAAGAATAGCTTTTTCTATGAATTTCATGTCAAAAAAATAATAAAAATCACTTTTTTTTTCAAAAAATAATGATTAACTTAAAAATCAATGCAAAAATCACATATTACCAATATTGAAAGTATAACAACCCTAATTGAGTGTTTATTCTTCTCATAAAATGTCAAAGTCAAAACATTGCAAAGCTTGATTTACAAGCATAACTTAAATTTAATCAACAATGTCACGTAATCCAAACTCTTCGTCCTCTAGAGTTTCATCATTGTCCTCTTCCACAATATTTTCTGTTTCATTTTGCTCATTTTCCTCTTCTAATGGGTCTTTGATGTCTGCAAAACTCCCAATGTATGTCTTTCCAAACATTCCATGTAATGGTGGTTGGGGTTCCTTTGCCTTTTTTGCCACACGTGATTCACTAAAGTCCCCTTTCTTCAACCCAATTTCTTGCATTGCATATGGAAGAAATTGAAGAGCATTAATTCTTTGCTGAATGAAATTGCATTGTACTGGATCTTTTTCAATTGCAATGCAATTTCTTCCTTTTTGAAGGCAACATGCTAGTGTTGTACCTAATTTTCAAGCACAAAAGAAATAATGAACTAAATTAGTACAATGACATATTAATTAAAAAAATAACATATTCAAATTCAATTCCATATAATAAAACTTACCTGAGCCAAAAAATAAATCCAAAACCCAATCTCCTTCATTTGAACAAATGTCTATAAGATAGTTAATCAATAACTGTGGTTTTTGATAAATGTTAACTATCTCTCCTTTTGCTTCTTTGTCTTCATATGTTAGTTTTCTCACAACAGCATCATAACTCAGTATTTGGCTATGACTCTTTCTGTCTACCCGATTAAAAATCATAGACATATGGCTATCATCTTTTGCCCAACTATCAATATGAATGAACTCACAATCACTTATAAATTGTTGATCTTCATTGTGAAGAAGATTTGACTTTTCCCTGTAACATGAAATAGTAAAAGTTAAATTAACTTGAACATAAATAATTTTTTCAACATTAATCAAATATACATTTTAAACGTCTTACCATGTAAGCTGCATCCTTGAATTTGTTTTCCCCTCGAAGCTTGACAATATCATTGCCAATTGTGTGTCTGAATGAAATGTCATAAATCTCCATAATGGTGATGACGTGACTTCTACAAATCCCGCAACCACTTTACTAAAAGCTTGATAAGTATAAGGGTCACTATCATAGTCAATGTTTGGAATATTGAAACCATGGGGAATATCTGCAATGACTAGGGCATAATACCTTTTACGTATGAGTTTAGCAATGTCTTCACAGTCGCCTTGTATTACTTGATATTGAATAGTGTCTAGCCCATTCCAAATGAAATGATTAAGAGTTGGATCAAGTTGAATATCCTTAATACGTTGCTTCCTCATTCTTTCGATCTTTATCTTTTCGATAAAGGTTTTGAAACTATCTGGCACTCCATTATCATCCTTCCTCATCTTTTATAAAATAAACAAATATATGTGTAAGTTATAAATTAAAAATAGTACACAGGCGAATAAAAATGAATGTATAAATCAAGATACCTTTTTAAATGCAAGATAAAAAGATTTTAATGTTGATGTAGAACTTGAATCTGGATAGTTGCGTACGACATCATCCCAACTATCTTCATTCAACAATCTAACCATTTTTTCTTGAATTTTCATGTAAACTTTGTGACTGCATAGATAAAGTAACAAAAAGTTAATATAATGATATGTATAACAAATACTACCAAGAACAGCATGTTTTATTTAAAATATAATTATAATCTAGAAATAAATAAAAATATTTCAAGAAACCTACTTTTGAAATTCTTCAGACATTTCCTCCAATGATAATTCCCCTAACCTCACACGAGATAATATTGTTTTGAAAATTTTCTCATCTTTCACTCCTTGCATCGCCCTCCAAGGTGTGATAGTCATATCGTCTGGAAGATGCTTCATTTTAGGAGCTAATTTACTGTTGCCACATATGAATGGCTTAGACTTTTTGACCTTCTGGTTTTTAATGGCAATGTCTTCCCACATGCCAAAAATCTCATCAATCAACCTCCAAACATCTCCAGTTCTAAATGCCAATTGGAAAATGTTATCAGCACCTCTGAATAAATGACTATGTTTGTTGCCCTTTCCACCTTTTGAATTGGTTTTCTCTTCAATTTGATATCCTATTTCCATACAACATTCCTTTCGTAACTCTGCAGTAACTTTTGTCCTATCCCCACCACATTTTTCTTCAAATTCACTATGAATAAATCTAACCCTTTGGATGAAAGTCATAGAAATCCTATATTCATTATCTGAATTATGATCCCATGCCACTAACTTTGCTTATGTATCAGATAAACCAGTGTAAATGATACATTTCATTGTTTCAAAACGTGGGTTATTAGGATATTCCTCCATCAATTGTCTTTGAGCTTCTACAGAATGGTTCCCCCCAAGCACATAATAATTGTATTCAAAACATTTTGACTTATCAAATGCTTCTTTGTTGGGAACTTGAAGTGGATCAACAAGAAGCACATAAATAACCACATGAGCATATGGATTGTACCTCATCAATGTCTTCAAGTTGTGAACATGCAGATGATGTGGCTTTCTAACTTGATATTGACATTGTCCTTCACTTGTTTTATAGGTTTGCCTGACGTTAAGCTGAAATGTGCGACCACCATCAATTAAGTTTCTCTTTGTCAAATTCTCTCGAATGACATTTTGTTTTGTTTTGATAATGCCATCTTCTAAATCAGCTCCTGGTGTAATGATTTCTCTGCTTTCTTTTGAAGTTTCACTAGGTTCTTGACTGTTGGTAATGACTGCTTCGAAATCATCAACTCTACTTTTCTTGGTCATAACATTCCCACCAGAGTTATTCTTGGGCATTGTTACTTTTGGATTTTTATGGCTCTTCTCAGTTCCAATGTCATCTTCAGTAATGACAACATATGTTTCATCGTCAATTTCAACTTCATCGTTCTCAAAAGTAACTTGTTTACCCTTGCTAGATTTATCCACCAGAGACCTTTTTTTCTGATTCTTTGGATGTAGTTTTGTAGCATTATCAATTACTTCATTTTGCCTTTTTTCCGTATTTTCTTCTGACACTGAGTAAAAACTGCTGACAACTTTCATGATATCATTCAAAATGAAATGAATGCCTCCCAACTTAATTGAACAGCTTTCAACGAAATTCTGCCAAACAAAATATCATATGTCAATAAAAAACAAAGTTAAAAAATATAGTGAGACACTTTAAAAAACGCAAAATACAAATATAAATAATAATACTTACGATGTTTTCTGTCATCTCATCTACGATTTGACTACACAACTTTGTAGATACCTTGCTCATGTCATACAATGAATATGATAGTTGGTATTTAACCCTTTCATGTGACTTGGGAGCTTTTTTAAGTACGTAAACAACTTCAGTGTCCGATACCGAACACATATCTACGACTCTTCCCATCACCTCAAAAATTCCATTATCATTCGGTATATCGATATATAGATATATATTCACATTTGCGCTTTCTCTTTCTTTCACATACCACATTCTTGATGGAAATTTCACCTCTTTTGAATTCTTCCAGTCTGAAATCATCTTCTTATCACTTGCGGCACTTGAAAGATTTGTAGCCATGAGCTCAGGTGGAGTTCGTTCACCAATGTTTCTTTTAGTAGCACCTTTATGAGTCTTTGGTCCAGAAAGATTCACTGAAATTCTCTTTGATGCCATTTTCCTGAAAAATAGAAACACATAAATCAGTAAATAATAAAAACATATTAACTTAAAGTAACAACGAAAACATATCATAAATTTTAATCAACAATCGCCCCACCTGCCCGCCCCACCCCTCCAGGCGCCCTCACCCGGCCCCCCGCCCGACACCCTCACCCACCTGCCCGCCTCATCCGAACCCCCCTCCGCCCGGGCTCCCTACCTCTTCCCACACTCGCCCACCCCGCACCACCTCACCCGCCCGCTCCAACCCTCCCGGCGCCCTCACCCCTTCGGGCGCCCTCGCCCGCCCGTTTGCCCGGTGCCCTCACCCACCCACCTGCCCCAACCAAAACCCCCTCCGCCCGGGCTCCCTACCTCTCCCACAACCCACCCACCCCGCCCCTTTAGGCGCCCTCGCCCGCTCGCCCGCCCCACACCTCCAGGCGCCTTCACCCGGCCCCCGGCCTGGCGCCCTCGCCGGCCCCCCCGACCGGCGCCCTCACCCACCCGAACCGCCCTCCGCCCGGGCGCCCTCCTACAGGGGCCACCCAGGCCGCCCGCGACCATCACTGCCACATATATAAGGCTCGTCTCCATCAAGTCATCTCCATGTGTAAACTGCCCATGTATAAGTGCTACACATCCAGATCATATGTCAACACCCTAATCCATGCTCAGGTCCATGAAAACTCCATCCATCTCATCTGCAACATGCTGTCCACGAAGTGTTGGTGTCAATGTGCTAAGTCTGCCACATCTATCCCAACATCATCATGTGTGAAAAGTAGTTGAGTCTCGGCTCAACCCATCATCATCATCATCGTGACCCCATCACCTCAAAGTGCCTCATCGTCCTCCTCATCAAGTCACTCTTCCAAGCCATGTCCTATGCATGTACTTTGGAAGTATGCATCCCATACTGCATCAAAGTCACCTGACCTCAGCTCCTCAATGCATCAGACCTCTAAGTCCACCATGTATGATGTCCCAAAAGTCACAATGATCTCATGTCATCATGAGCTCCTCCACCAAAGGTCCACCAAGACTATCTCTTGGTCTCGGCCATGAGAAGTCCATCTAATCATCATCCAAGTAATCAATCTTCGGTTTAGTGAACTCGGTCACCAACCATACCACCATGTCATCATGAGTCTCTTCTCCATAGCTCCTCCACCAAAGGTTCACCAAGACTATCTCTTGGTCTCGGCCATGAGAAGTCCACCCAAAGGTGTGCCCTTCAACCTGTCCATGAGTCATGCCGGGCACTTAGCCATGTGGCTAAAGCATGACCCAAATCATCCATAACGATCATCAAGTTCCACCCTTGTCTCGGGCCCTTGCACCTTCAACCATAAGGTCACAAGTAACCCCAACAAGTCCCTCAATAGTCGACAATCCTTGCTTCCTCATACAAGGCTCCATCATAGTCATCCATGGTAAGATGTCTCCATGCTTAGGCAAGCTGATCTTGCCATCTCCTACACATGATCCACCTACCAAATGTCCAAATGAAACACAAGTACCAATACTTACTTTATCAATATGAGGCTCCTCCATATGAGTGACCTCACCCATCCATGTCGATAAGCTGCACGATCCTGGTTCAACTTGATCACCTTCAAGTTCTGTAGTCATGTCCACAACATCTTCATTTATCATGGCTCCCTCTTCCCGAACTGCACAATCTGCAACTTGACCTTGCTCCATTGTCCAACCGAGTTGAAGAAGTTCTCCTTCAACGTTTTTCTCCAAGGCTTCAAGTTCTTCTCGGATTCGGGGCCTCTCTTCCTTCAACCTTTTCAACCTGCATAAGGTAAGCAAGAGCTTCCCTTCACCTTCTCCCAAACCTGCCATGCCTTGTACCTTGTCATCATGTGGTCCATCCATGTGAGTGTCCGTCCATGCTGCCAACCTGTATGAGCCTGGTTCAACTTGATTAAACTCAAGTTCGGCCTCCATCATATCCTCATCATCACATGGTCCTTCCATATGAGTATCTTCATCGGTCCATGTCCACGAGCTACATGATTCGGGCTTAGCTTGATCATCATCAAGTCTAACCTCCATCATAGTTAAGTCTTCAACATCTTCGGTCATCATGACTTCCTCTTCCCGGTCTGCAACTTCATTTGGTTCCATTGCCTGATCGATTTGAAGAAGTCCATCTCGTCCAAGCATCACATCAATGCCATCTGTATTTATCACCATGAAGTCCAGCTGACCCCTACATCTTTCCAACTGTACGGGTACATCTCGTATCAAGCCTACTGCCAAGTTCCACGAGGTCATCTCCCAGTTCTTCATAGTAGACATCATCCCCACTTCTTCTATCAACCATGCCGATATAAGGTTATATGAACCACCTGTGTTTTCCAACGCTTGAACATCTTTGCCACAAATATTCAAGGTTACAATACCTCGGTTGTTCTCCATGACCTTCTCTTCACCTGTCAACCATCACGAGCAACCCTGCTCACCAGCTCTGACCGAGCTCTGATACCACCTGTCACGCCCCCAAGTCTACAGCTATTTTTTTTCCGTGCCCGGCGGGGTGCAGCACCACCGAACGCTCACTTTTTAACAAGTTCACGCTTATGGACTACGCCTTAACCAATATAATAAGCTTTAAACTGATATAAACATGTCTTCACTTATAATCATAAGCTTTAATCTTCATCAATCTTCATAAACCATTCTTAACATTATCATATGCAATCTAACCGAATAACAATTGCAAAACAACCGAGAAGAATGGGAGGGGCAACTCCCGGTAAAGTCTGCCCAAATATATTATGATCTTTTTCAATAATAGAAATGTACAAGTGTGTCGGGCCAATCCCACGACCAACACTTAGAAATATTACAACAAGGCATAAGAAGCCTTAACCATACACCATTATGTACCTTTGTCCAGGAGCGGGTCCCCACACGGGTCACCAAGACACTCCTCCAAATCCTACACAAGACCGTGTACCGAATCTCCTTCAACCGAGACCTCCACATAAGCCAATCTCCAAAACATGCGAAATTCCCCTTATTCCTTATGCGCATGAGGAATGCGCATTTCCCTTAAGAACCTTCGCACTTTTCTTTACCTCTTATGCGAGGATCACTTGAGCGAAAGTCGATGGAGCAAATGAGCTCCATCTCCACCAATTTATACGTATGCTTCCTTATGTTTTAAGAGGGGTGCCCAATTCATGGCCGACTCCTCTTTTGAACACATAAGCCCATGCCTTATTAAATTACATTATATTTTATGTTTAATTAACCACACATATTAACATATGTGTACATGCCTTCGTATAATATGTTTATGCGTTCATTTTTGGAGAGGGGTGTCCAGCCTTAAGGCCGACCCCCATATCCTCCACTTAATGTCCATAAACCCCATATTAACATGTCGGCCCTGTTCATACGTAAGTCCTCTATCGTCATAGTATAAACCTCCTGTCGTTTTCTTTTGCTTTCGCACTAAGTGTCATACTTAGTTCCTTCGTCGCAAATAAACGTCACAAGTGGCTCGTCCTTACGTCGCATATAACGTCGCATGGCAACCGGCGCCCGCCCGCTGTAATGTCGCACTCAGCTTGTCACTTCGTCGCTCGCTGCCCGCCATTTATTCTGATGTCCGTCGTATGTCGCGCTCGTCTATGCTGTAACGCACCCGCCCATCGAACCAAGCCCGCTTCCACACAACCGTGTTGTTTATCGCTTGGCTCGTTCGTCCACCGGGTGCGGGTCGCCCATTCGTCGGGTCCACCCATCGTCGGAGGTTCGCCCATCGCTCGTCGTTGTGTCAAAATGCACCCGCTATCGTGCACGAGGGCGCCCGCCCATCGTGCACGCCTGCCCGAGACCCGAGGGCGTCACAACGCCTGTGACGCCCTCGAGTCTCGGGCAGGCGTGCACGATGGGCGGGCGCCCTCGTGCACGACGGCGGGTGCGTTTTGACACGACGACGAGCGGATGGGCGGACCTCCGACACTTGGGCGGACCCGACAATGGGCGGACCCGACGATGGGCGGACCCGGCGATGGGCGGGCGACCCATGGGCGCGCGCCTTGCTACACGATGGGCAGCGGCATACGACGGACGGCGGAACGATGTGCGACGAGCTTCGGACGACGGACGGGTGGATGCGACGAACAACAAAAGGTAGCGGGCAGCGTGCGACAAAATGACGAGCCGGTTGCGACGATAATGTGATGAACGTGTGCGACAGGAATATGACGAAATACGCTCGGGCCGAAATAAGGCTAAGCGTTGACGGGCATATTAAGGCACATAATTACATATCGTATAAAGGCTTATAAGCATATATAAATATGCTTGGATTATTAAAATATGATATGTGAGGGCTCATATGTAAATAATGGGGCAACCGTGAGGAAGCACACCCCTTAAAACATAAAGGAGGAAGCATATTATATGGAGGAGAACACATATACGAATATGTGTGAATTAATAAGAATAAAATATAACATAATAATATAATACGTGGGCTTTATATATTCATGAGTGGAGTCGGCCATAAAGTGAAGCAGCCCCCTTGTAAACATAAGGAAGGCAACGTATAAATGGATGGAGGATGAGCCTCATTTGATCCATCATACTTCGCTCAAGTCTCCTCACATAAGACAAAGGGAAAAGTGCGAAGGTTCTTAAGGGAATGCGCATTCCTCATGCGCATAAGGAATAAGAAGGATTCGCATATCTTGAGTTGGCTTATGTGGAAGAAGGTCACGATTGAGGAGGATTCTATACACGGTTTGGTGCAGAATTATATGAGTGTCTTGGTGACCCGGGTGGGTACCCGCTCATAGGCAAAGGTGCATAATTGTGTATGTAAAAAGGCTGTCTTTGCCTTGTTGTAATATTGTAAAATATTCTAAGTGTTGGCCGTGGACTTTGCCCGGCACACTTGTATGTTGATGTATTATTGAAGGTTCATAATATATTGATTATCGGGTGGACTCGTTCGAGAGTTGCCCCTCCCATTCTACACGGTTGTTTGCAATTGTTATTCAGTTTAATTGCACATGAATATGTTAAGAATGGTTTATGTTGAATTATGACGAATAATGCTTTCACATGGTTATAAGATAACGGTTAAAGCATGTTTATATCGGTTAAGGCGTAGTCCATATGTACAAGTATTAACGAAAAGAACGTACACGGTGGTGCCGCACCCCGGCGGGCACGGAAAAAAAAATTGCCGTAGGCTTGGGGGCGTGACAGGTGGTATCAGAGCTCGGTCAGAGCTGGTGAGCAAAGGTTGCTCGTGACAATTGACAGGTAAAGATAAGGTATGGAGAACAACCGAGGTCTTGTAACCTTGAAGATTTGTGGCAAATATGTTCAAGCGTTGGCAAACACGGGTGGCTCATATAACCTTATATCGGCACGGTTGATAGAAGAAGTGGGGCTGATATCTACTATGGAGAACTGGGAAATAACCTCGTGGAATTTGGCAGTAGGCATGATACGAGATGTACCTGTACAGTTTGAAGGATGTAGAGGTCAGCTGGACTTCGTGGTGATAAATACAGATGGCATTGATGTGATGCTTGGACGAGATGGACTTCTTCAAATCAGTCAGGCAATAGATGAGGTTGCAGACCAGAAAGAGGAAGTCGTGGTGACCGAAGATGTTGAAGACTTGACTATGATGGAGGTTAGACTTGAAGATGATCAAGTCAAGCCCGAATCATGTAGCTCATGGGCATGGACCGATGAAGATACTCATATAGAAGGACCATGTGATGATGAGGATATGGTGGAGGCCGAACTTGAGTTTAATCAAGTTGAACCAGGGTCATACAGTTTGGCAGCATGGATGGACACTCACATGGACAAACCACATGATGATGAGGACTCGATGGAGGCAGAATTTGAAAGTGATCAAGTTGAACCAGGATCGTGCAGCTTATCGACATGGATGGGTGAGGTCACTCATATGGAGGAGCCTCATATTGATAAAGTAAGTATTGGTACTTGTGTTTCATTTGGACATTTGGTAGATGGATCATGTGTAGAAGAGGGCAAGATCAGCTTGCCTAAGCAAGGAGACATCTTACCATGGATGATGATGATGGGACCTTGTATGGAGAAGCAAGGGTTGTTACCTGCTGCAGGACTTGTTGGGGTTACTTGTGACCTTATGGTTGAAGGTGCAAGGGCCCGTGACAAGGGTGGGACTTGATGATCGTTGTGGATGATTGGGTCATGCTTTAGCCACATGGCTAGGTGCCTGGCATGACTCATGGACAGGTTGAAGGGCACACTTTTGGGTGGACTTCTCATGGCCGAGACCAAGGGATAGTCTTGATGGACATCTTGGTGGAGGAGCTATGGAGAAGGGACTCGTGATGACATGGTGAAATGGTTGGTGACCGAGTTCACTAAACCGAAGATTGATTACTTGGATGATGATTAGATGAACTTCTCATGGCCGAGACCAAGAGATAGCCTTGGTGGACCTTTGGTGGAGGAGCTCATGATGACATGAGATCGTTGTGACTTTTGGGACATCATACATGGTGGACTTAGAGGCCTGATGCATTGAGGAGCTGAGGTCAGGTGACTTTGATGCAGTATGGGATGCATACTTCCAAAGTACATGCATAGGACATGACTTGGAAGAGTGACTTGATGAGGAGGATCGATGAGAAACTTTGAGGTGATGGGGTCACGATGATGATGATGGTGCCTTGGTGGATATACTTGGGCATGTGTTGAGCTGAGACTCAACCACTTTACACACATGATGATGTTGGGATAAATGTGGCAGACTTAGCACATTGACACCAACACTTCGTGGACAGCATGTTGCAGATGTGATGGATGGAGTTTTCATGGACCTGAGCATGGATTATGGGTGTTGACACATGACCGAGATGTGTAGCACTTATACATGGGCAGTTTGCACATGGAGATGACTTGATGGAGACAAGGCCTTAAGTATGTTGCAGTGATGTTTGCCTTATATGGAGGGGTCTACATCATGGTCGATGCAGTCTTGGTGGAGAGCTACTGAGATGGGATGTTGTCGAGGACGACAACGACTTCAGGTGGAGGAGAGTGTGACGCCCTCGAGTCTCGGGCAGGCGTGCACGATGGGCGGGCACCCTCGTGCACGACGACGGGTGCGTTTTGACACGACGACGAGCGGATGGGCGGACCTCCGACACTTGGGCGGACCCGACAATGGGCGGACCCTACGATGGGCGGACCCGGCGATGGGCGGGCGACCCATGGGCACGCGCCTTGCTACACGATGGGCAGCGACATACGACGGACGGCGGAACGATGTGTGACGAGCTTCGGACGACGGACGGGTGGATGCGACGAACAACAAAAGGTAGCGGGCAGCGTGCGACGAAATGACGAGCCAGTTGCGACGATAATGTGATGAACGTGTGCGACAGGAATATGACGAAATACGCTCGGGCCGAAATAAGGCTAAGCGTTGACGGGCATATTAAGGCACATAATTACATATCGTATAAAGGCTTATAAGCATATATAAATATGCTTGGATTATTAAAATATGATATGTGAGGGCTCATATGTAAATAATGGGGCAACCGTGAGGAAGCACACCCCTTAAAACATAAAGGAGGAAGCATATTATATGGAGGAGAACACATATACGAATATGTGTGAATTAATAAGAATAAAATATAACATAATAATATAATACGTGGGCTTTATATGTTCATGAGTGGAGTCGGCCATAAAGTGAAGCAGCCCCCTTGTAAACATAAGGAAGGCAACGTATAAATGGATGGACGATGAGCCTTATTTGATCCATCATACTTCGCTCAAGTCTCATCGCATAAGACAAAGGGAAAAGTGCGAAGGTTCTTAAGGGAATGCGCATTCCTCATGCGCATAAGGAATAAGAAGGATTCACATATCTTGAGTTGGCTTATGTGGAAGAAGGTCACGGTTGAGGAGGATTCTATACACGGTTTGGTGCAGAATTATATGAGTGTCTTGGTGACCCGGGTGGGTACCCGCTCATAGGCAAAGGTGCATAATTGTGTATGTAAAAAGTCTATCTTTGCCTTGTCGTAATATTGTAAAATATTCTAAGTGTTGGCCGTGGACTTTGCCCGGCACACTTGTATGTTGATGTCTTATTGAAGGTTCATAATATATTGATTATTGGGCGGACTCGTTCGAGAGTTGCCTCTCCCATTCTACACGGTTGTTTGCAATTGTTATTCGGTTTAATTGCACATGAATATGTTAAGAATGGTTTATGTTGAATTATGAAGAATAATGCTTTCACATGGTTATAAGATAATGGTTAAAGCATGTTTATATCGGTTAAGGCGTAGTCCATATGTACAAGTATTAACGAAAAGAACGTACACGGTGGTGCCGCACCCCGCCAGGCACAGAAAAAAAATTGCCGTAGGCTTGGGGGCGTGACAGCGCCCCCCCCTCGTGCAGGCGCCACCCGGGCCGCCCGCGCCCTCGCCCGGCAGGCAGGGCGACCCTGCCTGCCGGGCGAGGGCGCGGGTGGCCCGGGTGGCGCCTGCACGAGGGCGCCTGTAGCGCCCTGCGGCTTTGCCTGGGCGCGCGCTCCCCTAACCTGTGAAAAAACAGGCAAGCAGCCCACGGGCGACCCGTGCACGATGGGTAGGCGGGCGACCCGGGGGCGACCCGTGCACGGAGACCCGACGGACGGGCGGCAAGTTGGTGCGGGCGTGCACGGTGACCCTGCAACACGCGGCGAGCTGACGATGGAGCGCGGGCATGCACGACGACCCGGCAACACACGACGAGGCGCGGACGTGCACGACGACCCGACGACACATGACAGAGCGCGGACATGCACGACGACCCGGGACAACATGGTGAGCTGGCAAAGGCGCGGGCGGGCACGATGACCCGAGGGCAGCACGGCGAGCTGGTGGGGCGCGAAGGTGCACGAAGTCCCAACGAGCAAAGGCGCAGCGAGTTAACTTGGTGAACGGGCGACCCGAGGCGGGCGACCCGTGAATGAAGGGCGGGCGCCCCGACGGGCGACCCATGCACGATGGGCAGGGCGACCCGATTAAGGCGACCCGGCATAACAGCAGAGCGCAGCAAGTAATGCGACGAAGGAACAACAGTAATGCGACGTGCGCAGACACTTAAGAAATATGGAAAGAAGGCCAAAGCCTTATAGGAGGCGTAAGGGAGGCCTTGCCGTAGGCAAAGGCCGACCTACGCAAATGTTAAGGCAGGGGCTTGCAAAACCAAAATAAGGGGTCGGCTTTGGGGATGACACCCCTTCGTATTATGGCTAGATAGCATATAAAAACAAGAGTGCAAGGCCTCATTTGGTAGGAACTCAACCATCGATCTCTTCCTCCAAGGAACAGTGCGCAATTGGAAAAGAGCGCAGAAGTTGCAGATTGGACGAATGAGCCCGCCGAGCCGGGCAAGGGTCGGATAAGTGTTCGGTTGAGCTGTGGGTTAACTACGCCCTGTTCTAATACTTCGATAACGGTTGTAGCAAACTTCGGTGGTGGGCCGAGCACAGGGTGTGCCGCCCATCCACCATAGTTCGGGCAACAGATGTGATATCAGAAAAGTATATATTGAATTAAAGCGGAGTCTTGGCGGACCGCCGTGCAGGGTTGCACGGGCGGTCGCCCTTCGAGTTGTATATTGTATATTTGTATTGGAATTTTAGTGGAGTCTTGGTGGACCGCCGTGTAGGGTGGCACGGGCGGTCACCCTCCCGGATGTAAAGATTTACAATATAATAAAAGAGTTACCATTATATTGATGTGTTGAATTCTTATTAATGTGTTAATATTGCTGTTATATTATCGCATATTGTGAATAAGTTTCATGTGATGTATCTTTATAATGTTTATGAGTTAAGAAGGCATAGTCCGTAAGGTGCGAACAAGTGCCTAGGCGGTGCCGCACCCGCCCAATAAAATAAAAAAAGATTGGGGGCGTGACAGGTGGTATCAGAGCAAGGTTGCTCATGGCAAAAAAAGACGATAAAAATATGGAAAAGGCATGGATGAACCATCTGGGGTTCGTGGACTTGATGGTTCATGGCAAAACCATACAAGCCCTGGTGGACACAGGTGCCACACATAACTTCATGACGACACGGTTAGCAAAAGAGGCTAGGCTGACAATCACCCATTCAAATATGGAGGTTAAAGCAGTGAACTCTAGAGCTAAGGTGGCGGGTTTGGTACACGATGTACCCGTGCAGATAAAAGATTGGAAGGGCCAGTTGGACTTCACAGTGATGGAGATGAATGACTTCGATATGATACTTGGGTAGGATTTCTTGAAAGGCAACAAGGCTATTGTTGTCCCTTTCTGTGATGAGGTAGTGCTGGTTGGGTAGTCACAAACTTGGACCTTGCCCACTCATGGGCAGAGAAAGGAAGTCAAGGTGCAGCATGTTTCGTCACTAAGTTTGGAGAAGGCTATGAAGGACTCAAATATGGAGACATATGCGGTAATGTTCAAAGATGTTGAAGGAGATGGAGTAGGAGTGCCTGTTCCAGCCGAAATATCTGAGGTGCTTACCCAATATGCAGATTTGATGCCTGATGAGCTTCCGAAGAAACTTCCACCAAGGCGTGCAGTGGACCACAGCATTGAGCTTGAGCCAGGGAAGCAACCCCCGGCCAAGGCACCTTATCGATTGTCGGGACCTGAATTGGAGGAATTGAAACGCCAGTTAAAGGAGTTAACTGAGGCAGGATTCATCAGACCTTCAAGGTCCCCTTATGGAGCCCCGGTACTATTCCAACGGAAGAAGGATTCGAACGAGCTACGGATGTGCTGTGATTACCGTGCATTGAACAAGCAGACGGTAAGGAACAGATATCCTTTGCCATTGGCTACTGATTGCTTTGACAAGCTTGCGAAAGCTCGGGTGTTTTCCAAGCTGGACTTGAGGCATGGATACTATCAGGTGCGGATAGCTGAAGGAGACGAGAAAAAGACCACGATAGTAACAAGGTATGGTAGTTTTGAGTTTCTTGTTATGCCGTTCGGGTTGTGTAATGCTCCTGCTACCTTTTGCACTTTGATGAATGATTTCCTACGACCATACTTAGATCCGTTCGTAGTAGTATACTTGGACGATATAGTGGTGTTCAGTGACAACATGGAAGATCACAAGAGACACTTGGCAATGGTGTTCGAGGCACTAAGGAGAAATCAGTTGTTCTTGAAACCATCAAATGCTTCCTGACATTTGTTCGTCCAACTCCACCTCTTGTCCTTTTTCAATAGGTCTGTCAGTGCCGATGTCACCTTGGAGTACCCTTCTACGAACCTTCGTTGGTAGTTGGTCATGCCCAAGAACACCCTCATCTCATGGACATTCTTTGGTTCAACCCAGTCTTCGATTGCCTTCACTCTGCTTGGCTCCATCCATATGCATCCTTGCCCAACAATATGTCCAAGGAACGGAATCTCAGTCTGGGTGAACACACACTTAGACTTTTTCAAGAACAACTGATTTGTCCTTAGTGCCTCGAACACCATTGCCAAGTGTCTCTTGTGATCTTCCATGTTGTCACTGAACACCACTATATCGTCCAAGTATACTACTACGAACGGATCTAAGTATGGTCGTAGGAAATCATTCATCAAAGTGCAAAAGGTAGCAGGAGCATTACACAACCCGAACGGCATAACAAGAAACTCAAAACTACCATACCTTGTTACTATCGCGGTCTTTTTCTTGGTGTTCGATCTAGAAACAAGAAGGACGCAGAGTGCGAGGGCGCGGGCGAGGGCGAGGGCGCGGGCGGCCCGGGTGGCACCTGCATGGGGGGGGCACTGTCACGCCCTCGAGTCTCGGGCAGGCGTGCACGATGGGCGGGCGCCCCGTGCAAGACGGCGGGCGCTCCTTGGCACAACAGCGGGTGCGTTTTGACACGACGACGAGCGGATGGGCGAACCTTCAACGATGGGTGGACCCGACGAATGGGCAACCCATGGGCGACCCGCGTAGCGGGCGACCCATGGGCGACCCTCACCCGGTGGACGGACGAGCCGAGCGATGATCAATACGGTTGTGTGGACGCGGGCTCGGTTCGATGGGCGGGTGCGTTACAGCATAGACGAGCGCGGCATACGACGGACGACAGAACAATGGCGGGAAACGAGCGACGAAGTGACGAGCTGAGTGCGACATTACACCTCGCGGACGCCGGTTGCCATGCGATGAACTATGCGACAAAACAACAAACGTGAAGCGACGAAAGATATGACGAAATGACACTTGGGCCGAATATGGCTAAGTGTTGAACGGGCATATTAATGTACATGAGCGTATGTTGTGGGAGCTTATACACATATGTTGGGCAACATATAAATATGAGCGAATGATAAAAAGGAATAAAATATAATATGTGAGGGCTTTATGTAAGATAATGGGGGCAACCGTGAGTGGAGCATCCCCTTAAAAACATAAGAAGAAAAGCATATTATATGGAGAAGAACACATATACAAATATGTGTGATTTAATATGAATATAATAATGTAAAATAACATGATACGTGGGCTTTACAGGTTCATGAGTGGGGTCGGCCATAAAGTGAAGCAGCCCCCTTGTAAACATAAGGAAGGCAATGTATAAATGGATGGAAGTGAGCCTCATTTCATCCATCGACTTTCGCTCAAGGATCCTCGCATAAGAGGTAAAGAAAAGTGTGAAGATTCTTAAGGGGAATGCGCATTCCTCATGCGCATAAGGAATAAGGGGAATTTCTCATATCTTGGAGATTGGCTTATGTGGAGGTCTCGGTTGAAGGAAATTCGGTACACGATCTTGTGTAGGATTTGGAGGAGTGTCTTGGTGACCCGTGTGGGGACCCGCTCCTGGACAAAAGGTACATAATAGTGTATGGTTAAGGCTTCTTATGCCTTGTTGTAATATTTCGAAGTGTTGGTCGTGGGATTGGCCCGACACACTTGTACATTTGTATTATTGAAAAGATCATAATATATTCGGGCAGACTTTACCGGGAGTTGCCCCTCCCATTCTACATGATTGTTTGCAATTGTTGTTCGGTTTAATTGCACATGGAAATGTTATGAATGGTTTATGATGAATTATGAAGTTTGATGCTTTCACATGGTTATAAGATAATGGTTAAGGCGTAGTCCATATGTACTAGTATTAACGAAAAGAACGTACACGGTGGTGCCACACCCCGCCGGGCACGGAAAAAAAGTTACCGTAGACTTGGGGGCGTGACATGTGGTATCAGAGTAGGGTTGCTCATTCAGGTTTTGAAGCTGCTACACACCTTTACCAAAGTAAAGGTGGTATCAGAGCTCGGTCAGAGCTGGTGAGCAGGGTTGCTCGTGACAGGTGAAGATAAGGTATGGAGAACAACCGAGGTCTTGTAACCTTGAAGATTTGTGGAAAAGATGTTCAAGCGTTGGCAAACACAGGTGGTTCATATAACCTTATATCGGCACGGTTAGTAGAAGAAGTGGGGCTGATATCTTTTATGGAGAACTGGGGGATAACCTCGTGGAACTTGGCAATAGGCATGATACGAAATGTGCCTGTACAGTTGGAAAGATGTAAGGGTCAGCTGGACTTCGTGGTGATAGATACAGATGGCATTGATGTGATGCTTGGACGAGATGGACTTCTTCAAATCGATCAGGGAATGGAACCAGATGAAATTGCAGACCGGGAAGAAGAAGTCACGATGGCCGAAGATGTTGAGGACTTAACTATGATGGAGGTTAGACTTGAAGATGATCAAGCTAAGCCTGAATCATGCAGCTCATGGACATGGACCGACGAAGACACTCATATGGAAGGACCATGTGATGATGAGGATATGATGGAGGCTGAACTTGAGTTTAATCAAGTTGAACCAGACTCATACAGGTTGGCAGCATGGACGGACACTCACATGGATGGACCACATGATGACAAGGTACAAGGCATGGCAAGTTTGGGAGAAGGTGGAAGGAAGCTCTTATTTACCTTGGAAAGGTTGAAAAGGTTGAAGGAAGATAAGGCTCCGAATCTGAGAAGAACTTGAAGTCTTGGAGAAAAACATTGAAGAAGAACTTCTTCAACTCGGTTGGACAATGGGGCAAGGTAAAGTTGCAGATTGTGCAGCCCGAGAAGAGGAAGCCATGGTAGATGAAGATGTTGTGGACATGATGGAGGCAGAACTTGAAGGTGATCAAGTTGAACCAGGATCGTGCAGCTTCTCAACATGGATGGGTGAGGTCACTCATATGGAGGAGCCTCATATTGATAAAGTAAGTATTGGTACTTGTGTTTCATTTGGACATTTGGTAGATGGATCATGTGTAGGAGAGGGCAAGATCAGCTTGCCGAAGCATGGAGACATCTTATGGATGACTATGATGGAGCCTTGTATGGAGAAGCAAGGGTTGATACCTGCTGAAAGACTTGTTGGGGTTACTTGTGACCTTATGGTTGAAGGTGCAAGGGCCCATGACAAGGGTGGAACTTGGTGAACATTATGGATGATTGGGTCATGCTTTAGCCATATGGCTAAGTGCCCGGCATGACTCATGGACTGGTTGAAGGGCACACCCTTGGGTGGACTTCTCATGGCCGAGACCAAGAGATAGTCTTGGTGGACCTTTGGTGGAGGAGCTATGGAGAAGGGACTCGTGATGACATGATGATATGGTTGGTGACCGAGTTCACTAAACCGAAGATTGATTACTTGGATGATGATTAGATGAACTTCTCATGGCCGAGACCAAGAGATAGTCTTGGTGGACCTTTGGTGGAGGAGTTCATGATGACATGAGATCGTTGTGACTTTTGGGACATCATACATGGTGGACTTAGAGGTCTGATGCATTGAGGAGCTGAGGTCAGGTGACTTTGATGCAGTATGGGATGCATACTTCCAAAGTACATGCATAGGACATGGCTTGGAAGAGTGACTTGATGAGGAGGATCGATGAGACACTTTGAGGTGATGGGGTCACGATGATGATGATGATGCCTTGGTGGACGTACTT
This sequence comes from Pinus tabuliformis, assembly GCA_031772625.1. Classification (NCBI taxonomy): domain Eukaryota; kingdom Viridiplantae; phylum Streptophyta; class Pinopsida; order Pinales; family Pinaceae; genus Pinus; species Pinus tabuliformis. The sequence goes on from CM062813.1 coordinate 814,029,282, forward strand.
GGGCATGGGTTGAGCCGAGACTCAACTACTTTTCACACACGATGATGTTGGGGATAGGTGTGGCTGATCACTTATGGCACATTGACACCAACACTTCGTGGACAGCATGTTGCAGATGTGATGGATGGAGTTTTCATGGACCTGAGCATGGATTATGGGTGTTGACACATGACCGAGATGTGTAGCACTTATACATGGGCAGTTTGCACATGGAGATGACTTGATGGAGACGAGGCCTTATATATGTGGCAGTGATGGTTGCCTTATATGGAGGGGTCTACATTGTGGTCGAGACTAGTCTTGGTGGAGAGTCACTAAGATGGTGTGTTGTCGGGACGACAACGTTTTCGGGTGGAGGAGAGTGTGATGCCCTCGAGTTTCGGGCAGGCGTGCACGATGGGCGGGCGCCCCGTGCACGACGGCAGGCGCTCCTTGGCACAACAGCGGGTGCGTTTTGACACGACGACGAGCGGATGGGCGAACCTCCGACGATGGGTGGACCCGACGAATGGGCGACCCATGGGCGACCCGCGTAGTGGGCAACCCATTGGTGACCCGCACCCGGTGGACGGACGAGCCGAGCGATGATCAACACGGTTGTGTGGACGCAGGCTCGGTTCGATGGGCGGGTGCGTTACAGCATAGACGAGCGCGGCATACGACGGACGGCAGAACAATGGCGGGAAACGAGCGATGAAGTGACGAGCTGAGTGCGACATTACAGCGGGCGAACGCCGGTTGCCATGCAACGAACTATGTGACAAAATAGCAAACGTGAAGCGACGAAAGATATGACGAAATGACACTTGGGCCGAATATGGCTAAGTGTTGAACGGGCATATTAATGTACATGAGCGTATGTTGTGGGAGCTTATACACATATGTTGGGCAACATATAAATATGAGCGAATGATAAAAAGGAATAAAATATAATATGTGAGGGCTTTATGTAAGATAATGGGGGCAACCGTGAGTGGAGCATCCCCTTAAAAACATAAGAAGAAAAACATATTATATGGAGAAGAACACATATACAAATATGTGTGATTTAATAAGAATATAATAATGTAAAATAACATGATATGTGGGCTTTACATGTTCATGAGTGGGGTCGGCCATAAAGTGAAGCAGCCCCCTTGTAAACATAAGGAAGGCAACGTATAAATGGATGGAAGTGAGCCTCATTTCATCCATCGACTTTCGCTCAAGGATCCTCGCATAAGAGGTAAAGAAAAGTGCGAAGATTCTTAAGGGGAATGCGCATTCCTCATGCGCATAAGGAATAAGGGGAATTTCGCATATCTTGGAGATTGGCTTATGTGGAGGTCTCGGTTGAAGGAAATTCGGTACATGGTCTTGTGTAGGATTTGGAGGAGTGTCTTGGTGACCCATGTGGGGACCCGCTCCTAGACAAAAGGTACATAATGGTGTATGGTTAAGGCTTCTTATGCCTTGTTGTAATATTTCTAAGTGTTGGTCGTGGGATTGGCTCAACACACTTGTACATTTGTATTATTGAAAAGATCATAATATATTTGGGCAGACTTTACCGGGAGTTGCCCCTCCCATTCTACATGATTGTTTGCAATTGTTGTTCGATTTAATTGCACATGGAAATGTTATGAATGGTTTATGATGAATTATGAAGTTTAATGCTTTCACATGGTTATAAGATAATGGTTAAGGCGTAGTCCATATGTACTAGTATTAACGAAAAGAATGTACATGGTGTAAAATTTTCTGTTTCCCACCCCGGTTTTCAGTTTCACCTTATTTCTCCCATATAGTTAAATGCCCATTCCCATAGCCATACATTTAACAGACTGAAAAAATAAATATTGCTGAAAACACAAATTCTGGAAATTTTTCAGAGTGCTGGAAATTGCAGAAATAAAAAATCAGCAATTAAAACAGCCATAAAAACACATTTAAACTCAGTGATTTTTGGTCAACTTGACCCTGGAAAAACCCCCTACAACTCTTGGGGAAAACCAGTTTGAGAGCTCTTCTTTATTTCTGGAAAATGCCTTTTACAGAGAAAATATTTCAGCAAAAAAATCAGCAAAACAGAAATTTTTCCAGCAAGCAAAACTTATCTGTTTTCAGCCCACACGACAATCTGAAAACTGCTGGAAGAGCTGTACGGACCGTACGGATGTACGGACTGTACGGACGTACGGATGTACGGACCGTACGGACTGTACGGACGACCGTACGGACTTGTACGGACAGCCCTCGGGAAAAGTGCAGAAAATCGCCTCCTCGATATTCGTGCTGAAAAATAATTTTTTCACTGTTTTGCTCACTAAATCTGCCTTTTTCTGCTTGTTCTTTATGCTGTTCAGATTTGCTGAAATGCTGCCTTGGTGTGTGTGCCAAACTGCTGCCTCTTTCTCCTCCTTGTCCAGAAATCTCCCTTGCTCTCTTGCTCTCCTTCTCCCAATCTGCTCATGAAAGAATTGAATGATCTTTTCCACCTTTTCCTCCCTTAACCCAACCCTAAATGACTTTTGGGTGATCCCTAAATCCAATGGCTGAAATAGATTTAGATCAATGGCTGAGATTAAATGCTCATTTAAATCTCACTTTCTATTTTTTAATTCACCCCACTTTAATAAAGACCCACTTAGTCATTTATTTCCAAAGTCACTTTTCCTTTCCAATTTTTCATTGACTTTATAAAGTCACTTTAAAATTAGACTTAGTAACTTTATCACTTAAAGTCACTTTCAAATTAGATTTAACTTTATAAAAATTATAAAGTTACTTTAGGAGAAAAATTAAATTCTTTTGGACACTTTTCCCTAGGCCAAAGATCAAAGCCTTAGGGAACCACCTGTCCTCCGGTACCAAATTTCAACACTCCCTCTTACCGAGGAAGGTGTTCCTCACCACACCCATCTTGTCTCTGAAGTAGACATGCTTGCCCCGTGGTAAGGCTTTGGTAAGAATATCTGCAACCTGCTCATCAGTGGAAATATACTCAAGCTTTACAGCTCCCTTCTGAACATGGTCTCTGATGAAATGATATCTGATCCCGATATGCTTTGACCTGTCATGAAATACTGGATTCTCCGTGAGTTTAATGCAACTCTGATTATCACAGTAAATCACTGAAGGTCTCAACGGCTGACCAAATAAGCCAAACAACATCTTGCGAAGCCAGATGGCCTCACAACTAGCTAGACTGGCTGCCATATACTCTGCTTCTGCTGAACTCAGTGCTACTGACTGCTGCTTCCGGCTGAACCATGACACTACTGCTGAACCCAACCCAAAACAACACCCTGAAGTGCTCTTCCTATCAGAAGCACAACCTGCCCAATCAGAATCAGTGTATCCTGCCAATCTCACTCCATCTCCCTGCCTGTAGTCCAGACCATAATCCACTGTCCCCTGCAAGTACCGCAAAATGTGTTTTGCAGCCACCCAGTGAACCTTCCTAGGCTCACACATAAACTGACTCATCGTGTTGACTGCAAAACAGATATCTGGTCTGGTGTTGACCAAATACATCAAGGAACCAATCAGCTGCCTGTACAATGTGGGATCCACCAACTCGGAATCCGAAGCATGAAGCTTCTTCCAGTTGGTGATCATCGGTGTCGACATGGGTCTACAATCCTCCATGTGGAATCTGCTAAGGATGTCCACAATATACTTCCCCTGCCCTAGGAAGAAATGCCCCTCCTCCTGCCACACCTCCAAACCCAAAAAGTAATGCATCAAGCCGATGTCCTTCATCTCAAACTCCGCTGCAAGATCTCTCTTGCAGTGCTCTATGAGTCTCTCTGCACCTGTAATGATCAAGTCATCCACATACAGCACCAGAATGAGAGGCTCCTCACCAATCACAATAAAGTAAAGGTTCGGATCTGCCTCACTCTTTGTGAAACCCATCCCCTGCAAGTATGCATCTATCCTGGAGTACCAAGCTCTGGGAGCTTGCTTCAGGCCATAAAGGGCCTTCTTCAATCTGCACACATGGGACTCCTTCCCATGCACCTCAAAGCCCTGTGGCTGCTCAATGTACACCTCCTCCTGTATGAAGCCATTGAGAAATGCGGTCTTCACATCCATCTGGTGGATCTTCCAACCCATCTCTGCTGCTATCGATATAATGGAGCGGATCGAAGTATATCGAGCCACGGGAGTGAAGGTCTCCTCATAATCAACTCCCTCTACCTGTGAGAACCCTCTAGCCACAAACCTTGCTTTGAATTTCTCAATGCTGCCATCTGCAGCATGCTTTACCTTGTAAAGCCATCTGGAAGTAACCACGGATTTGCCCTCAGGCCTCGGCACCACCTCCCAAACATCATTCTTCATGATAGAAGAATACTCCTCCTGCATGGCCTCTCTCCAGACCTGCTGGCTAGCTGCCTCCTCATAGCTAGAAGGCTCAGAGTCAAGGATGCTGGTAACCATCGCCATATAGCTACAAAATCTCTCAGGTGGTCTACTCTCTCTGACTGGCCTCTTCGGCTCAGCAACAGATGTGGCATCTCTCAAGGTGTCCTGAAGCCACTTGGGCTTCCTCTTCCCTGAGCATGCTTCTCCCATAGGAGAATGAAACTCCTCCTCCTCATCCCCATCAGTAGCCTGAACTCCTGACTGTCTGTCTGCTGTCCTCCTGCCTGCACCTGAACCTGTAGAAGCTGAGGTACCGTGTGAACTGTCCATCAGTGGACTCCCTAGTGAACTGCTCTGTGAACTGCTCTGCATGCTGCCCGGAGCACCACCCCTCTGGCTCGGCGAGCCACTGCTCACTGATGGACCTGACATCCTCATAGATGTACCTCCGGATCCTCCTGATCCCTGCCCACTGGATCCCTGCGACTGACTCAACTGCTGCTGAGGGTCTGGCTGATCCAGATACTCTAACTCCCGTGACCTCCTAAAGGCCCTGTCCTCCTCGAACTTCACATCCCGTCTGACAACAACTTTCCTCTGTGCAGGAATGTAAATCCGAAAGGCCTTTGAGGTCTCACTGTAGCCCACAAAGATACCCTTCTCTGCGGTGGGCTCTAGTTTGGTCCTCTCCTCCTTGGGTATATAGGAGTATGTAATGCATCCAAGGATATGAAGATGACCAAGATCAGGCTTCTTCCCAAAGAAAGCCTCCTCCGGAGTCATGTGCCCCAAGGCACGATGCGGACTCCTGTTCTGCAAGTAAACAGCTGTGTTGCAGGCCTCTGCCCACAAGAACAATGGCAATCCCTGATCATATAACATGGCTTTGGCAGCCCCTATGATGGATCTGTTCTTCCTCTCCGCAACCCCGTTCTGCTGGGGGTTGTAAGGAACAGTGAACTCCCTCCTAATGCCTGCCTCTGCACAATAGTCAACAAACTCTCCAAGGGTGTACTCTCCTCCATTGTCCGACCTCAGGGACTTGATCTTTCGACCTGTCTGAGTCTCCACAAGAGCTCTGAACTCCTGAAACCGCTTGAAGACCTCACTCTTGGTCTTCAAGAAATAAATCCAGGTCCTCCTGGAGTGATCATCAATGAATAAGACATAGTACTCATATCCACTCAAGGAAACATGAGACATCCGACCGCTCACATCGGAATGAATCAAATCAAGTATCCCCGTCGCTCTGCTGTCACTGCTGGGAAAAGGGGATTTGGCAAACTTGCCCATCGCACAACCTCTGCAAGTATCATGGTGATCAGTACTGAAATCTGGCACACCTGTAGTGATCTCCCGCAATGTCCTCAAGGCTCCATGAGACATGTGCCCCATCCTGCGGTGCCAAATCTCACATAGCTCAGAACTGCTAGCTCTGCTGTCGGTACTACAACTCAATGCCAAAGGGGGCTGGAATGCAAACTTGTACACCTTTGCATGGCGTACACCTATCACTCTAGCTGAATCAGCTGGAGAGCCCCTGGGATACATCAACACCTGTCCTTCCCTGAACAGTACCTCATATCCTCTGTCCTCCAACGCTGAGACGGATATGAGGTTCTTCCTCATCCCTGGCACATAAAGAACCTCTGACACCTTCAAGGGAGGTTTGGACTCCCTCTGAAATGTCACTGTCCCCACCCCGACTGCTCTAACAACTCTGTCATCACCGAGTACTACCTCAATATCAGTGCCACTCTCTGAAAGCTCTGAGAAGTACTCCCGGACTCCTGTCATGTGACGTGAAGCCCCACTGTCCACATACCAGATACCTGTAGATGCTCCGCTAATCGAGGGAAATGCATGCTCCCTCTGAACCTGTGTGGCAGGTGATCCTGCACTAGAGGACTCACATGTAGTGAACGCAAACTCCCGGTCAAAACGACCTGCAAAGTCCTCAATCTCAGCTGACGCTGCCACATCCTGGGTCTTCCCCTTCTTCTTCTTCTTCTCCGGACACACAACTGCATAGTGTCCCATCTTCTGACAATTCCAACACTTCACTTTGGAATAGTCCTTTTGTGAGTTACCCTGTTTACCTTTACCTTTGCCTTTGCCTCCACCACCGCTTGTGGAAGCCTGCTTCTTCCCTTTGCCTTTCTTGCCTCCTGCCACCAGTGCTACGTCCTCATCCTGCTCAACTGGCTTGGCTGCCCCAAGCTGTCCTTTCCTGATCTCTGTCTGTATACAATCATCCCAAAACCTCTCCCATGTGGGAAGGGTCTCACGTGCACAAACCCCATCAGCAAAGTTCAACCATGAACGGGGGAGGCCATTCACTGCAATACGCACCAACTCAGTGGATGGAATGGCCTCTCCAATCGCTGCCAACTCATCTCTCACATTGGTGATCTTTGTGAGATATCCAGCTGCACTATTATTCCCCATCTTAATGTTCTTCAGCTTCTCCTTCAGGACCATCTTCCGGTTCTCATTGGTACTCTGGTAGAGATTGGACAATGCTGTCCACATCTCATGGGCATTGCTCTTTCCTCTCACATGAGGAATGCAATGGTCTTTGATTCCGTCTAGAATCAGCCTCTTACCCTTGTTGTTCTTTCTATTATAAGCTGCCAACTGAGTAGCATCAGTAGGCACAACAACAGGGTGCTGTGCTGTATGCACCATGATATCCCAGACTTCTGCCTCCTCAAAGATACTCTGCATTCTCTCCTTCCAAACGCTGTAATTTGTATGCCCATCCAACCTATCCTCCACCCTCAATCCCAATGACATCTTGCTGTCCTAAAACTGAAAAATAGCACTGCTGTGGTAAAGATAAACCTGCTGTTTATGAAAAATCAGCTTGCTGGAATTTTCTGAGTGAAAAAATCAGCAGCTGTATTTTTTCTCTTTTGCTATCCCAAACTGCCCTTCAGCACTCAAGCTCTGATACCATGTAAAATTTTCTGTTTCCCACCCCGGTTTTCAGTTTCACCTTATTTCTCCCATATAGTTAAATGCCCATTCCCATAGCCATACATTTAACAGACTGAAAAAATAAATATTGCTGAAAACACAAATTCTGGAAATTTTTCAGAGTGCTGGAAATTGCAGAAATAAAAAATCAGCAATTAAAACAGCCATAAAAACACATTTAAACTCAGTGATTTTTGGTCAACTTGACCCTGGAAAAACCCCCTACAACTCTTGGGGAAAACCAGTTTGAGAGCTCTTCTTTATTTCTGGAAAATGCCTTTTACAGAGAAAATATTTCAGCAAAAAAATCAGCAAAACAGAAATTTTTCCAGCAAGCAAAACTTATCTGTTTTCAGCCCACACGACAATCTGAAAACTGCTGGAAGAGCTATACGGACCGTACGGATGTACGGACTGTACGGACGTACGGATGTACGGACTGTACGGACTGTACGGACGGCCGTACGGACTTGTACGGACAGCCCTCGGGAAAAGTGCAGAAAATCGCCTCCTCGATATTCGTGCTGAAAAATAATTTTTTCACTGTTTTGCTCACTAAATCTGCCTTTTTCTGCTTGTTCTTTATGCTGTTCAGATTTGCTGAAATGCTGCCTTGGTGTGTGTGCCAAACTGCTGCCTCTTTCTCCTCCTTGTCCAGAAATCTCCCTTGCTCTCTTGCTCTCCTTCTCCCAATCTGCTCATGAAAGAATTGAATGATCTTTTCCACCTTTTCCTCCCTTAACCCAACCCTAAATGACTTTTGGGTGATCCCTAAATCCAATGGCTGAAATAGATTTAGATCAATGGCTGAGATTAAATGCTCATTTAAATCTCACTTTCTATTTTTTAATTCACCCCACTTTAATAAAGACCCACTTAGTCATTTATTTCCAAAGTCACTTTTCCTTTCTAATTTTTCATTGACTTTATAAAGTCACTTTAAAATTAGACTTAGTAACTTTATCACTTAAAGTCACTTTCAAATTAGATTTAACTTTATAAAAATTATAAAGTTACTTTAGGAGAAAAATTAAATTCTTTTGGACACTTTTCCCTAGGCCAAAGATCAAAGCCTTAGGGAACCACCTGTCCTCCGGTACCAAATTTCAACACTCCCTCTTACCGAGGAAGGTGTTCCTCACCACACCCATCTTGTCTCTGAAGTAGACATGCTTGCCCCGTGGTAAGGCTTTGGTAAGAATATCTGCAACCTGCTCATACGCCCCCAAGTCTACGGTAACTTTTTTTCCGTGCCCGGCAGGGTGCGGCACCACCGTGTACGTTCTTTTCGTTAATACTAGTACATATGGACTACGCCTTAACCGATATAAACATGCTTTAAACGTTATCTTATAACCATGTTAAAGCATTAAACTTCATAAACCATTCATAACATTTCCATGTGCAATTAAGCCGAACAACAATTGCAAACAATCATGTAGAATGGGAGGGGCAACTCCCGGTAAAGTCTGCCCGAATATATTATGATCTTTTTCAATAATACAAATGTACAAGTGTGCTGGGCAAAGTCCACGGCCAACACTTAGAATCAATACAACAAGGCATAAGAAGCCTTAACCATACACCATTATGTACCTTTGTCCAGGAGCGGGTCCCCACACGGGTCACCAAGACACTCCTCCAAATCCTACACAAGACCGTGTACAAATCTGCTCCAAACCGTGTATCAAAACTTCCCTCAACCGAACCAACCATCACATAACTCGAACCAAGAATATGCGAAATCTTCCTTAGCTTTATGCGCATGAGGAATGCGCATTTCCTCAAGCCTTTTTCGCACTTCTCCCTTGTCCTTATGCGAGGAGATTTGAGCGAAAGTCCATGATGAGAATGAAGTCTCATCCTCCCATAATATATACGCATCTCTCATATGTGTTAAGGGGGTTGCTTACTTAAGGCCGACTCCACTCATTAACACATAAAGCCCACGTATACATTATTATGTTATATTTTATTCTTATTAATTCACACTCCATATAATATGCTTCCTTTTCATGTTTTAAAGGGGATGCTCCACTCACGGTTGCCCCCGTCATTTACATAAAAGCCCCCACATACTATATTTTGTTTTAATAATCCAAGCATATTTATATATGCTTATAAGCCTTCACACGATATGTATTTATGTGCTTTAGTATGCTCGTTCACACTTAGCCTTATTTCTGTCTAAGCGCATTTCGTCATATCCCTGTCGCACAAGCTCGTCACAATATCGTCACAACCGGCTCGTCATTTTGTCGCACGCTGCCCGCTACCTTTGCTGTTCGTCGCATCCGCCGTCCGTCGTATGCCGCTGTCCACCGTGTAGCAAGGCGCGTGCCCATGGGTTGCCCGCCCATCGCCGGGTCCGCCCATCGTCGGGTCCGCCCATTGTCGGGTCTGCCCAAGTGTCAGAGGTCCGCCCATCCGCTCGTCGTCGAGTCAAAACGCACCTGCCGTCGTGCACGAGGGTGCCCGCCCATCGTGCACGCCTGCCCGAGACTCGAGGGCATCACACTCTCCTCCACCTGAAGTCGTTGTTGTCCTCGACAACATATCATCCTGGTAACTCTCTATCAATATCATCATCAACGGCAAGCCATCTCGATCACCATATGTCGTCCTCATGTGAACTGCTGCCATGATACTCCAAGAAATGATAACACATCTCTGCACACACCGGTCCCCATGTCTGAACTAGTTGGGTAGCTAGTCCAACCATCACGTCCAAACCATGAGAATGCACATCCTCATGTCACCATCGGTTGTTCCTCAAAGCATCCTGTCACATCCTCGACTCATCAAGAATCAGCTCCCATAATCCATGCTTAGGTCCATGAACTCCATCCATCTCATCTGCAACATGCTGTCCACGAAGTGTTGGTGCCAATGTGCTAAGTCTGCCACATTTATCCCAACATAATCATGTGTGAAAAGTAGTTGAGTCTCGGCTCAACTCATGCCCAAGTGCAGCCACCAAGGCATCATCATCATCATCGTAACCCCATCACCTCAAAGTGTCCCATATCGGTCCTCCACATCAAGTCACCCTCTCAAGCCATGCCCATACATGTACTTTGGAAGTATGCATCCCATACTACATCAAAGTCTCTCGACCTCGGCTCCTCAATGCATCAAACCTCTAAGTCCACCATGTATGATGTCCTGAAAGTCACAATGATCTCATGTCATCATGAGCTCCTCCACCAAAGGTCCACCAAGACTATCTCTTGGTCTCGGCCATGAGAAGTCCATCTAAGCATCATCCAAGTAATCAATCTTCGGTTTAGTGAACTCGGTCACCAACCATATCACCATGTCATCATGAGTCCCTTCTCCATAGCTCCTTCACCAAAGGTTCGACCATGAGAAGTCCACCCAAGGGTGTGCCCTTCAACCAGTCCATGAGTCATGCCGGGCACTTAGCCATGTGGCTAAAGCATGACCCAAATCATCCACAACGGTCATCAAGTTCCACCCTTGTCACGGGCCCTTGCACCTTCCATCTCAAGGTAGCAAGCAACCTCAACAAGTCCTTCAGCAGGTAACAACCCTTGCTTCTCCATACAAGGCTCCATCATAGTCATCCATGGCAAGGTCCTCCATAGCATAGGCAAACTGATTTTGCCTTCCACTACACACGGTCCATCTACCAAATGCTCAAATGAAACACAAGTATCCATACTTACTTTATCAATATGAGGCTCCTCCATATGAGTGACCTCACCCATCCATGTCGATAAGCTGCACGATCCTGGTTCAACTTGATCACCTTCAAGTTCTGCCTCCATCGGGTCCTCATCATCATGTGGTTCTTCCATGTGAGTGTCCATCCATGTTGTCCACCTGTATGACCTTGGTTCAACTTGATTAAACTCAAGTTCGGCCTCCATCATATCCTCATCATCACATGGTCCTTCCATATGAGTATCTTCGTCGGTCCATGTCCATGAGCTGCATGATTCGGGCTTAGCTTGATCACCTTCAAGTCTAACCTCCATCATAGTTAAGTCTTCAACATCTTCGGTCACCATGACTTCCTCTTCCTGGTCTGCAACCTCATCTATTGCCTGACTGATTTGAAGAAGTCCATCTCGTCCAAGCATCACATCAATGCCATCTGTATTTATCACCACGAAGTCCAGCTGACCTCTACATCTTTCCAACTGTACAGGTACATCTCGTATCATGCCTATTGCCAAATTCCACGAGGTTATCCCCCAGTTCTCCATAAAAGATATCAGCCCCACTTCTTCTACTAACCGTGTCGATATAAGATTATATGAGCCACCTGTGTTTGCCAACGCTTGAACATCTTTGCCACAAATCTTCAAGGTTACAAAACCTCGGTTGTTCTCCATACCTTATCTTCACCTGTCAACTGTCACGAGCAACCTTGCTCACCAGCTCCGACCGAGCTCTGATACCACCTTTACTTCGGTAAAGGTGTGTAGCAGCTTCAACACCTGAACGAGCAACCCTGCTCTGATACCACCTGTCACGCCCCCAAGTCTACGGTAACTTTTTTTCCGTGCCCGGCAGGGTGCGGCACCACCGTGTACGTTCTTTTCGTTAATACTAGTACATATGGACTACGCCTTAACCGATATAAACATGCTTTAACCGTTATCTTATAACCATGTGAAAGCATTAAACTTCATAAATCATCATAAACCATTCATAACATTTCCATGTGCAATTAAACCGAACAACAATTGCAAACAATCATGTAGAATGGGAGGGGCAACTCCCGGTAAAGTCTGCCCGAATATATTATGATCTTAGTGTGCTGGGCAAAGTCCACGGCCAACACTTAGAATCAATACAACAAGGCATAAGAAGCCTTAACCATACGCCATTATGTACCTTTGTCCAGGAGCGGGTCCCCACATGGGTCACCAAGACACTCCTCCAAAACCTACACAAGACCGTGTACAAATCTGCTCCAAACCGTGTATCAAAACTTCCCTCAACCGAACCAACCATCACATAACTCGAACCAAGAATATGCGAGATCTTCCTTAGCTTTATGCGCATGAGGAATGCGCATTTCCTCAAGCCTTTTCGCACTTCTCCCTTGTCCTTATGCGAGGGGATTTGAGCGAAAGTTCCTGATGAGAATGAAGTCTCATCCTCTCATAATATATACGCATCTCTCATATGTGTTAAGGGGGGGTTGCTTACTTAAGGCCGACTCCTTCATTAACGCATAAAGCCCACGTATACATTATTATGTAATATTTTATTCTTATTAATTCACACTCCATATAATATGCTTCCTTTTCATGTTTTAAAGGGGATGCTCCACTCACGGTTGCCCCCGTCATTTACATAAAAGCCCCCACATAATATATTTTGTTTTAATAATCCAAGCATATTTATATATGCTTATAAGCCTTCACACGATATGTATTTATGTGCTTTAGTATGCTCGTCCACACTTAGCCTTATTTCTGTCCAAGCGCATTTCGTCATATCCTTGTCGCACAAGCTCGTCACAATATCGTCACAACCGGCTCGTCATTTTGTCGCACGCTGCCCGCTACCTTTGCTGTTCGTCGCATCCGCCGTCCGTCGTATGCCACTGTCCACCGTGTAGCAAGGCGCGCCGATGGGTTGCCCACCCATCGCCGGGTCCGCCCATCGTTGGGTCCGCCCATTGTCGGGTCCGCCCAAGTGTCGTAGGTCCACCCATCTGCTCGTCGTCGAGTCAAAACACACCCGCCGTCGTGCACGAGGGCGCCCGCCCATCGTGCACGCCTGCCCGAGACTCGAGGGCGTCACAACCCCTGTAACGCCCTGGCGTTTTGGGCAGGAACGCGCCTTCATCAGACGGGCGACCCGGGTGGGCGACCCGTGGGAGACCCGTGCACGACGGGCGGGCGACTCGGGTGGGCGACCCGCGGGCGACCCGTGCACGATGGGCGGGCACCCCGGGCGTGCGACCCGTGCACGGCAAACGAAAGGCAGGTTCGGGCAGGCATGACAACCGGTGGACAAGGGCGAGCTGCGGACGGAACTGTAGCAGAGCCAAACGCGGGTGCAGCTACCGAACCGGCAGACAGACTTCGGTTGAGGCTCGGGCGAGCCGAAACGGCGAGTTGACCCGAGGGCGACCCGCGCCCAACGGGCGGGCGACCCAAGGACGACCCACACCCGATGGGCGAACCAACGAACAAAGGCATGACCGCGAGCTGGTGAACATGGGCATGGGCATGAGCTGGTTCGAACATGAGTGTGGGCGGTTGAGCGTGTAGACGTGAACGAAAGGAGGGCGACCCAGGGCGGGCGCCCCTCCATGCGACGAGCGGGCGGAACACGACAGCAAACGAAGTGCGACAACAAGACAACAATGCGGCGAGCTGCAGGATGAGTGCGACGTTCTCATGAGCCGGTTGCGACGATCTTGGAGCACTTACGAAATGTTTATGGAATAATGCGATGGGGCGAAAAGTTTATAAGGGCGTAGGGCGGCCTTGCCTTTAGGCAAGGGCCGACCTGCCCATAAGATAATAAAGGGGCTTCAACGGATATATTATGGGGTCGGCTTAAAGAGCTGACACCCCTTCATGGACAAGTTGGGATGGCTATATATAGATAGCGCAGAAAGCTCATTCGATCAACGAAGCACTTCGCTCTCTCTTGGTGTTCGATCTAGAAACAAGAAGGACGCAGAGTGCGCATCTCTCATGTGCATAAGGTGAATAAGTGCGCAGTTCAAACCGGGATTAGTTTGGAGGTCGAACAGTCACGGTGAAGACAATTTGGTGCGGAAATTGACTCGGTGGAGTTCTAAGAGGCTCGGGTGAGCTCGCTCTAACCGAAGGTAATTGGTATCAGATTGTAAAAGGCGTTCTTGCCTACATTGTATAAATTCTAAGTGTTGGCCGTGGGCTGCCTGGCACACTTGTTGTATTATTGGAAAGAAAAGAAGGTTTATAAAATAATTGGGTGAACTCGTTCGGGAGTTGCCCCTCCCATTATAATTGTGTGTTAATGTTATGTGCTCGGTTTATATTGCATATTGATTATATTGGTTATGAATGTTTATGAAGTTTTATGCGCTCTACTTAATTAAAGAAGACAAATTAAGTATATAAATGTGTAAGGCGTAGTCTACATGTATGAGTATTACGAAAAAGAAAATACATGGTAGTGCCGCACCCCGCCAGATAACGGTTGAAAGATCACCGTAGACTCAGGGGCGTGACAGGTGGTATCAGATCTCGGTCTAGAGCTGGTGAGCAGGGTTGCTCACACACTTGAAGTTGGTAGTGGACAAGGTTGTCTCGGTTGAAATTGAAGGTGAATCTGCTTGTTCTAAAGCAGGTGGCTCGGTAAAAATGTCTCTCTTGGAACAATTGGGTTTTGCGACTATGGAAGAATTCGAGAAGGAGATACTTGAAGAAACGGAAAAGCTAAGGCAAGAGTACATGGACTGTGGCAAGAGGTTGTCGGAAACAAAAAGCGCTCTCCGTGCCTTGGTGGAAAAAGGGGCCTCGGACATGGATGAGGATGAAGCCCTTCGACTTACACATGAAGGAATCTTAATTGAAGCAGAATTCAAAGAACTAAGGATAAGACATGCGCTGAACAAGAAAAAGAGGGATTGTTTAGTCCTTGAAAAACATCTCGAAGTCTTGAAGGAAGAAATCAAGCTTAGGGAGAAACAAAAGGAAGGAAGTGGGGAAGGAACCTCACGAGTTCAAAAGGACGTGGTGATAGAAATTTCTTCCACCAATGATCCTCTCGATGAGGCTGTAAGTGAAGAAGGCTCGAGTGCTACTTCAAAGGAAGTTATTAATGAAGATTGCAGGGAAGAAGAAGATCCGGAGAAAAACAGGTTGGAGTATGTTCAAATGAAGATCGGTGGAGCTGATGTACTCACTATGGTTGATAGTGGGGCTTCACATAACTTCATGAGTGAAGACACCACAAGGAGACTTGGGCTGAAATTTGTACCTGTGAAGGCACAAATGGAGACGGTGAATTCTCCTCCTATGGCAATCCTTGGTATGGCCGAAAAGGTGGACACTACACTTGGTGCATGGACCGGAAAGGTGGACTTCACCATAGTGCGGATTGATGACTATGAGGCAGTATTGGGGATGGAGTTCATGAAACAGTTTGAAGCTATGGTTGTGCCACATTTGAGGAAACTCTTCATTTATGATGGAAGGGAAGATGTGCCCATTGGTGTTCCAACCATTGGTGTTACAAAACCCGATCATAAGTTAGGAGGAATGCAGATGGAGGACAAGGTAAAGGTAGACAAGCGGTTGTCTACGATGGAGGCAAAGATTGCAGAACAATCTGTGGTCATCCGAGCACTTTCAGATAGCATCTCAGACCTATCGAGAAGGCTAGAGTTGGTGGAGGACGATGATGATGATGATGAGCTATATGTGAGGCCGAACATCCAGAAGGAAGATCGGGAAGCATATCTACAAAGGATGGAGGTTGAGGATCCGGACAGATGGATCGAGTTGATTAGTGAAGGAGAGCCTCCAGGCTCTTCTCGCTCCACATCTTCTTAGATAACATAGAAGATGGGGCTCATTTTTAAGCTGCTCATCGCAGTGAGCCCTCAAACTTGGTTGAGCAGGTATGGTAAAAACAACATGCTGCAAAAAGATGGGGTTTCCATGGACCTGGGCATGGGATCGTGGAAGTAAGTGTTGACACATGGCTAGGATGTGTAACACTTGTTATACATGGGCAGTTGGCACATGGAGATGTCTTGATGAAGGAGTCACTGAGATGGAATGTTGTCGGGACGACAACGTCTTCAGGTGGAGGAGAGTGTAACGCCCTGGCGTTTTGGGCAGGAACGCGCCTTCACCCGACGGGCGACCCGGGTGGGCGACCCGTGCACGACGGGCGGGCGACCCGGGTGGGCGACCCGTGCACGACGGGCGGGCGCCCCGGGCGCGCGACCCGTGCACGGCAAACGAAAGGCAGGTTCGAGCAGGCATGACAACCGGTGGACAAGGGTGAGCTGCGGGCGGAACTGTAGCAGAGCCAAACGCGGGTGCAGCTACCGAACCGGTGGACAGACTTCGGTTGAGGCTCGGGCGAGCCAAAACGGCGAGTCGACCCGAGGGCGACCCGCGCCCAACGGGCGGGCGACCCAAGGGCGACCCACACCCGATGGGCGAACCAACGAACAAAGGCATGACCGCGAGCTGGTGAACACGGGCATGGGAATGAGCTGGTTCGAACATGAGTGTGGGCGGTTGAGCGTGTAGACGTGAACGAAAGGAGGGCGACCCGGGGCGGGCGCCCCTCCATACGAGGGGTGGGCGGAACACGACAGCAAACGAAGTGCGACAGCAAGACAGCAATGCGGCGAGCTGCAGGACGAGTGCGACATTCTCATGAGCCGGTTGTGACAATCTTGGAGCACTTACGAAATGTTTATGGAATAATGCGATGGGGCGAAAAGTTTATAAGGGCGTAGGGCGGCCTTGCCTTTAGGCAAGGGCCGACCTGCCCATAAGATAATAAAGGGGCTTCAACGCATATATTATGGGGTCGGCTTAAAGAGCTGACACCCCTTCATGGACGAGTTGGGATGGCTATATATAGATAGCGCAGAAAGCTCATTCGATCAACGAAGCACTTCGCTCTCTCTTGGTGTTCGATATAGAAACAAGAAGGACGCAGAGTGCGCATCTCTCATGCGCATAAGGTGAATAAGTGCGCAGTTCAAACCGGGATTAGTTTGGAGGTCGAACAGTCATGGTGAAGACAGTTTGGTGCGGAAATTGACTCGGTGGAGTTCTAAGAGGCTCGGGTGAGCTCGCTCTAATCGAAGGTAATTGGTATCGGACTGTAAAAGGCGTTCTTGCCTACATTGTATAAATTCCAAGTGTTGGCCGTCGGCTGCCCGGCACACTTGTTGTATTATTGGAAAGAAAAGAAGGTTTATAAAATAATTGGGCGAACTCGTTCGGGAGTTGCCCCTCCCATTATAATTGTGTGTCAATCTTATGTGCTCGGTTTACATTGCATATTGATTATATTGGTTATGAATGTTTATGAAGTTTTATGCGCTCTACTTAATTAAAGAAGACAAATTAAGTATATAAATGTGTAAGGCGTAGTCTACATGTATGAGTATTATGAAAAAGAAAATACATGGTAGTGCCGCACCCCGCCAGATAACGTTTGAAAGATCACAGTAGACTCAGGGGCGTGACAACCCCCTCATGCAGGCGCCACCCGGGCCGCCCGTGCCCTTGCCCGGCAGGCAGGGTCGCCCTGCCTGCCGGGCGAGGGCGCGGGCGGCCCGGGTGGCGCCTGCACGAGGACGCCCAACCTCGTGCAGGCGCCACCCGGGCCGCTCGCGCCCTCGCTCGGCAGGCTGGGCGACCCTGCCTGCCGGGCGAGGGCGCCGGCGGCCCAGGTGGCGCCTGCATGAGTGCGCCCCCCCATGCAGGCGCCACCCGGGCCGCCCGTGCCCTCGCTCGACAGGCAGGGCGATTCCCGAAATCGCCCTGCCTGCCGGGCGAGGGCGCGGGCGGCCCGGGTGGCGCCTACACGAGGGTGCCCCCCCTCATGCAGGCATCACCCGGGCCGCCCGCGCCCTCGCCCTGCAGGAAGGGCGATTCCCGGAATTGCCCTGCCTGCCGGGCGAGGGCGCGGGCGGCCCGGGTGGCGCCTGCACGAGGGCGCCTGTAACGCCTTGGCATTTTGGGTAGGAATGCGCCTTCACCCGACGGGCGACCCGTGCATGACGGGCGGGCGACCCGGGTGGGCGACCCACGGGCGACCCGTGCATGACGGGCGGGCGCCCCGGGCGCGCGACCCGTGCACGGCAAACGAAAGGCAGGTTCGGGCAGGCATGAAAACCGGTGGACAAGGGCGAGCTGCGGGCGGAACTGTAGCAGAGCCAAACGCAGGTGCATCTACCGAACCGGCGGACAGACTTCGGTTGAGGCTCGGGCGAGCCGAAACGACGAGTCGACCCGAGGGCGACCCGTGCCCAATAGGCGGGCGACCCAAGGGCGACCCACACCCGATTGGCGAACCAACGAACAAAGGCATGACTGCGAGCTGGTGAACACGGGAATAGGCACGAGATAGTTTGAACATGAGTGTGGGCGGTTGAGCGTGTAGACGTGAACGAAAGGAGGGCGACCCGGGGCGGGCGCCCCTCCATACGAGGGGTGGGCGGAACACGACAGCAAACGAAGTGCGACAGCAAGACAGCAATGCGGCGAGCTGCAGGACGAGTGCGACATTCTCATGAGCCGGTTGCGACGATCTTGGAGCACTTACGAAATGTTTATGGAATAATGCGATGGGGCGAAAAGTTTATAAGGGCGTAGGGAGGCCTTGCCTTTAGGCAAGGGCCGACCTGCCCATAAGATAATAAAGGGGCTTCAACGCATATATTATGGGGTCAGCTTAAAGAGCTGACACCCCTTCATGGACGAGTTGGGATGGCTATATATAGATAGCGCAGAAAGCTCATTTGATCAACGAAGCACTTCGCTCTCTCTTGGTGTTCGATCTAGAAACAAGAAGGACGCAGAGTGCGCATCTCTCATGCGCATAAGGTGAATAAGTGCGCAGTTCAAACCGGGATTAGTTTGGAGGTCGAACAGTCACGGTGAAGACAGTTTGGTGCGGAAATTGACTCGGTGAGTTCTAAGAGGCTCGGGTGAGCTCTCTCTAACCGAAGGTGATTTGGTATCGGATTGTAAAAGGCGTTCTTGCCTTCATTGTATAAATTCTAAGTGTTGGCCGTGGGCTGCCCGACACACTTGTTGTATTATTGGAAAGAAAAGAAGGTTTATAAAAAAATTAGGTGAACTCGTTCGGGAGTTGCCCCTTGTTACACAGTAATTTGTCACTATCTCCCTGTCAGTCACCCTACTGTGTCAGGAATTCACAATAATCAAGTTCATGCCTTCTGAACTGGCCCAAAATCCATTTTTCCAAAGTTTCCCTCATCAGCGCGTCTGTTCCTAAAATATCCGCGATGACTGGCGGCTCGTAGTGTATTCAGTGCGCTGCCAGCGCGGAAGCACATCACTTTTCCGCGCTGGTCGCATTTCGTGAGCCAGCGCACCTCTCTTTTGTATTGGGTCGCGCTGACATGACTTTCCCAGTTATTGAGGCGCGACATCAGCGCGTCAGTTACCTTGTAATCCGCGCTGATCCTGTTTGGGCGAATTTGTTCCAACAGCCAGCCTTCCAGATAACTCCAGGCTTGGTTGTTGGCTTTGTGAGTATCGACTCCCTTCTATGGCATGTCTGTTCGACCCTTTGCAACCACTTCCCTTGAAGATAAGCTCATCCTTCCACCCTTTTAGGAGGCTCCTTCTCCTATATAAACTTCCACCATTACCATGAGCAGCTAGTTTGGAATAGCTTAGATTGTATAGAGCTTGTAGTGCTCAGATTGCTGCTACTATAGGTATTTGGTGTGCTAGGTGTGGAAGTGATTGATTGCTTAGGGAAGGTTTTTTTGTGTTGCTTGTGTGAGAGAGAGAAAAGTTGCTTGTCTTGGGAGAATCATTTCCAAAGGTGAATGCTTGAGAAACTTGCTGACTGGCCCCCCCTGAGAAGGTTACCGACGTCAGAACATTTGGTTGTACTCTTCTCTGTTTGATTAATAATAGATGACTGCCATTATTGTTCCATTCTCATTTGTCTATGCAATGGTTAAATGTGAATTACATCTTTTCTGACTGATGTATGGTTGCTTTTATCAGATTTCACGCTTGTGTTTGTTTCCTCTTCGTGTGCGCAGGTATCTATTCGCGGAGATCGCGGAGGATCGTGACTAGCCAAAGCGAAGGAGCGAAGACGGCATCTCTTCGTCAAACAACAGCGCTGGAATCCAAGTAGGTGCTCTTTACCTCTTGTTTAATTGTAATTAGGAACATGCATAGCAGCATTGTTTGATTGTTGCTAGACCCTTGCTGGGCTAGTAGGGATCGCCTCTATCCGTAGAGGGGATTTACCTCTCCAACACCCCTCCCATTATAATTGTGTGTCAATGTTATGGGCTCGGTTTACATTGCATATTGATTATATTGGTTATGAATGTTTATGAAGTTTTATGCGCTCTACTTAATTAAAGAAGACAAATTGAGTATATAAATGTGTAAGGCGTAGTCTACATGTATGAGTATTACGAAAAACAAAATACATGGTAGTGCCGCACCCCGCCAGATAACGGTTGAAAGAGCACCATAGACTCAGGGGCATGGCAGGTGGTATCAGAGCTCGGTCAGAGCTGGTGGACAGTTTTCTAGTGGAAACTTGGACAAGGTTTTCTCGGTTGAAATTGAAGGTGAATCTGCCTGATCTATAGCAGGTGACAATGCAAATATGGAGAAGGTCGACAAGGCGGTAATGGTGGATGAGGGCCATAGCGCAGTTAAGGCTCTCCGATATGAAATATTGGAACACATGAGTCGATGGAGTTCCAACTGGGTTGCAATGCGAACAGAGAATATGAAGATTCGGGAAAGCTGTTCGGAACTACGGAGGGAACTCGAAGAACTCAGAAGCCAATGCGAAAGTACAGCAAGTGTTGAACTCAATGAGTTTGATGAAGAAATCCATCAAGGCAAACTTGGTCTTCAAGAGTTCTTTGGGGAAAGAGCTCGATTGAGGAAAGAAAGTGCCAAAGTGGAGGCCGAGGTCAAGCGAATTGAGGAAGAAATAAGAAAGAGACTTCTTGGTAAGAAGCTGGTTGTGATCGAACAAGAGGAGCTCGACTATGTTGACAAATTGGAAACTCACTACCGTGAACATCCAGAGGACATCCAGAAGTTTAGCTCCATGGACTTGGTCGATGAACAGATGGTTGGTGCACTTAAACAGAACTCGGCAGAGGAAAAGCTTGAGACAAGTCAAGCTAGACCAAGGTCGAGTTCCCCAGAAGGACCAGACAAGGAAGTAAGGTATCTCAAAAGAAATGTCGAAAAGGAACATGAGTCTATTAACATTGCCGAGGCCGAATTTTTGAAGCAGGTTGCTGAGATAAGGCGCAAAACGAAGCCAACAAAGGAAGATGGCTCCTTGAAGTTAAGCTTTGTGCAGGCAACCGTAAAAGGTAAAAGACTTGCAGCTTTGATTGATACGGGAGCCACTCACAGCTTCGTAAGCAGGAAGGCAGCGAGATCTTTTGGAAGGAAAGCAAAAATGGAAGGGGAGTGCAGTGCCTTCAAAGCAGTTAACTCTTCCATCAAGGCTGTTGATGGTGTGTTGAAAAACACTCCGGTAAAAGTTGGATCGTGGTTCGGAAAGCTGGATTTGAGGGTCGTAGATATGGACGATCATTCTATGGTGTTGGGGTTGGACTTTATGAGGCTTGCCCAAGCCATACCGATGATGTCCCGAGACCTTCTCTTGATCACAGCTGAAGGGAAGAATGTAATGGTGCCGATGAATAGAAGGAGTTGCTTGGGATATAGACCAAGGATGGCCTCTATGACATTGTATCCCAAAGATCCGAATGTGAGGCATGAAGATGCGGAACTAAGAGGACTTGGGAGTGTGGTTCAAACAACAAAGGAAAGGAAGCTTATCGACTTTGTTGCAAAGACCGGAAAGGAGAACAAAGGAAGTGAGGGGAGGACCTCACGAACGTGGAAACACTTGTTGGGAACATATTCTAATGGAGATCTTCACGAAGAAGTTGCAGATGAAGTGAGCCCGAGTGCTACTTCAGAAGCAGTGGTTAATGAAGATTATGAGGGAAGAGATCCCGCCGGAATAGTGGACTTTTGCAGATATGCTATGGGCATATACGACTTCCAATTAACAAAGGACAAGCTAGGTGAGCTTGGGTGCACATGTGAAGAGGTTGAAGCTGTACACAAGTACTTAAGGACGCAGTATCAATCCGACACATGGGTGGATGAAAGCCAGGGAGGGAGCTTCCTGGCTCTCCTATCTTCTTAAATGACATAGAAGATGGGGCTCATTGTTAAGCTGCTCATGGCAGTGAGCCCTCAAACTTGGTTGAGCAGGTATGGTGAAAACAACATGCTGCAGAAAGATGGGGTTTCCATGGACCTGGGCATGGGATCGTGGAAGTAAGTGTTGACACATGGCTAGGATGTGTAACACTTGGCATACATGGGCAGTTGGCACATGGAGATATCTTGGTGAAGGAATCACTGAGATGGAATGTTGTCGGGACGACAACGTCTTCAGGTGGAGGAGAGTGTAACGCCCTAGCGTTTTGGGCAGGAACGCGCCTTCACTCGACGGGCGACCCGGGTGGGCGACCCGCGGGCGACCCGTGCACGACGGGCGGGCGCCCCGGGCGCGCGACCCGTGCACGGCAAACGAAAGGCAGGTTCGGGCAGGCATGACAACCGGTGGACAAGGGCAAGCTGCGGGCGGAACTGTAGCAGAGCCAAACGCGGGTGCAGCTACCGAACCGGCGGACAGACTTCGGTTGAGGCTCGGGCGAGCCGAAACGGCGAGACGACCCGAGGGCGACCCACGCCCAACGGGCGGGTGACCCAAGGGCGACCCACACCCGATGGGCGAACAAACGAACAAAGGCATGACCGCGAGCTGGTGAACACGGGCATGGGCATGAGCTGGTTCGAACATGAGTGCGGGCAGTTGAGCGTGTAGACGTGAACGAAAGGAGGACGACCCGGGGCGGGCGCCCCTCCATGCGACGGGCGGGCGGAACACGACAGCAAACGAAGTGCGACAGTAAGACAGCAATGCGGCGAGCTGCAGGACAAGTGCGACGTTCTCATGAGCCGGTTGCGACGATCTTGGAGCACTTACGAAATGTTTATGGAATAATGCGATGGGGCGAAAAGTTTATAAGGGCGTAGGGCGGCCTTGCCTTTAGGCAAGGGCCAACCTGCCCATAAGATAATAAAGGGGCTTCAACGCATATATTATGGGGTCGTCTTAAAGAGCTGACACCCCTTCATGGACGAGTTGGGATGGCTATATATAGATAGCGCAGAAAGCTCATTCGATCAACGAAGCACTTCTCTCTCTCTTGGTGTTCGATCTAGAAACAAGAAGGACGCAGAGTGCGCATCTCTCATGCGCATAAGGTGAATAAGTGCGCAGTTCAAACCGGGATTATTTTGGAGGTCGAACTGTCACGGTGAAGACAGTTTGGTGCGGAAATTGACTCGGTGGAGTTCTAAGAGGCTCGGGTGAGCTCGCTCTAACCGAAGGTGATTTGGTATCGGATTGTAAAAGGCGTTCTTGGCTTCATTGTATAAATTCTAAGTGTTGGCCGTGGGCTGCCCGGCACACTTGTTGTATTATTGGAAAGAAAAGAAGGTTTATAAAATAATTGGGCGAACTCGTTTGGGAGTTGCCCCTCCCATTATAATTGTGTGTCAATGTTATGTGCTCGGTTTACATTGCATATTGATTATATTGGTTATGAATGTTTATGAAGTTTTATGCGCTCTACTTGATTAAAGAAGACAAATTAAGTATATAAATGTGTAAGGCGTAGTCTACATGTATGAGTATTACGAAAAAGAAAATACATGGTAGTGCCGCACCCCGCCAGATAACGGTTGAAAGACTACCGTAGACTCAGGGGCGTGATAGCGCCCCCCTCGTGCAGGCGCCACCCGGGCCGCCCGCGCCCTCGCCCGGCAGGCAGGGTGATTCCGGGAATCGCCCTGCCTGCCGGGCAAGCCTGCGGGTGGCCCGGGTGGCGCCTGCACGAGGGCGCCCCCTGTAACGCCCTGGCGTTTTGGGCAGGAACGCGCCTTCACTCGACGGGCGACCCGGGTGGGCGACCCGTGGGCGACCCGTGCACGACGGGCGGGCGACCTGGGTGGGCGACCCGCGGGCGACCCGTGCACGACGGGCTGGCGCCCTGGGCGCGCGACCCGTGCACGGCAAATGAAAGGCAGGTTCGGGCAGGCATGACAACCGGTGGACAAGGGCGAGCTGCGGGCGGAATTGTAGCAGAGCCAAATGCGGGTGCAGCTACAAAACCGGCGGACAGACTTCGGTTGAGGCTCGGAAGAGCCGAAACGGCGAGTCGACATGAGGGCGACCCGCGCCCAACGGGCGGGCGACCCAAGGGCGCTCCCCACCCGATGGGCGAACAAACGAACAAAGGCATGACCGCGAGTTGGTGAACACGGGCATGGGCACGAGCTCGTTCAAAAATGAGTGTGGGCGGTTGAGCGTGTAGACGTGAACGAAAGGAGGGCGACCCGGGGCAGGCGCCCCTCCATACGACGGGCGGGCGGAACACGACAGCAAACGAAGTGCGACAGCAAGACAGCAATGCGGCGAGCTGCAGGACGAGTGCGACGTTCTCATGAGCCGGTTGTGACGATCTTGGAGCACTTACGAAATGTTTATGGAATAATGCGATGGGGCGAAAAGTTTATAAGGGCGTAGGGCGGCCTTGCCTTTAGGCAAGGGCCGACCTGCCCATAAGATAATAAAGGGGCTTCAATGCATATATTATGGGGTCGGCTTAAAGAGCTGACACCCCTTCATGGACGAGTTGGGATGGCTATATATAGATAGCGCAGAAAGCTCATTTGATCAACAAAGCACTTCGCTCTCTCTTGGTGTTCGATCTAGAAACAAGAAGGACGCAGAGTGCGCATTTCTCATGCGCATAAGGTGAATAAGTGCGCAGTTCAAACCGGGATTAGTTTGGAGGTCGAACAGTCACGGTGAAGACAGTTTGGTGCGGAAATTGACTCGGTGGAGTTCTAAGAGGCTCGGGTGAGCTCGCTCTAACCGAAGGTGATTTGGTATCGGATTGTAAAAGGCGTTCTTGCCTTCATTGTATAAATTCTAAGTGTTGGCCGTGGGCTGCCCGACACACTTGTTGTATTATTGGAAAGAAAAGAAGGTTTATAAAATAATTGGGCGAACTCGTTCGGGAGTTGCCCCTCCCATTATAATTGTGTGTCAATGTTATGTGCTCGGTTTACATTGCATATTGATTATATTGGTTATGAATGTTTATGAAGTTTTATGCGCTCTACTTGATTAAAGAAGACAAATTAAGTATATAAATGTGTAAGGCGTAGTCTACATGTATGAGTATTACGAAAAAGAAAATACATGGTAGTGTCGCACCCCGCCAGATAACGGTTGAAATATCACTGTAGACTCAGGGGCGTGACACCCCCCCTCTTGCAGGCGCCACCCGGGCCGCCCGCGCCCTCGCCCGGCAGGCAGGGCGATTCCGGGAATCGCGCTGCCTGCCGGGCGAGGGTGCGGGCGGCCCGTGTGGCGCCTGCACGAGGGCGCCCAACCTCGTGCAGGCGCCACCCGGGCCGCCTGTGCCCTCGCCCGGCAGGCAGGGCGATTCCGGGAATCGCCCTGCCTGCCGGGCGAGGGCGCGGGCGGCCCGGATGGCGCCTGCACGAGGGTGCCCAACCTCGTGCAGGCGCCACCCGGGCCGCCCGCGCCCTCACCCGGCAGGCAAGGCGACCCTGCCTGCCGGGCGAGGGCGCGGGCGGCCCGGGTGGCGCTTGCATGAGGGCGCCTATGACGCCCTCGAGTCTCGGGCGGGCGTGCACGATGGGCGGGCGCCCTCGTGCACGACGGCGGGTGCGTTTTGCCACAACGACGAGCTTGGGCGGACCCGACAATGGGCGGACCCGACGATGGGCGGACCCGGCAATGGGCAGGCGACCCATGGGCGCGCGCCCTGCTGCACGATGGGCACCGGCATATGACGAACGACGGAACGATGGGCGACAACGTGCGACAAGTTCAGATGACAGACGGACGGATGCGACGAATGGTGGCGGGCAGCGTGCGACAAAATGGCGATCCGGGTGCGACATTACAGTGAGCGGACTGCGGTTGCCATGCGACGTATATGCGATGAACTGTGTGACATTGTATATGCGACGAAGGGAAAACGCTTGGACGAACTAAGCGTTGGACCTTTAGCTATATGCGATGGGTTATAAGTGTTGAGCGCAT
The DNA here is from genome assembly GCA_031772625.1 of Pinus tabuliformis. Lineage (NCBI taxonomy): Eukaryota > Viridiplantae > Streptophyta > Pinopsida > Pinales > Pinaceae > Pinus > Pinus tabuliformis. The sequence continues at coordinate 814,055,550 of CM062813.1, forward strand.
ATCATATGGTGGCTTATACGCACATATAAATATGTGCGTGGATTAATTAAAATAAAATACAACATAATATATCATATACGTGGCCTTATATGCATAATGGGGTCGACCATGGGTAATGCACCCCCATTAAAACATAAAGAAGTACGTATGTGTGATAAATAAAGTGAGGCCGACATGTAAAAGTATGTGTACGTGGGCTTATGTGGTGAAATAAAGGGGTCGGCCTTAAGGCTAGACCACCTTCCATGATGACACGTTGAGAGCATATAAATAAAGCATGGTTTGGCTTCATTTGACTCATCGACTTTCGCTCAACTCTCCTTCGCATAAGAGACAAGGAAAGTGCGAAGGTTCACATAGGTGATGCGCATTCCTCATGCGCATAAGGTGAAGAAGGTCTTCGCATATTTCAGATTGGCTTGTGTGGAATAAGGTCTCGGTTAAGGGAGATTTTATGGTTACGGTTGAGGAGGTTTAGTACACGGTTCGGTGCAGAATTATGTGAGTGTCTTGGTGACCCGGGTGGGTACCCGCTCACATGTAAAGGTGCAGAATTGTGTATGTATAAGGCTGTCTTTGCCTTGTTGTAATATTGCAAAAGGATCTAAGTGTTGGCCGAGGACTTTGCCCGGCACACTTGTGTATTGATGTATTATTGAAGGTTCATAATATATTGATTATTTGGGCGGACTCGTTCGGGAGTTGCCCCTCCCATTCTACATGATTGTTTGCAATTGTTGTTCGGTTTAATTGCACATGGAAATGTTATGAATGGTTTATGATGAATTATTAAGTTTAATGCTTTCACATGGTTATAAGATAACGGTTAAGGCATGTTTATATCGGTTAAGGCGTAGTCCATATGGACTAGTATTAACGAAAAGAATGTACACGGTGGTGCCGCACCCTGGTGGGCATGGAAAAAGGTTACCGTGGACTTGGGGGCGTGACAGGTGGTATCAGAGCTCGGTCAGAGCTGGTGAGCAGGGTTGCTCGTGACGGTTGACAGGTGAAGATAAGGTCATGGAGAACAATCGAGGTCTTGTAACCTTGAATATTTGTGGCAGAGATGTTCAAGCGTTGGCAAACTCAGGTGGCTCATATAACCTTATATCGGCACGGTTAGTAGAAGAAGTGGGGCTGATATCTACTATGGAGAACTGGGAGACAACCTCGTGGAATTTGGCAGTAGGCATGATACGAGATGTACCTGTACAGTTGGAAAGATGTAGAGGTCAGCTGGACTTCGTGGTGATAAATATAGATGGCATTGATGTGATGCTTGGACGAGATGGACTTCTTCAAATCAGTCAGGCAATAGATGAAGTTGTAGACCAGGAAGAGGAAGTCACGATGGCCGAAGATGTTGAGGACTTAACTATGATGGAGGTTAGACTTGAAAATGATCAAGCTAAGCCCGAATCATGCAGCTCATGGGCATGGACCGATGAAGACACTCATATGGAAGGACCATGTGATGATGAGGAGATGATGGAGGCCGAACTTGAGTCTAATCAAGTTGAACCCGGATCATGCAGTTTGGTAGCATGGATGGACACTCACATGGAAGACAAAGTGCAAGGCACGGCAGGTTTGGGAGAAGGTGAAGGGAAGCTCTTGCTTACCTTATGCAGGTTGAAAAGGTTGAAGGAAGAGAGGCCCCGAATCCGAGAAGAACTTGAAGTCTTGGAGAAAAACATTGAAGAAGAACTTCTTCAACTCGGTTGGACGATGAAGGCAGAACTTGAAGGTGATCAAGTTGAACCAGGATCGTGCAGCTTATCGACATGGAGGGGTGAGGTCACTCAGATGGAGGAGCCTCATATTGATAAAGTAAGTATTGGTACTTGTGTTCCATTTGAGCATTTGGTAGATGGACCGTGTGCAGTGAAAGACAAAACCAGTTTGTCTATGCTAGGGAGGGTCATACCAGGGATGACTATGATGGGACCTTGTATGGAGAAGCAAGGGTTGTTACCTGCTGAAGGACTTGTTAAGGTTGCTTGCTACCTTGATATGGAAGGTGCAAGGGCCCGAGACAAGGGTGGAACTTGATGACCGTTGTGGATGATTTGGGTCATGCTTTAGCCACATGGCTAAGTGCCCAGCATGACTCATGGACTGGTTGAAGGGCACACCCTTGGGTGGACTTCTCATGGCCGAGACCAAGAGATAGTCTTGGTGAACCGTTGGTGGAGGAGCTATGGAGAAGGGACTCATGATGACATGGTGATATGGTTGGTGACTGAGTTCACTAAACCGAAGATTGATTACTTGGATGATGATTAGATGGACTTCTCATGGCCGAGACCAAGAGATAGTCTTGGTGGACCTTTGGTGGAGGAGCTCATGATGACATGAGATCGTTGTGACTTTTGGGACATCATACGTGGTGAACTTAGAGGTCTGATACATTGAGGAGCTGAGGTCAGGTGACTTTGATACAGTATGGGATGCATACTTCCAAAGTACATGCATAGGACATGGCTTGGAAGAGTGACTTGATGAGGAGGATCGATGAGACACTTTGAGGTGATGGGGTCACGATGATGATGATGATGCCTTGATGGACATACTTGGGCATGAGTTGAGCCAAGACTCAACCACTTTACACACATGATGATGTTGGGGATAGGTGTGGCTGATCACTTATGGCGCATTGACACCAACACTTCGTGGACAGCATGTTGCAGATGTGATGGATGGAGTTTTCATGGACCTGAGCATGGATTATGGGTGTTGACACATAACCAGGATGTGTAGCACTTATACATGGGCAGTTTGCACATGGCGATGACTTGATGGAGATGGGCCTTATATATGTGGCAGTGATGGTTGCCTTATATGGAGGGGTCTACATTATGGTCGATACTAGTCTTGGTGGAGAGTCACTAAGATGGTGTGTTGTCGGGACGACAACGTTTTCGGGTGGAGGAGAGTGTGACGCCCTCGAGTCTCGGGCGGGCGTGCACGATGGGCGGGCGCCCTCGTGCACGTTGGCGGGTGCGTTTTGACACGACGACGAGCTTGGAAGGACCCGACAATGGGCGGACCCGACGATGGGCGGACCCGGCGATGGGAAGGCGACCCATGGGTGCGCGCCCTGCTACACGATGGGCACCAGCATACGACGGACGACGGAACGATGGGCGACAACGTGCGACAAGTTCAGACGACGGACGGGTGGATGCGACGAATGGTGGCGGGCAGCGTGCGACAAAATGGCGAGCCGGGTGCGACATTACAGCGAGCGGACTGCGGTTGCCATGCGACATATATGCGACGAACTGTGTGACATTGTATATGCGACGAAGGGAAAATGCTTGGACGAACTAAGCATTGGACCTTAAGCTATATGCGATGGGTTATAAGTGTTGAGCGCATATCATATGGTGGCTTATACGCACATATAAATATGTGCGTGGATTAATTAAAATAAAATACAACATAATATATCATATACGTGGCCTTATATGCATAATGGGGTCGGCCATGGGTAATGCACCCCCATTAAAACATAACGAAGGATGTATGTGTGATAAATAAAGTTAGGCCGACATGTAAAAGTATGTGTACGTGGGCTTATGTGGTGAAATAAAGGGGTCGGCCTTAAGGCTAGACCACCTTCCATGATGACACGTTGAGAGCATATAAATAAAGCATGGTTTGGCTTCATTTGACTCATCGACTTTCGCTCAACTCTCCTTCGCATAAGAGATAAGGAAAGTGCGAAGGTTCACATAGGTGATGCGCATTCCTCATGCGCATAAGGTGAAGAAGGTCTTCGCATATTTCAGATTGGCTTGTGTGGAATAAGGTCTCGGTTAAGGGAGATTTTATGGTTACGGTTGAGGAGGTTTAGTACACGGTTCGGTGCAGAATTACGTGAGTGTCTTGGTGACCCAGGTGGGTACCCGCTCACATGTAAAGGTGCAGAATTGTGTATGTATAAGGCTGTCTTTTCCTTGTTGTAATATTGCAAAAGGATCTAAGTGTTGGCCGAGGACTTTGCCCGGCGCACTTGTGTATTGATGTATTATTGAAGGTTCATAATATATTGATTATTTGGGCGAACTTGTTCTGGAGTTGCCCCTCCCATTCTACATGATTGTTTGTAATTGTTGTTCGGTTTAATTGCACATGGAAATGTTATGAATGGTTTATGATGAATTATTAAGTTTAATGCTTTCACATGGTGATAAGATAACGGTTAAGGCATGTTTATATCGGTTAAGGCGTAGTCCATATGTACTAGTATTAACGAAAAGAACGTACACGGTGGTGCCTCACCCTGCCGGGCACGGAAAAAAGTTACCGTGGACTTGGGGGCATGACAGCGCCCCCCCTCGTGTAGGCGCCACCCGGGCCGCCCGCGCCCTCGCCCGGTAGGCAGGGCGATTCCCGGAATCGCCCTACCTGCCGGGCGAGGGCGCGGGCGGCCCGGGTCGCGCCTGCACGAGGGCGCCCCCCCCGTGCAGGCGCCACCCGGGCCGCCCGCGCCCTCGCCCGGCAGGCAGGGCGATTCCGGGAATCGCCCTATCGCCCTGCCTGCCGGGCGAGGGCGCGGGCGGCCCGGGTGGCGCCTGCACGGGGGCACCCCCACTCGTGCAGGCGCCACCTGGGCCGACCGCGCCCTCGCCCGGCAGGCAGGGCGAGGGCGCAGGCGGCCTGGGTGGCACCTGCACGAGGGCACCCCCCCCTGTGCAGGCGCCACCCGGGTCGCCCGCGCCCTCGCCTAGCAGGCAGGGAGATTCCGGGAATCACCCTGTCTGCCGGGCGAGGGCACGGGCGGCCCTGTTGGCGCCTGCACGAGGGCACCCCCTGTAACGCCCTGCCGTTTTGGGTAGGAACGCGCCTTCACCCGACGGGTGACCCGGGTGGGCGACCCGTGCACGACGGGCAGGCGAACCAGGTGGGCGACCCGCGGGTGACCCGTGCACGACAGGCAGACGCCCCGGGCGCGCGACTCGTGCACGGCAAACGAAAGGTAGGTTCGGGCAGGCATGACAACCGGTGGACAAGGGCGAGCTGCGGGCAGAATTGTAGCAGAGCCAAACGCGGGTGCAGCTACCGAACGGGCGGACAGACTTCTGTTGAGGCTCGGGCGAGCCGAAATGGCGAGTCGACCCGAGGGTGACCCATGCCCAACGGGCGGGCGACCCAAGGGCGACCCACACCCGATGGGCGAACCAACGAACAAAGGCATGACCGCGAGCTGGTGAACACGGGCATGGGCACGAGCTGGTTCAAACATGAGTGTGGGCGGTTGAGGGTGTAGACGTGAACGAAAGGAGGGCGACCCGGGGCGGGCGCCCCTCCATACAACAGGCGGGCGGAACACAACAACAAACGAAGTGCGACAGCAAGACAGCAATGCGGCGAGCTGCAGGACGAGTGCGACGTTCTCATGAGCCAGTTACGACGATATTGGAGCACTTACGAAATGTTTATGGAATAATGCGATGGGGCAAAAAGTTTATAAGGGCGTAGGGCGGCCTTGCCTTTAGGCGAGGGCCGACCTGCCCATAAGATAATAAAGGGGCTTCAACGCATATATTATGGGGTCGGCTTAAAGAGCTGACACCCCTTCATGGACGAGTTGGGATGGCTATATATAGATAGCGCAGAAAGCTCGTTCGATCAACGAAGCACTTCGCTCTCTCTTGGTGTTCGATCTAGAAACAAGAAGGATGCAGAGTGCGCATTTCTCATGCGCCTAAGGCGAATAAGTGCGCAGTTGAAACTGGGATTAGTTTGGAGGTCGAACAGTCACGGTGAAGGCAGTTTGGTGCGGAAATTGATTCGATGGAGTTCTAAGAGGCTCGGGTGAGCTCACTCTAACCGAAGGTAATTGGTATCGGATTGTAAAAGGCGTTCTTTCCTACATTGTATAAATTCTAAGTGTTGGCCTTGGGCTGCCCGGCACACTTGTTGTATTATTGGAAAGAAAAGAAGGTTTATAAAATAATTGGGTGAACTTGTTCAGAAGTTGCCCCTCCCATTATAATTGTGTGTCAATGTTATGTGCTCGGTTTACATTTCATATTGATTATATTGGTTATGAATGTTTATGAAGTTTTACGCGCTCTACTTGATTAAAGAAGACAAATTAAGTATATAAATGTGTAAGGCGTAGTCTACATGTATGAGTATTATGAAAAAGAAAATACATGGTAGTGCCGCACCCCGCCAGATAACGGTTGAAAGATCACCGTAGACTCAGGGGCGTGACAGGTGGTATCAGAGCTCGGTCTAGAGATGGTGAGCAGGGTTGCTCACACACTTGAAGTTGGCAGTTGACAAGGCTCTTGCAGGTGACTTGGGGAAGCCGATGAATGGTCGAAACAAGGTCGCAAAAGAAGATGGCCGCTAACTCTCAAGCCGGATCTAGCCATACAATGAAGGATCCCGTAAAGGATCCTCATCTTGAATTCATGGGGAAAGTGATTGAAAGGATGGAGACTTTGGAGTCTTCTTGGAACCAAGATGTGGACTCGCTTACTAAAGAACGAGAAGCCATCTTGAAGGTTAGAGAAGAACTTGAAGAACTCCGGACACAAAACGAGGAGCTCAAAGCACAATGTGAGTACAACGATCTTATGTGTACTCGGTTGGAAGGAAGGGTCAAGGAAGTTGAAGAATCAAGAGACCAGGGTCTTGCAGTGATCACGAACTTGAAAGGAACTCTTGACAAGGTAAATAAAAGCCTTGATGAAGCCAAGGACGAGATTGCGGTATTGAAGAGAGCCATGAGGTATAACTCAGGTGGAGGAGTACCTCATGTAAAGGTCAAAGAGCCGGAATCTTATGACGGTACAAGGAGTGCAAAAACTCTTGGTAACTTCTTGTGGGACATGGAGCAGTACTTGGAACGGTTAAGTCTGCCTGATGGGGAGACACAAGTCAAGGTGGCCGCTCAATTCCTAACAAATGATGCCAAGATGTGGTGGCGAAGGAGGGTGGATCAGATTATCAATGGAAATGCTGATGACATCACTTCGTGGGAAGACATGAAGAAAGCTTTGCAGAACCATTTCAGTCCTCAGGATGAAACATGGGAAGCAAGGACGAAGATCAAGTTCATCAAACAAACCGGGAGCTTACAAGCATATCAGCGAGAGTTCTCAAGTGCAGCTTTGGAACTTCCCGATATGGCGGAAAGAGACAAGGTGTTCAACTTTATTATTGGGTTGAAGCCTTGGGCACGCAATGAAGTGAAGAGACAAAAGATTAGAACACTTGAGGAGGCATTTGCTGCGGTTGACAGATTGGTGGACCACTATGATGAGACTTCTAATAAGGAAAAGAAGTCCGACAAACCGAAAGACAAGAAGAAGGAGGATACTCCAAAATCAGATGATGGTGCAAAGATGAAGAAGCCTTTGAAGTGTTGGTTATGTGAAGGGCCACACACGGTGAAGAATTGCCCATCTAAACCAAAGATAACTGCTGTTACACAACCTGCTGAGGAGGATGACAATGCTTCTGTAGGGATGATGCAGATACTTGGTGCAGCTGCTACTACGGAAGTACCTTCTAGAAGGGATCCGGAAAGGAACAGGTTGGAGTATGTTCAGATGAAGATTAGTGGGGCCGATGTACTCACTATGGTTGATAGTGGGGCTTCACATAATTTCATGAGTGAAGACACCGCAAGGAGACTTGGGCTGAAATTTGTACCTGTGAAGGCACAAATGAAGACGGTGAATTCTCCTCCTATGGCAATCCTTGGTATGGCCGAAAAGGTGGACACTACACTTGGTGCATGGACCGGAAAGGTGGACTTCACCATAGTGCGGATTGATGACTATGAGGCAGTATTGGGGATGGAGTTCATGAAACGGTTTGAAGCTATGGTTGTGCCACATTTGAGGAAACTCTTCATTTATGATGGAAGGGAAGATGTGCCCATTGGTGTTCCAACCATTGGTGTTACAAAACCCGATCATAAGTTAGGGGGAATGCAGATGGAGGACAAGGTAAAGGTAGACAAGCGGTTTTCTACGATGGAGGCAAAGATTGCAGAACAATCTGTGGTCATCCGAGCACTTTCAGATAGCATCTCGGACCTATCGAGAAGGCTAGAGTTGGTGGAGGACGATGATGATGATGATGAGCTATATGTGAGGCCGAACATCTAGAAGGAAGATCGGGAAGCATATCTACAAAGGATGGAGGTTGAGGATCCGGACAGATGGATCGAGTTGATTAGTGAAGGAGAGCCTCCAGGCTCTTCTCGCTCCACATCTTCTTAGATAACATAGAAGATGGGGCTCATTGTTAAGCTGCTCATGGGAGTGAGCCCTCAAACTTGGTTGAGCAGGTATGGTAAAAACAACATGCTGTAGAAAGATGGGGTTTCCATGGACCTGGGCATGGGATCGTGGAAGTAAGTGTTGACACATGGCTAGGATGTGTAACACTTGTTATACATGGGCAGTTGGCACATGGAGATGTCTTGGTGAAGGAGTCACTGAGATGCAATGTTGTCGGGACGACAACGTCTTCAGGTGGAGGAGAGTGTAACGCCCTGGCGTTTTGGGCAGGAACGCGCCTTCACGCGACGGGCGACCCGTGGGCGACCCGCGCACGACGGGCGGGCGACCCGGGTGGGCGACCCACGGGCGACCCGTGCACGACAGGCGGGCGCCCCAGGCGCGCGACCCGTGCACGGCAAACGAAAGGCAGGTTGGGCAGGCATGACAACCAGTGGACAAGGGCGAGCTGCGGGCGGAATTGTAGCAGAGACAAACGCGGGTGCAGCTACCGAACCGGCAGACAGACTTCGGTTGAGGCTCGGGCGAGCCGAAACGGCGAGTAGACCCGAGGGCGACCCGCGCCCAATGGGCGGGCGACCCAAGGGCGACCCACACCCGATGGGCGAACCAACGAACAAAGGCATGATCGCGAGCTGGTGAACACAGGCATGGGCACAAGCTGGTTCGAACATGAGTGTGGGCGGTTGAGCGTGTAGACGTCAATGAAAGGAGGGCGACCCGGGGCGGGCGCCCCTCCATGCGACGGGCGGGCGGAACAAGACAGCAAACGAAGTGTGACATCAAGACAGCAATGCGGCGAGCTGCAGGACGAGTGCGACGTTCTCATGAGCCGGTTGCGACGATCTTGGAGCGCTTACGAAATGTTTATGGAATAATGCGATGGGGCGAAAAGTTTATAAGGGTGTAGGGCGGCCTTGCCTTTAGGCAAGGGCCGACCTGCCCATAAGATAATAAAGGGGCTTCAACGCATATATTATGGGGTCGGCTTAAAGAGCTGACACCCCTTCATGGACGAGTTGGGATGGCTATATATAGGTAGCGCAGAAAGCTCATTCGATCAACTAAGCACTTCGCTCTCTCTTGGTGTTCGATCTAGAAACAAGAAGGATGCAGAGTGCGCATCTCTCATGTGCATAAGGTGAATAAGTGCGCAGTTCAAACCGGGATTAGTTTGGAGGTCGAACAGTCACGGTGAAGACAGTTTGGTGTGGAAATTGACTCGGTGGAGTTCTAAGAGGCTCGGGTGAGCTCGCTCTAACCGAAGGTGATTTGGTATCGGATTGTAAAAGGCGTTCTTGCCTTCATTGTATAAATTCTAAGTGTTGGCCGTGGGCTGCCTGGCACACTTGTTGTATTATTGGAAAGAAAAGAAGGTTTATAAAATAATTGGGCGAACTCGTTCGGTAGTTTCCCCTCCCATTATAATTGTGTGTCAATGTTATGTGCTCGGTTTACATTGCATATTGATTATATTGGTTATGAATGTTTATGAAGTTTTATGCGCTCTACTTAATTAAAGAAGACAAATTAAGTATATAAATGTGTAAGGCGTAGTCTACATGTATGAGTATTACGAAAAAGAAAATACATGGTAGTGCCACACCCCGCCAGATAACGGTTGAAAGAGCACCGTAGACTCAGGGGCGTGACAACGCCCCTCGTGCAGGCGCCGCCCGCGCCCTCGCCCGGCAGGCAGGGCGATTACGGGAATCGCCCTGCCTGCCGGGCGAGGGCGCGGGTGGCCCGGGTGGCGCCTGCACGAGGGCGCCCGCCCTCGTGTAGGCGCCACCCGGGCCGCCCGCGCCCTCGCCCGGCAGGCAGGGCGATTCCCGGAATCGCCCTGCCTGCCGGGCGAGGGCGCGGGCGGCCCGGGTGGCACCTGCACGAGGGCGGGTGAGGCGGGCAGGCGGAGGGCGGGTGAGGCGGGCGGGCGGAGGGCGGGTGAGGCGGGCGGTCGGGTGAGGAGGGCGGGTGAGGCGGGCGGGCGGAGGGCGGGTGAGGCCGAGGGCGGAGGGTGGGTGAGGCGGGCGGGCAGAGGGCGGGTCAGGCCGAGGGCGGAGGGTTCGTGAGGCAGGCGGGCAGAGGGCGGGTGAGGCGGGCGGGTGGGCGGGTGAGGGCGCCCGGGGGTGGGTCGGGCGGGTGGTTGAGGGCACCCAGGGGTGGGTCGGGCGGGCGGGTGAGGGCGCCCGGGGGTGGGTGGGGCGGGCGGGTGAGGGCGTCCGCGGGTGGGGCGGGCGGGCGGGTGAGGGCGCCCCCGGGTGGGGCGGGCGGGCGGGCGGGTGAGGGCGCCCGCAGGCAGGAGTGGTGGGCGGGCGGGTGGGGCGGGCGGGTGAAGGCGCCCGCGGGCGGGCGGGCGGGTGAGGGCGCCCGTGGGCGGGTGGGGCGAACAGGCGAGCGGGTCGTGGCGGTCGCGGGCGGGTGGGGCGGGCCGGTCGGGGGGGCGGGCGGGGGCCGGTTGGGCGGTCGGGTCAGGGCGCCCGCGGGCGGGTCAGGCGGGCAGGTCAGGGCGCCCGTGCCATGCGGGCGGGCGGGTCAGGGCACCCGGGGGTGGGTGGGCCGTGCGGGTGAGGGCGCCCGGGGGTGGGTGGCCCGCCCGAAGGGGTGAGGTGCGGGGTGAGGGCGCCCGCACGTGGGGCGGGCGGGCGGGTGGGGCGGGCGGGTGAGGGCGCCCGCGGGCGGGCGGGTGGGTGAGGGCGCCCGTGGGCGGGTGGGGCGAACGGGCGGGCAGGTCGTGGCGGTCGTGGGCGGGTGGGGCGGGTCGGTCGGGGCGGGCGGGGGGCAGGTTGGGCGGGCGGGTCAGGGTGCCCGCGGGAGGGTCGGGCGGGCGGGTCAGGGCGCCCGTGCCGTGCGGGTGGGGGGTCAGGGCACCCGGGGGTGGGTGGGCCGTGCGGGTGAGGGCGCCGGGGGTGGGTGGCCCGCCCGAAGGGGTGAGGTGCCCGGGTGAGGGCGCCGGGAGGGGTTGGGCGAGCGGGTGAGGGCGCCCGGGCCGGGCGAGCGGGTGAGCGGGGCGTGAGTGGTTCGACTGGAGGGGTGGGGCAGGCGGGTTAGGGCGCCCGGGCCGAGCCGGGCAGGCGGGTGAGGGGGCCCGGGCCGGGCAGGCGGGTGAGGGGGGACTGTCAGGGCGCCCGGAGGGGTCGGGCAGGCGGGTGAGGGGGGGCGCTGTTAAGGCGCCTGGAGGGGCCGGGCGGGCGGGCGAGGGGGGGTGTGGAGCACCCACTGGTGTTAAGAAAATGAGGTTGACCGGGCCCACCATGCTCACTATTTTTCATGAAACTAATTTAATATGAAGGTTTTCAAGAAAAATATTTAACTTACCTTTTAATTGCGAGAATTCTTTGTTGATTATGTTGTTGATAGCGATTTAGCTGCCCCACAAATTCACGACCTCTTTCAACGATTTTCAGAAAGCCTCGATGTGATGTTAGTAATAGTGATAATGAAATTTTAATATGTAAGTGAAGTTACAAGGATGTTTTACTGTACGGTTAATATGGGATAATTTGTTTTACAATATTATAAAGTGAATATTATTGATTTGTTTTACAACAGGTTGAATGTGGGATAATTTGTTTTAAAATATTTTAAAGTGAATATTGTAGTATTGGAAAGCGAATATTATATGGTTTAACTATTATAATAATTGTAGAAGTTGTAGTGTACAATTTTATTTATGATTTCATAAAAAACATTTTCCAATAAATTGTAGAACAAAGTAATAAAGGTAAATAAATTTAACAGATTTTTTGGAGGGAAATATTTTCACGAAACTTTTTGGAGGGAAATATTTTCGCGAAATTTTTTGGAGGGAAAATTTCATTCTTTAAGCTATATAATATCTTTAGGAGACTCTCCATTTGTATCATTCAACATCTTCTATTTGAAAGGGATGGATTGTTTTGATAGTGAAGTTTCGATTTATACACCATCAACTTCTGCATCGCGTAACAACTCTATTAATATTGATGAACATAGCGGGAATTCTTCCACTATGAATAGAAAGTCACTTCTTCCACTTAGTCCTGATTCTAAGGACTATGACAGTAGCACTGATGAAAGAGGGGATGGAGAATTTCAAATAAATAAAGAGTCACAGATTCCACTTAGTCCTACTTCTAAGGACTATGAAAGCCGCAGTGATGAAGAGCATGATGGTGAAGTTCAAAAGAACAGAGTGTCACGATGTCCACTTAGTCCTAATTCTGAGGACTATGAGAGCAGCAGTTTTGAAGAGCATGATGGTGAAGTTCAAAAGAATGGAGGGTCACGGTGTCCACTTAGTCCTAATTCTGAGGACTATGAGAGCAGCAGTTTTGACGAGCATGATGGTGAAGTTCAAAAGAATGGAGTGTCACGGTGTCCACTTAGTCCTAATGACTATGAGAGCAGCAGTTTTGAAGAGCATAATGGTGAAGTTCAAAAGAAGGGAGTGTCACGGTGTCCACTTAGTCCTAATTCTGAGGACTATGAGAGCAGCAGTTTTGAAAAGCATAATGGTGAAGTTCAAAAGAAGGGAGTGTCATGGTGTCCACTTAGTCCTAATTCTGAGGACTATGAGAGCAGCAGTTTTGAAGTGCATGATGGCAAATTTCAAAAGAATGGAGTGTCACGGTGTCCACTTAGTCCTAATTCTGAAGACTATGAGAGCAGCAGTGATGAAAAGAATGATGTTGATTTTCAAAAGTATGGAGTGTCAAAGTGTCCACTTAGTCCTAATTCTAAGGACTATGAGAGCAGTAGTGACGAAAAGCATGATGTTGATTTTCAAAAGTATGGAGTGTCAAAGTGTCCACTTAGTCCTAATTCTAAGGACTATGAGAGCAGTAGTGATGAAAAGCATGATGTTGATTTTCAAAGGTATGGAGTGTCACGGTGTCCAGTTAGTCAAAATTCTAAGGACTATGAGAGCAGCAGTGATGAAGAGTGGGATGATGAAATTCAAAAGATTGGAGTACCACAGTGTCCACTTAGTCCTAATTCTGCGGACTATGAGAGCAATAGTTATGAAGAGCGTGATGATGAATTTCAAAATAATAGAGTGTCACTGTGTCCTCTTAGTCCTAATTCTGCGGACTATGAGAGCAGCAGTGATGAAGGACAGGATGATGCACTTAGTCCTAATTCTAATGAGTATAAAGGTAGCAGTGACAAAGGACGGGATGTAGCATCTTCAATAAGTAAGTCACATTTTCAATGTAGTCCTAATTCTATGGACTATGAGAGTAGCACTGGCAATGCATATGAGGAAGAATATCCATTAAACATCGAGTCAGATTTTCCATTCAGTCCGAATTCTAAGGACTACGACAGTAGCACTGAAGAAGCAGAAGATGAAGAATATCCTCCAAGTCAATATTTGAAAAGCAAGGATGATCATAGTGTGGATAACGTTCCTCTTAATGATGATGAAAAGCCTTATACAAATGATGATCAAATGATGGAGATGTTGCCAAGAAACATTGTATCAAGGAGTAGGAGCAGACCTTTTCGTATCAATGCAAGTTGTTCTAGTTATACAAGGGGTAGAGCAGAATATCTGACGAGAAGAAGTTCTATTAGTGCTCTCATTTCAAGTGAATGTTGCCAAAAAGATTGCTTGAAACATATGGATTTCAAATTTGCATTAGAAAGCAGGAAGAGATATTTGTCAATGAATAAAAGCATGCAAAATTCATATTTAGTTGGGTGCATGCAATCTACATTGTCAGGTTATGATTATCATATTGGGACTTTTTTTATCTGTAGAAAAGGTTTCAAAATGTTTCATTCGATTGGGAATTTTCGTCTCTCGAGAATTCAAGAAAATTTGGAAAAGGATCCCACATTTTATTCAGAAGTACGTCATAAAAGACAGTTTGGTCCATTATCAAATACTGCAATGTCATGGATGAAATATTTCTTTTCAAAGCATGGAGAGTGTATGCCAAATGGAGAGACAATACATATTCCAGATAATTTTTCAAGACGAGAAATCTACAACTTATACAAAGAATATGCAGAAGGTGCTGAGGGACATGGCCAGTTTATTACATATCAATATTTTGTGAAGGTATGGAAGAAAGAATTCAACAATGTATGTATTCCTAAGAAGACAAGGATGGAGATTTGCAGTACATGTGCTTCTCTTAAATAAAAAAGGGACAAAAGTGAAGGCTCAGAAAGAGGTAAGCGTTTATAACTTTAACTTTTAAAATTGTATAGTCATCAACTATGAAAACATATTTCTTAATGAATCTCTTTTATGTTGTGTAGATTTAATTGTCAAACAACTTCAGGAGCATCGCGAACAACAAACAAACGAAAGGAAGAAGTTGTACAAGCAACGAAAAAAGTGCTATGATAATCCGAATAAATATTTGGGTTTGATAATTGATGGTATGGACCAGAAGAAAACACTTTTACCACATTTTGTTCGCACACCCAAAAATTTATAGGAGGAAAACTTTATTCAATTTCACTTGGTCGGTTGTATGGTCTTCAATGGGAAAATGTTGCCAAGGGTGTACTTCACAGCTCCAAATATTCATAATGATGCAAATCTGACCATAACTATAATTCATGATGTGATTTCTCATTGGTCTGGTAATCTTCCTGAAGTTTTGTATCTACAATTGGACAACACTTGCCGTGAAAACAAAATCAGGTTGTTTTTGGATATCTAAACATGCTTGTTGAATTGGGAATTTTTCAGAAGGTAAAGGTTGGTTTCCTTTTTGTTGGGCACACTCATGACCATATTGATCAGATGTTCAGCCGTTTTTCAGTCACATTGAGGAGGAAGGAAGTTGGTAGCTTGCCATCACTAATTGAATGTATTAAGAAATCATACATGCCAGAGCCTACTTTTGATGTGTTGGAAGAAACTATTGACATGCGAAGGTTTATTCTGGGATCATATGGTGAGGGGAGATGCATTGAACAACTTAATGACATTAGCTTCCAACATCAATTTCGTATCAAAAAAATTGATGGGAAAACACTAATATGGGGCAAGAAGTATTCTACTACTACAGAATGGGCACTGTCATCAGGATTGCAATTTTTGAAGTTCATTCTAGATCATCCAATATTTGCATCAAAAATATTGTTATTACAATTAGTTGGTGAAGTTCAGAATGCACGTAGACAGAACAGGGCTATAAATTATTCTGATTGCCTGGAAGAAATTAAAAAATGTATTAGATATACATATGAGTACTTTGACATTGCTGATTCAGTTTGGTGGGAGTCGTTTTTCAATAATCAAAGTGATATCATTTCGACAACAATAAATGAAGATATACCTTTGAAAAATCCATTTATTTGGCCACATAATGTGTCGAATGAACATGAGGAAGTAAACATTGTTGAACAGCAACAATCTCAAGGTATTATTAATTCTTCACAGGCAGAGGAAAGAGAGATGTATATTGGTTCCAGAAGATCTCGTGCACAATGTGAAGCCATGGAAGACCTTTATAGGGGTTCAGTACAGGATATTAAGGAGGGTTGCATGATTGCAGTGCTAGCAGATGGAGATCCCAATGGCTATCCATTTTGGGTTGCTAAAGTTATAAAGGTCTTTACAGAAAATGAGGATGTTACAAGTGTTGAAGTACATTGGTATGCCACAAATACACACCCATTCAATGGTGTGTATAAGCCAGAGATGGTAGTTGACAAAAAAAATGGCGGAAAAAGAAAAAGAAAGGGTACAAATGTAAATCGCCACCTCACAGACATATTAAAATTGGAGGATGTAGACATACTTGTTTATGACTTCAATTTAACAAAGAGAGGAACTCTTCGCTTCAAGACGATAGAGATTCTGAAAAGGTTGTTACCAGAAGGAACAGTGTTAACATGGGAGTCACCTGAAACCAGTCGTAGATCTAGAAGAATTTTGAAACCTGAAATGTTGGGCATGCATGTGGACTCAGATGGGGCACTAGTTGATGAAAGAGAAGAATATGGAACATCTTCGTCAGCATCCAGTCACTCATCTGAAGATGTAAATTCTGATGGTGTGCCAGGAAACATGAGTGATTTTGAATAGTTGTTTAAGACAGTTTATATAACTGATGTATGCATCGTATCTTCAAATAAAATTAATGTTTTCCATATGGTGTTAAATGAGAAGTTATGAGGCATTTTTATGTTGTTGGATTATATGTCTTAGTTATGATAAATTTTATTGTTTAAAATATCTACAATGCAATATTAAATTAGAGATATAAAATATGTTTTATTCAATATACAAATAATGACTTTTGAATGCATTTAGTGATGTAATTTGTTCATAATGTCATGGTTTTTTTTTATTTTATAGTTGAAAAATTTTCAATTTTTTTTGTATCTAGCATGTTATGGTTGAAAACATGTTAAATTTATACTTAGGAAAGAAAAATGATATTCTGCCAAAAACATTAGTGTGTTTTTTCCCGCATAAACAACTTTGTTTGACACATAGAAATTTGGTTTTATTAGCATTTTTTTTAAATACTGAAAATTGACCCTAAAAAAAAAATCATTGTTCCAGTGTCATCAGTTTCATTTTGAAGCTATATTTTGCACGAAAATTTCATAGTAAATTTTGTAGTCACTGCCAATTTTAAAACATGTTCAAAATTGACGCCTAAAAAATAAAAACATCGTTCCAGTATACACACTTTTCGTTTTGAGCACTATTTTTGATGTTTTTTTGGGGTTTTTTGGCCAGAGTTCCCGTTTTGAGTTTATAGTTCCCGTTTCAAAGTTTACATTGTTGAGATAATAAAAAAAGGATTTAGCATTTCTTTTGTAACCTATTAGGTCATAAGTATTATATGACTCCATAGAGAGTGTCTTCTCCTTTGTACTTTCTCTATTTCCATTCCAAAGAAAAGAGAGGAGAGAAACCTCACCTTCTAGCTAGTTTTTCTCTTGTAACAGTTTCCCCAAGTATATCATGGTTTTCATTGTGGTTTGGTGTGTGATTATATTTTAATATTCTCTATCTTATGTATTTTATCTTTTTCCATGTATAAACATCAAGTTAGTAATTAACAGAATTTTAATCTAAATAAATTTAACCTTCATAGTATAGATTTTAGTTTATTTTTAGTAGATATGTTGTGACAAAGTGTCTAGTAGAATATCCACGATAGTTTACATATCAAATAGAATGCCAAGAGTTAAATGTTTCAAATTCAAAAAGTGATAGTAAACTTCTCACAAGCACACTTCTTGCATATAAATTGATCATATATGGGCACATGATACTAAATCTTTGGAAAATTCACAATAAGGAGAACAACATGAGATCAAAATGAGACCTAAAAAAGACACGAAATAGATGAAACATAGACATAATTAAGTTTCAAAATTGGAATAAATTTATGTTACAAAAAAAAAAACCTAAATGTAAAACAAGAAAATGTGAGATGAAGTTGGAAACAAGAGGACATAGAAATTGAGATAATTTTAGATACTAATAGAACATGAAAATGATTAGAAAAATAGGTCTTCAAAAAACTATGATACATATACTCTTTTCATATTTACATCTCAAATATAGGGTATGATAACTAAGCATGTATCATAAGGTTGACCCATAATAAAAAAATATTTTAAGTAGAAAAATTATATTTTGTAAACCTAAATAATAGAATTAATGGTCAGTCTCTACTGGAGTAAGTAGACGACTGTAAATAAACAAGCTCAATCTCACATTATTGGCATGAAATTTTTGGAAAGAATGATTCAAACATGTACGATTTTGAAGTAAATACAAACTAACGTTTGAATATTTTTCTCGGTTCCTTAATATACACTAATGTTTTCACTTAAGAATTGTCCTACAAAACGTTTTCTGACCATCTCCACTTTAGAAAAAAAAAAAATTGAACATATTTCCTCAGAAATTGCCCATATAGCATTTGCATGAAAATTTTATGTAAATCTAGCATTTGCATGAAAAGTACATGAGAATCTATCAATTGCATTAAAATGAGTGTAAAGTATCATGAGCAGGAATATAACAATTCCATACTAGTATTATTCATCTAGGGGAGGGACGCCATTAACTAAATGCCTTCCACTTCACACCCCACTATGCCACTTAAGAGTCCTCCTTTGTTGTATGACACCCATCCTCTACATGAAACCACTTTTTAACAATGCATGTTGACCGATTTTTTTGGTTTAGGGCAGATTAGGGTTTGTTTCAGCGTTTGTCTTAGAGGCTTCTCAAACACACCATGTTATTCTACTCAGGCCTGGTTGTTGATCGTTTTGGCTCCTAGGTACTTGTGCGGCCTTACTACAATGTTGGTCGTAGCCATCACTGTTATTGGCACTACATGTAGTGGGTTATGGGGAGTGACTGTTGCTTGTTTGAGACATTGTTCAGTGGTGATATTCCATTTTTTCTGCTTTATTGGGTTGGTTGTTCTTCCCCGTCGCACACCAACAATTTGGGTATTCATTTGCATTCAACGCTATGGCAGATTTAGCTTGGCTCAGTGCTGGATATGGCCATTTCGTGCTCCAGAGGGATTTTTCAAGTATATTAGCGATTTTATTAAAACTTGGGAGAATTTCATTTTTTTATGCAATTCTTCACGAGTCTAACTCCAGGGTAGTGTTATTTCCTATCATGCAAGCCACTATGTGTGATTTTGATTTGCAGCTAAGGGTTTTGGAGCATCTGGGGTTCCTGTGGCGTGTTGGTATGTAGGAAGCTAAGGAAACTACTGGAAGGTAGGACACCTGTCCTAACAGCTTCTCTACCTATTTTTTTAAACACATTCACCCGGATGGATTATTTTTCCTTTGCTCAACTTCTTTGCCTATGTTTTTAAACACCTTCAATAAATTTGTTGTGTGGATTTTGTGTGGGGTTTTGTGTAATTTGTGTTTGGGCTTGAGTTTGTGTCTAGACCTAAATAATTCATAGCCTCTTCCTGTGTCAAAATAATCTATCGTGGATTCCAGGAAAAAGAGCATATGGTTAGAAAAATTCCCCTTTCCTTCTATGATCAAGGTCACTATATATGGCGTATATTGTAGAAGTGTATGGTCACTAAAAGGTCAAGGTGTGTTAATTTTGAGCTTATGTAATTTATGTGTTTCCCCACACACTTATTTCTTCAATTACCTCCTTAAATTTGATTTACCGCAGTTTGAAATATTAAACTTCGATTTTTGCTGTGATGCTCTGTTTTATTGTGATGATACATGTTGTGCACCAGATTTTGTTTTCTTTCTATGTTGAAAGTACATTTGGGTCATTCGAGGGACTCTTGTTGAACTCTGCATCTAAATTATGCATACATGTAAAGTTCTTATTTTATTTTTGAAAATTTTTAATACAAGATGATTCAAGCAAATATAACATTGGTTCGTGCATGTATATGTTGGAATATTACCTTTGGTTTCCATTTTTTCGTTATCTACTTCGCTTTCTCTAAGTATAATATATTACCTCTCGGGGTTTTTGTTGGGTTTTGTGTGTAGGCTTGAGTTTGTGTCTAGACCTGAACAATTCATGGCCTTTGCCTGTGTGAAAAGAATCTCTTGTGGATTACAGGAAAAAGAGCATACAGTTGGAAAATTTCGCTTTTCCTTCTATGATCAAGGTCACTGTATATGGCATATACTGTAGAAGTATATGGTCACTAAAAGGTCAAGGTGTGTTAATTTTGATTTGATGCAATTTCTATGTTTCCCCACCCACGTCTTCCTTCAATTACTGCCATAAAGCCGATTTACTGCAATTTGAAATATTGAACTCCATTTTTTGTTGTGATACTCTATTTTGTTGTGATGCTACTTGCTATGCACTAAATTGTGTTTTTTTCTCTATTGAAAGTAAATTTGGGCCATTGAATGGACTCTTGTTGAACTCTACATCTAAGTTATGCATACATATAAAGTCCTTTGTTTATTTTGGAAAAATTTTAATACAAGATGATTCAAGCAACTATAACATTGGTTCGTGCGTGTATATGTTGGAATATTACCTTTGGTTTCCATTTTTTTGTTATCTACTTTGCTTTCTCCGAGTATAATATACTCTTCCTAAGACTAATTATGAGCTTATGTGGAATGAAGCCTTTATGGATAACATTATTTCTTCTGTGTACTTACAAATTTAGTAATGGTTCCTTATATTCACAGATAGTGTGTAATTCAATTACTTCTTTATTGTGAATCTCTGTATTTAATGTACTAACATTTATACGACTCTTTTGTTTATATATCTTTAGAACTATATTGCTTAGCACTATCTGTAATGCATTTATCTATATCTTAAATTATTATTCTCATTTTTGTATTATAGGATCTGAATTAAGGTAATTATAGAAGTAATTGAATGTTGTGTTATTGGATTTCAATATGCTCAAGTGTCACTAGCCTATATTCCATAGATATAGCTATCACATGATGTTTATATTCTTTTCTTTGACTTCTAGATAGTTGGGGAAGTTGGATTCTTTATTTATTGTTAATTGCGTAATTATTTGTTGTTAATTATTTGCAATGGTCACTATGTAAGATAGTTTCTTTACCAATGGTATATTGTTGCCATTGCTTTATTTACTGTTAATGGCATAATTATTTGTGTAATTATCCTAAATAAACATCAATCCAAGAATAATGGCATCCCTGCCCTAATTTTTTAACATAGAATTCTTTGATTGATTATTTTTTATGTTTCTCATAAAGGAAATAGTCACTGTGTAATATAGATTCTTTACCAATGGTATACTGTTTCCATTGCTCAAGTGTTTAGACCAGTGCATGATTATCCTGGTCATACTTGTTGTAGTTGGATCTTCACATTGAAATAAAAATAATTTTTAGATCAGAACAAAAACATAACCAACTCTAATTCCATGGCCATTAAAATTTTGTATATAAGGAAATCATTATTTTCAAAACCACTTTATATCATAGGATTCACTACTTCCAATCAAGAGTAACTAAAATGTACCTGCCCAATAGAGTTCAAATTCTTGAATTCAGTTGATCTACCTTTGATCCTTGACCATCACAATGGCCATTAACAAACATTCTCAAATGAAGAAAAAGTCTCAACTAAATCAAGCAACAATAGAAAGAAACTAAGGAAAAGTGATGAGAAAATGTGAGAACACGGAAGTAAAATTAGATGTAACTATGTAGAAGAGAATGGTATTTTTATCATTTTCAATCCTCAATGCACTAGGCCTTCTCAAGGATGGTGATAAATATTGAAGGATTTTAAAACATCAAAGGTTTCTAGAAAATTTCAAGCAAAATGTCAGTTATTTGCATTGCAACAAGTATATAAATGAATCCACCATACCATTGATAGTCACCAAATTTGGCAATGCAAATAGCAATTAAGGGCTCCAAATCTAACTCATTAGGTATTGTTGCATTTAGTGTCTTCATGTGTCTTCTATGCTTAAGAACAACATCTATGTCATATAAATTGGTCTTTAGAAGTGTAGCTTCTACTATGAAACCAATCTAAAAGGTGTGCTCCATGGAAATAATAGATTAAAGGTCCAATTCCTTCCTTGAATGAAAAAATAATCTATAGGATAGCCTAATATAGAAAGTGTCTTCAAAATTTCTTACCTAATTTACGAACCATGAAATATTATATTAACCATGCAACATATTAACCTTGAAAAGGGAAACAAACCATGAACTATTATATTAACCATCCAACATATTGCATCCTTACAAAATCCACATTGCAATGTGGTTACAAAAATTAAGTCATGCCACCTCTATGCTTGATGGCCTCCATTTCCTGCATTGCCCAAAATTGTTGAGTTTCCTACCTAACCCAAGTATGGTGGACTACCAAAGATTGGTTGATTAGGATGTGCATGAATGTTTCCATATGCTTGACTCTAATTTTCTCCTTGTAGCCATGGAGGGACTGAGTAGCCTAAGTGTCCACTTGTGTTACTAACCCCATCACTGAGGGTAGGTGTAGTGCCCACTCTAGTTTCCTGACCTTAATACAACATTATCTTAGACACTCTATTCTTCGAGGACCTCAGATTGAGGATCTGGACCCATGACACTATTATTAGCGATTGAGATATTCATGGTTGTGATGTTTATGAATGCTTTCCATCGATATTATGATAGCATGAATGGTTATGTATCTTATCTATCAATATTCTGATGATTGCAATATTAAATAGTTAAGTTGGTCTCTATTTGAATTTATGATGAGGGTAGTAAAGAATATGTATGCGCTCTACCAAAAGCATAATGAGGATAAAGTTGATGGATAGGTATATTTCTACGACGTTACGATGTTGATAGCTTAATGAATATGTATGTTTCCATTGATGATTATTGATGATAGCCATGAGGGATGTGTCCCCGATGTTACCTACTTCCTTTAGTTCAGACTTACAATGGACAATGATGTGAATGACCAGGAATTGTTAATGATGCTATTATGATAATTGACTAGCATTGAGAAACCTTGTTACTGATGATTATTGTGTATGGAAGGAAACCATCAGAGGCACTCGCATATGACATGTCGATGACACCTGGTTTGATGAAAATTCATATTATTTTATCTTTTAAAGTCTAAGTCGATCTTGAAATCTGCCATATATGTTTAACTATATTCTGATGATATGTTAATGTTTGCACACACAGATTAGTTGCTTGACCGAATGACCCACATATGGGTGATGGGGTTGTACAGGTGGATGGAACTACATGGGAGGGGTGGGACAGAGTCCCTGATCTCACCCACTAGCACTCCCGCCGTGACTTGGGCTGGAAGGGTTGAAACACCTTCGCCTTGAAGATCACGATGCCATGAGGGCAGGTCCCAAAGTTGGGTCGCTCATGAGGAGATTACTGGGGGGCGCGCATCAAGGCGGATTCCTTGATCCCCAGCACCATTAGTCTCACTATAGCAGGCAACATAAGAGATGATAGTGGTCTATGACGTTGCACTATACTTTCCCCTCGTAGTCACTGGATGCTTGAAGGGCAAGTGGTGTGGCACCCTTGGAACTTCAGGGGAAATTCTTGAAGGGCACGACCAACTTGGCACCCTTGGCATCACAATTAAACTATTAGGTGTGGCACCCTTGGAACTTCTAGGGAAGTTCTTGAAGGGCACAACCAAACTTGGCACCCTTGGCATCACAATTAAACTATTAGGTGTGGCACCCTTGGAACTTCTAGGGAAGTTCTTGAAGGGCACAACCAAGCTTGGCACCCTTGGAATCAGTAAAAATAAATAATAATAAATAAATATAAGTAAGGAATGAAAACTAGGTAAAGTTACATCAAGGGTAAATGATGATTAGAAACCAAGGTAATTAAATCAAAAATAAAACTTGGAATAAGGAGGATCATAGGAAGAAATAAAAGAGAGTACCTTAAAAACTCTACCCTTTCCATGTTGGAAAATATTAAGAGGATTATGTGGTTTAATTAGGTAAAAAGGGGAAAGAGGGACATAATTGTAAGGATAAAGATTAATCCTAAACTAATTAAACCTAATTAAGAAAAGAGGAAGGTGAATTAAAATAAGAATAATAAATTAAATTTAGAGAAATGTAAAGAACCTCCATGTGGCAACAAACAACATAAGAATATCCATCTAAGAGATAACCTAAGTTAAATTAGGGAGTAAATAGGGGATCAAATCTTGACTCATTAATTGACTTTAAGTAATGAACACAAATTAAGTAATAAAAAGGGGGAATAAAGAGACAAGTAGGAGAAGAAATAGGAATCTTGTTGAGGTGAGGAAAATATTGGTTTTAAATAAAAATTTAAGTAAATAATTTTGGGAGACCCTTGATGTGAGAATGACACATGGGTGGGTGAATAATCAAGCTATTGAATTATAAAAAAAAATTAGTTATGCATGACATGACAAGTGTCACCTATGAGGACTCCTATAAAAGAAGGGGCAAGCCATGGGAGAAGGGGCTTTTGGGGGGATGCCTATTGTTGGATGGATGAGATGATGTCAGAGTAGTGATTACGAAGCTATAGTGAGTTTGGTGAGGTAGAGGATTTTAGAGAGGGGACTCTTGAGCCATGGTGTGCTCTCCTCTACTAGCTAGTGCTTTCCTCCATTGCACAACCCCATTGTAGCTCGGGGGTCCGTGGGGAAGAAGAGTACCCAAGGAGTAGGCTGGGAGGTTAACCGGTGGGTCTTCGCATTCGGATCAAGTGCGTCATCATTCACTCGTGGTGGCTACAAGGGAATACCAGTAACAACAGCGCAAGTGGAGTCTCGCCTTCTGGTGAACGGTACACATGTATTTCATTACTATTGATCTTAGTTAAATGTATGTAAATGTTATGAAATGTCTTCCTGAAATGAGTGTCAGGAATGTGTGTGCTAAATAAATTTGAAATTTCAATGCGTTTCTTTTCTGGTTGTATTTGCTGTTTAAAAAAAAAAAAAAAAGTATATAGTCTAGATGTGGTCCTTACACTTGGTATCAGAGCAAGTTGAAGCCTTGATACCTATGGGCCCATGCATGCATGACTAGTTGTTAAATATCTACTACACTCTACCTTGAAATTGTGTATGGTAACCTTTCAAGGCTACCATAACCTGAGATTATGTTAGAAGTAACCATCAATTAGAGTGTTGTATGTAACATCATCTGGGATTAAATCCCTCTCAACCATGTCAACCAAAAGTTTTTTTTTTGCTACAGCACTCTTTCCCGACTTGCACAGCCCTTTTATCAGTGTGTTGTAAGTTTCGACCCTTAGTGAAAAACCTTTTCTGACCATTTCATTTTTCAATCTAAAAGCTTGTTCAATATTTCCTTTTCTGCAATATTCGTCAATAAGAGTCCCATAAGAGATATCATCAGGAATGCAACCCTTCTCTGCCATCTCAGTCAAAATCCTATCTGCCTCTTCCATCTTACCCAGTTTACACAAACCGTTGATTACTGAATTGTAACAAACTCGATTGGGCATTAAATCACCTGCCGACATATCATTCCACAACTTAAAGGCTTCCTCAATCTTCCCTGTCTTGAAGTATCCATCCATCAGTGTGCCATACATTACCACATTGGGAGTAACACCGAATTCCTTAATTTCATGCAAGAGCTTCTCCGCCTCTTCCATGTTTTCTTGTCTACAAAGCCCATTTATTAGGGAGTTATAGGTAACAACAATAGGTTGAATGTCATTCTGCAACATCATATTACAAAACTGGTAAGCTTCATCCATGTTCCGTTCCCTGCAATATGCATCTACAAAAATACTGTAAGTCACTTTATCCGGCGCAAGCCCTCGATCTGCCATGTCCAAGAAAAGCCTGTTTGCCTCTTTCACCCTTCCAGACTTGCATAATCCATTAATCAAATTATTGCAAGTAACAACATTCAGTTTCAAGCCAGTACCCACCATATCATCTTTTACTCTCAAAGCATTTTCCATATCACCCACCTTGCAATAACCATCAATAAGTATTGCATAGGTCACACTATCGGGAACCAAATTCCGCTTCTTAAAGCCCTGAAAGCTCTTAAATGTCTCTGAAAGAGTGGTTATGGTTTTTTCCAACACGCTTTAATATCTCTAGTTGGACTCCTGTATTACGAAGTCTAGATATTTGATCTGGCGACTTGAAGCCTGACCGAAAGGCTCCAAGCCAATCTCGTAAACCAACCCTTGTCCGGCAAAAATTCCGTCTCCATGAATCAAAATCCCCATTTCTTTATCTGATCCTTGTCGGTAGAATAATACGACTCTGCCCTAGTTTTTCCTATAACGACAGGATCCACTGCGTCGAGATGTTGGGATTGGCAAACTATGTGTTTTCCTTCATCTCTTTATCTGTCATAAATGCCCTTTAACGTAATTGACATCCTGTGCGTTTCTGTCACAATTTCTTCCCGATGTAGAACCATCTCATATGAGAGAACATTTGTGGGAAGATCTCTGTAGATATCGCTGCAAAGGTCACAATAATTAGGCATTTGATAATTATTTACAAACACTGGGCATTGTAGTAAATCTACACCTCTTTAGAAAAATGCGTACATGTCATTTGGCTTTCAAATGCACAACTGACGTTCGATATTGCTTGTAAACTGGCACCTGGGCACATATGTCTTGAAAAATATCTTTCACAGTCCATATATTAACATGAATCTTGAAACACTTACTATGAAATTTGGATACGAAACCGATAACATTTGTTCTTTGTTTAAAACCCCGCTTTGATATTCGCTGAAGGTGATCTGCGTGTTTGTTTGGAAATCGACGCTCTGACACTTATGGCATCAAACACTTGAACTCATACCTTGCCATTTGTGCCATTCCTGAGGTTGGCATACAATTGGACTTCTGTGTTATGGTTTCAATGGATTTCTCTGACCTGGATAATTCGGCGCCACCTAATGAAAACTAAGACTTTTAGTTCTATTTGAGCATTAAACACTTGGCCCTCAACGTTCTCCCATGGCGGTGAAGTACCCAAGCCAAATCTTAATTATTACAATGGAAGCTGAGCTGTCGAACAACCTTCAATGCAAGAATAAATCAAAGCACGAAATCGCTTTAAAGTGTTCCGGAAACCACGCGATGAGATCGTGTTGACTAACTGTTCCGAAAAAAAAAATGCAACGTGGACAGTTTGTATTTAACTACATGGGCGGTGGTTGCATATTTTGATTAGGATGCATCAAACTGTGTAACAACAGTTTTGATCCCGTCTCAGATCTAGAACCGAGCTGAGAATTGTATAGCCCAGTAATTCGGGTGGGTGCCGGCCATGATGGTCGGACATCACCCCGATTCTCTCTTTAATTTTTAGAAGTTATTTTGCATTTTTCCGTTTTGGGTGTAATGTGAGTAATTTTTTTTATTTGGAATGACTGATCACTGGCCGAAATTATTTCCTGAGCTGCCCAAGTGATCAGATCATAGTATTTCCAAACTGAGAGTCATAGGTCACCTGTTCAATACCTCCGGGCTCTGTGTTTTTACCTTTGGAATGAGAATAAATGGTATATTTGCGTTCATAATTTTGTATGGTCCTGTATTTTTACCTTTGGAATGAAAAACAAACGGTATATTTGTGTTCGTTATGGAAAGGCAAGCAAATTTTTTCCCTTTAAATGGCAATCCGGTAAAAAGCGTCCTAGATTTTATTGTTTGATGTATGCGCAAGACTTTTGCCCCAACGGTGAAATATTGGATCTTACCAGATTGACGAGATTTCAAATCTTTAGAGGTTCCCAACAGAGTCTTGGTTAGTTGGTAAAGGGTGCTGCATACCTCAATCGAGGTTCAAGTCCTCAGAGACACGTTTCACCCTTCGTGAACTGGTACCCTGTGAAGACGCAGGGATCTCTTTAGGGTGCGACTACATTCTGTTGTAATATTACTAGAATGTTTCTTATGAAAATGAGCAGATCTTTCTGAAATGTGACTGACATTCTATTCTTATACTTCCAGAATGAGTAATGACAGACCTGCTGCTCAGATATAATTAGTAATATGTGTCAAGACTCAAAAGAAAAACTTTACAGGCATCGGCTACTTGTGTGATGTAACTAGTGGCTGAATGATTTCATAAACAGAGTCCTGAATATATTTGGTGAACAAGTACATAACCAGATAATAAAATCTATTTGGCACTGATGCATTGTAATAATATATTATTACAGGAACAATACATTCCTTGGTTCCTCCGATAAGGTGTGATGATAAAAAAAAAATTGCGTTTTCTGGGTCACCTAGATGTGTCAGAGGTGGTAATATTTCATCCAGTTATGGTAGAATTTGTAACCTGTTATGTTGTTACAGGTCCTGCAACCTTACTCTATAGGTCGGTTGTATAACTGTACTGTTTACACTTAGTTGGCATAAGAAACATATTGTTTGTTCATTACAAGAAAGCCATGCCTTGGTTTGTCTGTTAAGTGGTTGATTTGATTCAATGGTCGAGATTTATTTCCACCTAGATTTGTTTTGGACAAAGGTAAGAGAGGACCGAAGGCTTAATGAGTTGATGGCTCTGGCAGTCTTTACAAGGGAGGCGACTTTCTTTGTCATGACCTAAAGTGGCATATTTGGACTTGAAAATGGTAGTAATCTATGTTCTTCGCAGGCTTAAGAAACATATTGTTTGTCACTTCTATTTGACAGTATGTCACTTATATTTGGCCCTGATACAACCTTATTTTATGGGCAGTTATATAACCATCCTACTTACGCTTGACCTAAGGAACATATTGCTTGTTCTTTACA
Source organism: Pinus tabuliformis (assembly GCA_031772625.1). NCBI lineage: Eukaryota > Viridiplantae > Streptophyta > Pinopsida > Pinales > Pinaceae > Pinus > Pinus tabuliformis. The sequence continues at coordinate 814,084,064 of CM062813.1, forward strand.
ACAAAGCGCTGTCTAGCTTTGTTTGTTAAGTGTTTGATTTGACTCAATGCTCAAGATCTATGCAAATTTGTTTTGGACAAATGGAGAAAAACGTTCAGTGCTTTAGGGCCCAATGAGGGTAAGAAGTTGGTAGATCTGGCAGTCATTAATTTCGAGGGAGGTGATTGTATTTGTCATGACTTAAAGTGACATATTTGTACATAAAAATGGTAGTCAGTGACAGTCTTCTTCCTCACGCATAATTGCTTCGTGTAGCATGGGATCAAATGGTTTTCCAACAGTATTGACCACATTAACATTAAATCCTTTCATGATTTCTACGAGCTGTTTATAATTACTCTGGTAACTTTTATCAATTTTCTCCTCCCCTTCCATTTATATCTTAATCTGTGTTTTGGCTCTTTCAAAATTGTCCACCATAGGCAGCAGATTTTCAATTACATCACCTTGAATGTTAGATGCCAAGCTTAGTCGTTCTTTCTCTGCTCTCTTCCTGTAATCTCACAGGGAGTTTGAGCTTCTCTTTGTTTGATTTGATTGACTTCTTTGTTCAATGTTTTGTAATGTAACAAGAAAACTTTGCCTTTATGACCTTTTGGATTCTTTGCTAGTTCTTAATGCAGAAATAGAGCTATAGTATTGGTTTATGGTTATCTGGAGCACCATACTTCTACCAATGCCATTCGATACAGTCAATGATCATTTTAGACATGGGTTTCTCTCTATTGTTTTACATTCTGTGCATATCTTTTCCTGAAAGGTCCTCTTAAATTCTGAATGATCTTGTATCATATATATGTTCTGTGAAGATTATTTCATAATGCTTGTATGTCATTTGGCTATTTGGCCCTTTATCAAATACTTTCAATCCACAAGCTTGACCCTTCAGTTGTTGAATTATCCAAGGAAATGGCATTTTCCCTTTTCGATAGGATTTGTTGTTTCATGACAACTTAACAGGATGATCATATGTCAAAAATATAATGACAAAAAAAAAAATTAACATAGTTAAAGGTAGATATATCAAGATAATGGAAAGTTGGATAAATGCATTTGCAGGAAAGCATTATATACACCGACATGCATTATTAAGTGAAAATACCTATTGGGTTTTGGTTTATAATTGCAGAGTTCTCCCACAGAGAACGAAAATCGCAAATGATCGTAAAGGAGATTCTGCTGCGACGGAGGGAAAGGTTTGGTTACCTTAACTGTGATGTTCGCAACAGGACCATCCGATTAAAAACCCTAAGAAGTGACGAAAAGGATCAAACACCTGTCGAGTGAAAACATATCACTAGCCCCTCCTACGCATGACATGTGGAATTTGAGATGTTCCAAGGAACCGTAGGTCATAGCGTTCTAGACATTTACATTTCGACATGGGTCTAATGTTTGGTTATATGAAATTGTGAGATATTTGACAACATGTCGGATGGATGATTTAAACTAACTCCACATAAGAACCCAACAATACTCAACGATTATCCAAAGTCACACTAAAAGTAGATTGGTAACCTATGATAAGTCATAATGCTTTGAATTAATTCGGAAATTGCATAACATGATGGAAGGGGTGGCTAGTGACATTATAGCACAGTGTAATATTAGATGTATACATACATATAGTGCAGGGTTTTGTGTTATGTAAAATCATAGAGTGAGAATCTATGAGCTTTGAGTGATTCCCAGGTCTTGAGAAGGCGTTAAAGCGTCCACCATAGAAGTAGCAGGTTTAGCATAACCATATTGGGAATTTGCATGTTGTAGTGTACTCTGTTGTTTGACAAAGTACTTTTACCCGGTCTCACATTACCAGTGTCCCAATTATTGTACTATTTGCAAGTGTAGGGGCTTCCCACCTCACCACCACCCTTACATCCAATCATTAAGGACATTTACTTTAGCATGAAAGACGATGCGTGGTTAAAATCACTGCTTTGCTAAATAGACCATATAGTCTAATAAAGATTGTTATACAGTAAAATTTTCCAGTTGTGTAGAAATACTTCTAAAATTATTTGGTTTTGATTTAAGACATTCCATGGGGTAGATGCATGCCAAATGCTGATTTCATGATTTTTGCTAATTTTCAATCTATCGAAAATGCAGCCTGTTTATATGTTCGCCAACAATCTTGTTTCATATTGGAATCGGCTTTCTTCCGAATGTTTTGGTCATTGGGGTTGAATTTAAGGCCTTTATTGTTAGCTCCTTCATCTATCATATGATTAAAAGATTCCAGATATGCTGAAATGTCATTTCTGCTAAAGTATTCCTCTGTTATGCTAGAGTTTCTTAACATGTTAATTGATTCTAATGACATAGTTTATGAACCTTGATTGTTAATGTCTCTTATTATCGCTGAAAATAAATCTCAAGCTGTCTATTCTATTCCCTATTTCAATCTGCTATGGTGATCCTTTGATTTAAAACATAGATTTTTAATACTGATGAGTCTTACTTCCATTAGGGAGTTATGGTATTTATGAGTCTATTCGTTTCCTCTCTAGATAAAGCTTTGAAATGAATCTTGTTTTTGGGGACAAAACAATGTTAGTATTAAATAACACCCTTAATCGTTAAAAATCCTTTCTATGCTTTTAACTAATACAGTTTGAATCTATATTATCTTGCTTCAATTCTCTACACCAGTGCTTTAGAGTTATCAACTGAAGCAATCTATTTTTGGTTTGTTCATTGTACAAGTTTTTGGGTTGTTAGATGAAAAAAAAGAAGAAGAAGAAAGTAAACATATTATTGTTCAGACAACAAAGTAGTCATTGGGAATGATTATTAAAATATGATACAAACATTCTGCTTATTTTTGGAATGCCTGAGGAAATAAAATTTTGTATTGCAGAATGAAAATTTATATCAAAGCTTTTATAAGTGATATCTCCTTTTAAGATGATGAATAGGAACTTGGAATGAGAATTTTGGTTCACTAATTTCAAAATCCTCAACTGGTCTCTTTGATCCAGAATATGTTATTTCTACTAAGGGCAATATCAACGCACCTTAAGCTATTATAGTCTGAAAAGCATTGCTCTAAGTTACTTTCCTTCAGATATTTTAGTAACACGTGCTTCTTTTGAAATAATCAGTGTCAGCATGGACTTGTATAGTAAGTAAGAGGTGTAATGCTATGATAAATCAGTTAGTTTGTAAATTCAAAGCAATTAGTTTGTGTGGACCTTGATATCATGTTTTCGGAATATATGACAGTCTAATATGTTTTGTTATTTAAATTTTTGTGCTAGTAAATCCACATATTGACATTTTACTTAAAGTTATATTATGCAAAAAAAAAAAAAAAAAGACTTGCATTATGAACATAGTATGAAGGATGATCATAACAAGGACAATTGTTGGGCATTACATCTCAAGCTCATGTTCGAAGGAACTATACCTGAAAGACACTCTTGAATATTCAAGAGGTTAAAGGAATAAAAATGAGAAGCATTATATTTTATGACAATGTTCCATGAGGGCCTAATAGAACTAATTAGGTAAAAATGATAAAAATAAATAAATTAGTTGAGAAAATTACTTAATCCAGAAGATGAAAACGATTTTGTTAATTGATTTTAATTCCTTAAGAAAAAATGTGCTTAATTTAAAAAAATCAGAGATGCCTGTTACCAGAAGGTTAGCAAGAGTTTCAGGAAGGATTCCTAGGATATGTGTCGTCGTTTTCCTCTATGTTTCGAGGACTTCGGGACGAAGTCCATTGTTAAGAGGGGGTGTATGTAGTGCCCACTCTAGTTTCTTGACCTTAATACGACATTATCTTAGACACTTTATTCTTCGAGGACCTCAGATTGAGGATCTGGACCCATGACACTATTGTTAGCGATTGAGATATTCATGGTTGTGATGTTTATGAATGCTTTCCATTGATATTATGATAGCATGAATGGTTATGTATCTTATCTATCAGTATTCTGATGATTGCAATATTAAATAGTTAAGTTGGTCTCTATTTGAATTTATGATGAGGCTAGTAAAGAATATGTATGTGCTCTACCAAAAGCATAATGAGGATAAAGTTGATGGATAGGTATATTTCTACGATGTTACGATGTTGATAGCTTAATGAATATGTATGTTTCCATTGATGATTATTGATGATAGCCATGAGGGATGTGTCCCCTATGTTACCTACTTCCTTTAGTTCAGACTTACAATGGACAATGATGTGAATGACCAGGAATTGTTAATGATGCTATTATGATAATTGACTAGCATTGAGAAACCTTGTTACTGATGATTATTGAGTATGGCAGGAAACCATCAGAGGCACTCACATATGACATGTCGATGACACCTGGTTTGATGAAAATTCATATTATTTTATCTTTTAAAGTCTAAGTCGATATTGAAATCTGCCATATATGTTTAACTATATTCTGATGATATGTTAATGTTTGCACACACAAATTAGTTGCTTGACCGAATGGCCCACATATGGGTGATGGGGTTGTACAGGTGGATGGAACTACATGGGAGGGCTGGGACAGAGTCCCTGATCTCACCCACTAGCACTCCCGCCGTGACTTGGGCTGGAAGGGTTGAAACACCTTCACCTTGAAGATCACGATGCCATGAGGGCAGGTCCCAAAGTTGGGTCGCTCATGAGGAGATTACTGGGGGGCGCGCATCAAGGTGGATTCCTTGATCCCCAGCACCATTAGTCTCACTATAGCAGGCAACATAAGAGATGATAGTGGTCTATGACGTTGCACTATACTTTCCCCTCGTAGTCACTGGATGCTTGAAGGGCAAGTGGTGTGGCACCCTTGGAACTTCAGGGGAAATTCTTGAAGGGCACGACCAACTTGGCACCCTTGGCATCACAATTAAACTATTAGGTGTGGCACCCTTGGAACTCCTAGGGAAGTTCTTGAAGGGCACAACCGAACTTGGCACCCTTGGCATCACAATTAAACTATTACATGTGGCACCCTTGGAACTTCTAGGGAAGTTCTTGAAGGGCACAACCAAGCTTGGCACCCTTGGAATCAGTAAAAATAAATAATAATAAATAAATATAAGTAAGGAATGAAAACTAGGTAAAGTTACATCAAGGGTAAATGATGATTAGAAACCAAGGTAATTAAATCAAAAATAAAACTTGGAATAAGGAGGATCATAGGAAGAAATAAAATAGAGTACCTTAAAAACTCTACCCTTTCCATGTTGGAAAATACTAAGAAGATTATGTGGTTTAATTAGGTAAAAAGGGGAAAGAGGGACATAATTGTAAGGATAAAGATTAATCCTAAACTAATTAAACCTAATTAAGAAAAGAGGAAGGTGAATTAAAATAAGAATAATAAATTAAATTTAGAGAAATGTAAAGAACCTCCATGTGGCAACAAACAACATAAGAATATCCATCTAAGAGATAACCTGAGTTAAATTAGGGAGTAAATAGGGGATCAAATCTTGACTCATTAATTGACTTTAAGTAATGAACACAAATTAAGGAATAAAAAGGGGGAATAAAGAGACAACTAGGAGAAGAAATAGGAATCTTGTTGAGGTGAGGAAAATATTGGTTTTAAATAAAAATTTAAGTAAATAATTTTGGGAGACCCTTGATGTGAGAATGACACATGGGTGGGTGAATAATCAAGCTATTGAATTATAAAAAAATAATTAATTATGCATGACATGACAAGTGTCACCTATGAGGACTCTTATAAAAGAAGGGGCAAGCCATGGGAGAATTGGCTTTTGGGGGGATGCCTATTGTTGGATGGATGAGATAATGTCAGAGCAGTGATTACGAAGCTATAGTGAGTTTGGTGACGTAGAGGATTTTAGAGAGGGGACTCTTGAGCCATGGTGTGCTCTCCTCTACCAGCTAGTGCTTTCCTCCATTGTACAACCCCATTGCAGCTCGGGGGTCTGCGGGGAAGAAGAGTACCCAAGGAGTAGGATGGGAGGTTAACCGGTGGGTCTTCGCATTCGGATCAAGTGCGTCATCATTCACTCGCGGTGGCTACAAGGGAATACCAGTAAAAGCAGCGCAAGTGGAGTCTCGCCTTCTGGTGAACAGTACACATGTATTTCATTACTATTGATCTTAGTTAAATGTATGTAAATGTTATGAAATGTCTTCCTGAAATGAGTGTCAGGAATGTGTGTGCTAAATAAATTTGAAATTTCAATTTTTTTGTTTTCTGGTTGTATTTGCTGTTAAAAAAAAAAACTATATAGTCTAGATGTGGTCCTTACAATAGGTGTCCTATAAAAACAGTTAGGATTTAAACATACACTAGTAGGGGTATAAGAGGTGGGCATAACCCCTAGATGATTGTGGGGGACCTGGATGTTAATCGGGTCTTGGTATGATGGTTCATGCTCTGCAATGGGGTCCAGAGTGTTGGGCATCATCTTATTTGCCTCAAACTAGCTTGGACCATAGTCTTCCTTTCTTATCACCCCTCCTCCTATTTCCAACACTTCTTGAACATCTCCTGCCTCCCTCTCTTGCCTTGCCAATTATTTTTAATTTTCCTTATCTTCCCTTTATTATTTTATTTCCAACCTTTCCATTGCTCAAGCTTCTACTATTGCAATACTTGAAACTCTCTTTTCCTTGGCCAAATCCTTCCTTCTCATTTTATATTCTTGAATTTCATTTTTTTTACATTCAGACTCAAACAATAAATTCATATAATCTTCATAGGTTAGCTTCTGTGAACTCCTCCCTAAACGAAGACAATCTGATGTTGAGTGCCTTGATGAGGCCTTGACTCTCTCTATTGGTAGCTTTAGGAATACAATGAGTATTCTCTTCTTTTTTGTCCCATGCTCCTCAGGACCTAACACTTGCCTTTGAACATCCAGGACAACTGATTGGCCCCCATTATTTTATTCTTCAGGTACTTCATGTTGAATAGGATCCTCTTCTAGTGATCCATTGTCCGCAAAATAATGAACAATTTCGATGTTCAACTCTAAGGCTTGTGAAGGCATGTCCATGCTTTCCTCATTGGTGGTAGACACATTATGTGCGTTGATATTCATCATGGCCTTTGACAACCATGATGGTGGGCTTACTTTGGTTGGCGTGCTCAATTTCTCATTGTTTAATCTTATTTCATTGTCATTTGAAATCAAGTTTTCATTTTAATTCACATAATCAACTTCCTCATATGGAATATCACATGCAAAATTGGCAGGTGGTTCAGTGGGTGTGACAACCTCCGTGCACCATTGAAATTTGGTTCATGACTAAACGTTATCTCACTCACATGTTCATCATCATCATCACCATAGAATTTCCCTTCAAAAAAGGACATTATACCTTCATTAGCAACAACATACTCTTGAGAATCAAAGTGGTCTTGTAAGTTCTCTGCTTCTTGACCTTCCACATCAAATTCTTGGCTACAACCAATATCATGCATAAGAGCATCAACATTAAGTGGCCATATACTAGTCCTCCTAAATCCAACCTTGATATTAGAAGGTGTTAGAGCCCTTTTAAATTATTTACTTGCAAGCTAAACTAGCTCAAACATTTTTACTTCCACCCCTGGATTCTTTTCCATCCACAAAGCTCGCTCCACCCTGAAATAGTTCTTGAAAGGCCCAAACACGCTGACCTCAAAGGGTTGCAATCTATGAGTGGTATGAGCGAGTAATGTTAATAGGTCAATGTTGTGGGGAAAAGTATCCGATGCGGATGACCCTATCCCTACTCTAAAGGTGACAGTCTTTAGCAACAACTGAAAGTAAAGCTTTGATGTTTTCCTTTATGAAAGTACAGAGAGAAAGAAGAAATGATTAACCAACCTGGTGTCCTTCGCCTAGTCGATCTTGATCCTCTCTCTTTGTCTCTTGTTCCCAGCTCCTTGCTCTCTTTGCCACTCCAGCTACACACAGATCCTGCACAAAACAAGAGAGGAAACTACAAGATACATGTACTCATAACTGATGCATGGATTAGAGTGAATCAAATATACATGTAAATACAATACATCAATGCAATACAAGTATATAGGAGAACATGCAAAACTTTATTGATAGAAGTAACAGGGTTCTGAGAAGGTTACAACCAATGATGGCTCCAATCCAGCAGCACCTCCCCAGCAGCAAGAACTCTCCTCTTCACCTCTAGTAAAACAATCACCCAATAGCTCTAACTGTAATCCAACAACACCTCCTTGCTTTACACAAAATTCCAGCCTCCTTAGACCTCATAGAAGAGCTCTATATATAGGATAGAAGAAGAGAGGATGAGTCAGCTTGAGACTGACATGAAGCTGCCTTGTGTCCTCTCCCTCTTCAGTTAATCTTCAGTTCTTGAGTCCACTTGGAGATCCTTGGTTACACATGGTGATCAAGTACCTCTTACTCATCACAAGGCGAATCTGATGAACCAAGTGTCAGTTTGGAAGCTTCCTGGGCAGTTGACACCTTGCAGGATGACTGTGCCACTTGGCCAATCTCGCCCAGCACAGGTAGCCTTCATTACTTTTGCCTTCCAGCGCAGGTACAGAGTGGGACAGTTGCATTACAGCGCAGAAGCTTAGTTAAGCAGCTGACATGATCCAAAATAAGCCTGTTTTGAAGTGTTTTCAGGTGGAGAACTGATTGGAAGTGCTGTTGTTTGATGACCTTGTTCTTTTAGGGGTAAGAACAACATTTTTAGGGACTGAGGATCCCTGTAATTATCGACATTCCATGCTCCCTGACGCGAGGCACAAAAATGTCTATAACAGTTGCCCCCTAAAGTATGAGGCCGTTTATCGGGTGAAATGCTTTATCTAGAGGATCCGAAGTTCGTTCCAGTGCTGAGGAGAGTGCCCTGTAATACAATACAATACAATACATTATTTTTCATTCATCATTATTCTCATGATCTAGCTGAGGCGGGCATTCCCATGCTCAGCTTTTTATAAATACATTTTGGTACATATGACAGACGATCGTCTGAAGATAGACTGATAATTTTCTGCTGAAATTATCATCCTTTGAGTAGGATGATCATCTGCTGCAATGATGTACGTGGCAAATGCTTTTATATTTCCTGAATATATATCGCAGCCCGGATGGATGAAACTAGATCCGGGGTCTTCAAACTCGTTCGATCTTCACTCTAAGTACAAGTCGATCCATGTGAGAATTGCGCTGAAGTCGAACATGGAAAGACATCGCTTGATTACCGGTCAATAATGAAAACCGTTAACAAGCGCGAGAGGAATCACCAATAATAACGATGACCCTCAAGGTACTGCAGTACAATTCACATGGCGTGAATAAAGGACTTGGCGTCGAACGCCACGCAAAATCTTCTGGTCGAAGGTCATCGATGTATACCTGTCGCCGGAAGTGAGAAACTTGCCATTGAGGCATGCAAGCTTCAAAGTACTGATGGGGGTGTTCCTAGATCAACTTCTTGGATAATGAGCTGAAGTCGACAAGAAGTGATCCGTCAAAGGAGGGCCTTAATGAATCCCACATCAATGACACGGAACGGAGCTAATGACTTTAGTGGGGGTGAAAACAAACTGTGACATATGATTCAGGGTGGCGATCATGAATGGATGAAGAATAATGTATGGCAGTGGATGGGACACGGTTGACACTTTCAGAATGACCCCTCTTGAACATATAACGACACTGATGCGATGGATCGGTAGCATTACCCCAAATGTGGATGGTTTGGCGAGGACCATGGTGATGAGACCGGTGAATGAAACAACCCAACCCGATGTGATACGGAGGAAAAGTGTCATGTTCAAGAGTGACTTGCTACCATTAAACTTTGAATGTTCTCCCAATTTTTCCCAAGTCATTTCTGACCAGTACCTCTTTATTTTTGTCAAGCTTGAGGAGGATAACATATGCTTGTTCTATAACCTGCCCTTCGGGCAAGCCTATCGCTATGATTTAACGAGCCTAGCGATAGGGAAACTCGTTCTCGTCTAAAGACAAGTTTGTCGCTATTTAATCATTTTAACGAGTCTAACGACAAGGAAAACTCGGTCCTTTTCATTTTTAGAGAGTCTGAAAAGGTACAGAAAGTCAACTCCATAATTCCTTTTTCGTCATCTAATCCCTTAAGTCCGAAAAAGTATAAAACAATACAGAAGGGATGGCTGTTCGGTACTTTTACGAGCCGAACAAGACAAGCGCTCGATCTTTTTGTGCAATAATCCCTCAGGTTCAAAAAGATTAAAATCTAGAGGAGGGATAGCTTTCGGTCGTTTAACGAGCTAGAAGGCCAAAAACTCGGCAAACTTTTCATATTTTACGAGTCAGTGAAAAGAGCTCAAAGAAGACTCGTCTTTTGAGGAACGAGTGATAAACAGGGATAGCAACTGATTCCAGGTACAAATTGGAATTTTCCAATCACGGTAGTGTCTCAAGGATGGCTAGGTGAAATCACTCTTCGCAGCTGTTCCTCAAAATAGGTAAACACACATATGGGGGTGAACGATCGGTCAAATGAAATGGAGGTGATGGATGAAAACACGACCAAGGCTTTTAAGGCTTATAAATTTGCGATCGCAATGGCTATTTACCGAGATAGGTTCATTTTTTAATGAGCTTGAACTTTGGCGGAAAAACTCTGCTCACACTTTTCTATTTTTTAACGAGCATAAATTCCGTGGTAAAACTGCTCGATTCATGGTCAAATTTAATTTTTTACTTTTACTAGCTTTTCTCTTTTCAAATGTAGTACTTCATCTTCAATTGCTGCAACAAATTTTGTTAGAAATGGATAATATTTGCATGAAAACGAGATTATAACCCTAATATTTAACTTTAAACTGTGTAAAAAGTCATAAAAAGGGTTTTTACCTCTCATTTACCATTTCATTTGCATTTTGCTTGTTGGAGCTCTGGAGGTGCCTCTTCTTCCTTGATTTTCACCAGCTGATTCCGGGAGATTCTGTGGACGATTTTCGGCGCCGTTTGGACCAGGTAGGAGCTAAACCTTAGCCCTTCACTTTCATGGTTTCCTTTTTCAGTTTCAGGCATGTTTTTCAGCGTTTCTGGGCCCCAGGGGTTTCATTAGGGCGCCCTGGCATCAGCGCAGGTTCCCCTTTCGAAATCTGCGCTGTATTTCGGGCAGCCTTAAGGGAAACTGCCTTACAGCGCAAGGGGAAGCCTCTCTGCCTGCGCTGGGCCTAGAAAAGCTGACCTTGCATGTGTTTTTTTTGATGATTTTTTCGCCAGATTTTCATCAAAATCAGGAACTTACTCCTTTTCTTGTTTGCTTGCAGGGAACTTTGAACAAAATGTCCCTTACATGGCGAGAACAAGAACATGAAGCAGAGGACATGGTTGCACTCCATGACCCAGTCACGGTGAACGCGCTTCGGAACTGTGGCCTGCTGAAGTTCTTCCGTATCTCTAGCATGAGAGCACAGATTTCTTTACTGCAGTATATGCTTGATGCTTGGGATCCTGTTAACCAAGTATTCCAGATTAGGGGGAAGTCCTTCCCTTTGACCATAGAGGACATGTACTTCTTGACTGGGCTATCAAGGCGGGGTGCTCCCATTTCTTTGTCAGGTACGGCTCGAGGGACTACTTCCACCAGAGACTATATCCGTCAGTATTGCCGGGAAGGTTCACAGCCGAGCAAAGACGGCAAGATCAATATCCGTGACATTACTGATAGGTCTCTCAGGTCCATTCTGTTTACTATTGGCAGGATGGCCGGTAGCGCAGCTTTGCATGTTGCCAACAGATCTTATATGCAGCACGCCTTGGAGTGTCTCCAACCGAAAGTGTTTAACTGGTGTGATGCAGTACTTATTCAGATGAAAAGTCAATTGACCAAGGTAAAGGACGGGGGGCTGAAGAACTTTGGATTTGGTTCTATTCTCACTGCCTTTGTCTTGGAGAAAATCCCATTGATGCAACCTCAGTACATCTTGCTTGATGTGCCTTCTCCGACCGAGCCACGCATGCAGAGGTGGGTTGACCATATGTCCCGGCATGCTGGTCAACCTCATATTACATTCACTGAGTCCTTCTTTAGGTGGTTCGAGCGTCAGGAGATGGCATTTTCTGAGTATCCATATGTGGGTATGGACTACCGAGGTGATCCGGACTTGGTGCTTCCGGACGGCGAGCAATGGGGTGCTATTGGTAAAATCTCTGACCATATCACTGTTTATTGTTTTCATTCATGATGTTTACTGTTCAAAACTGATCGAACTCTTGGGTGCATGCAGATGTTGGTCCTGTTCGTCCAGTAGCTCGTCCACGATCGCCAGTTGCTGCCCCAGCAGCAGAGCCTGCTAGGAGAGTTGTTATTCGCGACCTTGGTGATACTGAGATACTTGCAGCTGTGCAGGAGCAGGTTGAGAGCCTTACTCGTGGTCTTCCGGATGTACAGATTGACGAGTTACCTTTACAGTTGCAGCGGCACACCATCGGCGTGCCTAGACGATGGACTCGTCTCTTGCGCATGATCGCACAGACCGTGACGTACTTTCATGAGCACCACTAGGCTAGGGTGCCCCCTAGCATCTTTTTGAGTTCTAGGTCATATGACCAATTTTGTTTTGATTACAGCGCATTATGTACAAACTATAAACAGCTTTATATATTTTGATTTTCGGAGTTTATTTCAGTTTATTTGTGATCCACTTACATAGCACCGATGCATCTCTTTTATATATGTTGTAAATGTCTATCTAATACATAGTTTGCCAATGAATCTGTTAATGTGTTCAAGTTTCTGGAAATATGTTGGTATTGAATTGAATCAAACTCTCTTTCCAAAATCTTAACTCTTAGAAACATACGATAAATAGCTGGATTGCGGACTGAATATATACCAGTGAGTTGTAGTATCACAAGTTGTGAGTCTAGCCTAACAATTAGTCGGCGTATACCATGAGCGATGGTATCAGAGAGGAGTTCGATCAACGCACTATACTCAGCGATATTGTTTGTTGACCGTCCAATACACACGCCTCTGAAACTCACTAACTTGCCGCTTGGATCAAAAATGGCCCAGGCAGCGGAGGACAAATTCCGCGTATTACGACTCGCTCCGTCGGCATATCCCACATATGTATCAGAATAATTCGACATCTGCAACAAACGAGAAGGGTGGATTACTACCGAAACAAACATTTTAGCGAAAACAAAATACAACAAAAGCACTCAGGTTACTATTTAGGCATAGTAACGCTTGAGGTACAACCCGTTACGGGGTTGCGCCAGTGGTATTCCGTCATAATCCATTAACTCGTAGGCTCCTTTTGCTAACACCCTTTTAACAATATAGGGACCCATCCATAAGGACTGAAATTTTCCTGCTCCTAATTTATCGGATTCTTGGTCGTAAAGCAAAACCAAGTCACCCTCAGAGAAGTTGCACGGTTTGACATTCTTGTCAAACTGTGCTTTGACTCGTTTCTTATGAGCCTCGTTCGCCAAAGCGGCATCACGACGGTTTTCATCCAACTGGATCAATTCCAGGAAACGAGCCTCTTCTTCTGAGGTTCCGGGGAGGAGGTCAATTGCGAGTTTAAGAGACGAAATTTCGCACTGGATCGGTAATACTGCCTCTAGGCCATACACCAATTGGAATGGTGTGAACCCAGTGGCGTTCTTTACCGAGGTTCGGTAAGCCCATAATGCTGAGTACAGGATTAGATGCCATCTTCTCTTGTGAACCCCGATCATCCTTTGCAACATACGCTTCAGGACTTTGTTGATTGCCTCAACTTGTCCGTTGGCTTGTGGATAATACGGGGTAGAGCTGTCGTGCGATAGCCCTAGTTTGGCAGCTAATTCAATCATCATGTGATTGCGAAAATGCGATCCATGATCTGTCACTATAGCTTGCGGAACGCCGAACCTGGCGACTACATGATTGAAAAAGAAAAGGGCAGCTGTTTCACCAGTGTTATCCAATGTAGGCATCGCCTCGGCCCATTTGGTAAAATAGTCAACAGCGACTATAATATACCCATGCCCCCCGGTCGAGGTGGGGTTACATTGCATGAAATCGATGCCCCACTTGGCGAAGGGCCCAACAGCAACTATTGGCTGTAAGGGTGCGGGCGGTCTTCTGGTTTTGCTATCAAAGATCTGACATGCATGGCAACTTCTGACAGCTATTATGCAATATTTAAACATAGTTGGCCAGAAATATCCTGCTCGTAAGATTCTTTGTGCTGTTGCATATCCAGATTGATGCCCCCCACACGCGCCTGAGTGACAATCATTCAGGGCTTTTTCGGCCTCCTCATGGGTAAGGCACCTCCTCAGAACCGTATCGACGCCACGACGGTAAAGTGTATCACCGACGATCATGTAGTCTTTTGATTGGTATCGTATACGTTTCCGTTCCGAGTGTGAGGTATTAGGCCTAAATTTCTGGGTTTGGAGATAAACAATGATATCTCCATACCACTCATCGCTTACTGATATCAGAAACAAATTTTCATCCACGATTGACTCTTCTGATGTTTCATCGTTGGACGACGATGGGAGATCGCACAATAATTCCGCGAAAACTAGAGCTTTCTTCGATTTGGATTTTACAAAATCTAAATCAAACTCTTGAAGGATGGCTATCCATTTTGAATATTTGCCCCCAAGCAACTGTCGCGACAGTATATATGTCATGGGATTGCAATCTGACAAAACGGTAGTTTTCCTAAAGAGGACATAATGTCGAAACCTTTGAATCGCTTGAACAGCAGCAAGCGCTAGTTTTTCAACATAGGAATATTTACTTTATGTATCATTTAAGTTTTTACTTAAATAATATATAGGATGTTCAATTCCATCGACTTCTTGCACTAAGACCATCGCAATGGTTGTATCTGCTGCAGCTAGATACAGGTTAAAATCTCTTTGATAGTCCGGGGCGTACATTAATGATGCTCTTACTAGACAATCTTTCAGAGCGTCAAAGGAAGCTTGCGCAACCTGGTCCCAGACAAAAGGTACATCCTTTTTCAAAAGACGAGTATAACCTTTGGCAAGTTCTGCGTAATTTGGAATGAACCTCCTCAGAAAGTTTGCTTTCCCTTGGAGTTTCTGAATCTGAAGCAAATTTGAAGGTGGAGGCAAATTAATGATTGCCTGAACCTTACAGGGGTCGAGACGAATCCCATCCTTAGAGACAACAAAGCCAAGTAAACGACCAGAACCGACGCAAAACACACACTTGTGCGGATTGAGTCTTATCTTATAATGTCGGCAACGTAGAAATATTGCTCTCAAATGCCGCGGATGATCAGTCCGCTTTCGCGAATGAGCCGGAAGATCGTCAAGATAAGGTTGAATAATGTTCTTGATGTCATGAAAGGCATAATTCATTGCCCTCTGAAACGTCGCCCCTGCGTTCTTTAAACCAAAGGGTAATTTTCGATAAGCGAATGTGCCCCACGGACAGATGAATGCAGTCTTAGACTAGTCCTGTGGGCGGATATTTATTTGATTATACCCGGAAAATCCATCCATAAAGGAAAAGATTTCACATCCGGCGCATTCATCAATTATCTGGTCGATGAAGGGTGTAGGGTAGTTGTCCTTTGGACAAGCTTTGTTCACATCCCTATAGTCGACGCACACTCTTATCGTCCCTTGTTTTTTCATAACAGGGACAATATTCGATACCCAATCGGTTAGAGGAACCGGGTAGATGAATCCAGCATGGAGGAGTTTTTCAACTTCCGCCTTAATGGCAGCGGCTTTCTTCAGATGTACCTGCCGAAGCCGTTGTCTTATTGGTTTGACATCAGGATACATTTTAATCTCATGTTCAACTATGCTCGAGTCAATGCCTGGCATTTCATCATATGACCATGCAAAGACATCCCTAAATTCGCGAAAGAGAGCACTATATATTTCCAGTTCTGAAGGGGAACAACTTTTGCCGACATGAATATTCTCAACGACATCAGATTTCGTCGAGATGTTTATGGCTACTGTCTCTTCAATATTGGATAGGTTTCTCTCTGAATCCACCGTATTTACAGTATTTGTTAGGAATTCAAACACTGAAGGGTGGTATAGGTCGTGATGAGTTTCTTCTTCACACTTTGGAAGAAGGGAACGATGGTGGTGATCATTCCATGGTGCCCCCTCAATCATCATTGATTGTAAGATTCCTTCGTCAGTCCCATGAACTTTTGACCATGGATCTAATGGGGTACCATATTCTTCGGACCTATCTACCCAAACGCTTGACGAGCGTTCATTTGGGCTCGCCTCCCATGCCTGAAACATTGATTGCTACAATATTTCAATAGGGCTAGGTGGCAATACCACTTGATGATCCATGACGACTTTGTCTTCTGCGACCTTTGATGAAGATACCATGTTGCATGTTGCTACAAACGGGATATTCCCTTCATGGAAAGGAGGTGGCAACGTGAAAGTTCCCATCATTGTGGGATCTTTTAGCAAGCCTACTCCTATATCTTTTATCGAATGGTCGCTCCCATGGATCAGGGGAATGCTTCCAGTAACTTGTGAACCATTAGGGAGGAAATTCTGTTGGTCGACGATCGTAATCCCTCCTTCAAACGGGAATGCGATCTTCCTAAAATATGTCGATACTACAGCTGCCATGGCATATATCCATGGTCTTCCCAGTAGGATGTTATAGTCAAGATTGCCATCAATGACTTCAACATCAATCTCTACTGTTTTTCCTCCTAGTTCAACCTTAAAGTTATTTAGGATACCGTACGGAGTGTACGACCTACCGTCAAATGCTTTCAATGTCGTCGAAGATCGCGACAAGGTTGGAGATCCAAGAGTTTTCCAGCAACTCATCGACATGATACATGTCGATGCGCCCTCATCAATAATCGTTCTATGAACAGTTTTGTTGAGTGCTTTCACTTGAATAAGGAAAGCTAATTGTGCTGGCAACTGAGGATCATATCCTTTGTGATCAAAGGATACAAGATTGGAATCTTTAGGATCCACTCCACCAATTGCTGATAACAATGCCTATCTTTGGGATGGGCAATTTTGTAGTACCTCAAGAGTCGACATAGCAGATGGCGATTGGGCCAAATCCTCCACTATATTATAGTGTTGCGCCGCTCTGGCGCGAGGGTTGAATGTCGACTTGTGGACTACTCCTTTAGGCGGCTTTATTGTTAATTCATGCGTGAGGGGGGGTACAACTTCTACCGAAGTCGTTGTCGAACTACTGGGTTGATCTTTCCCTTTGTCGTTCGACACCGGCGGATTCCCATAATCTTTATTCCTAGTCGAGATCAAAGCATCACTTTGCTTAGAAACCGACAGCATAAGCACTTGAGACGGGGAAGCATTTCCACTATCAACCATATTCTGACCTGGGGTGGGAAACGGATCAGTCAACACAGCTGAAGTTTGGGAACTTTTTAGGAACCTCTTTAACTCAGCTTTGAACGGACAGTTCTTTGTTGAATGATTTTCATCACATATTTGACATGGAGGAAATTGTTTCTTTTGCCCAGGAGGGTTTGAAGAAGTTTTTTGAGGGGATGATCCACCTTGTTTCTTCTTCTTCCCTTTGTTTTGTTTCTTCTTGCTTCCTGGTTGATTGGAGTTTTTGTCTTTATCCGTAGATACAGCATTTACCTCCGAAGCAAGAATCCCCTGATTTGCTTTTTGATTCGAAGTCTTACGGGCTTTCTTATTTGAATCCCTTGTCGACTTAGCGTTTGCAGTTCCAATCACGCCATCACCGGCATGAGAGTCACTGTTCGATCCGGGAGGAGGAGGGATTGAAAATTTCAGTCTGGGGGCGTCAGGTATCTTATCATAGAGCGTGCCCGACTGAGTATACACTAAGTCCAAATATTGAGCACGAGCAATAACTTGCTCCTCTGTTACGACGCCTCCCTTGGCCACATCTTCTGTTATTGCCGGCAGAAGCGACTTTATAAACCACTCAGCTAATAGCTGATCTGGAACATAGGTCTTTACCATTCTGCGACGACGATGCCACTCATGTATATGATCAGATATATGTGTGGCTGTTGTCTGCTTGAAATTGGTCAAGATTTCTATTCCAGTTTCGTACCTTATAGGTAACTGAAAGTGTGTTAAGAAAGTCGTGGCTAGGGAACTAAAATTGTCGAAAGAGGCTCTAGGTAATTCAATATACCATTTGGCCGCCGGACCAGTCAATGTCCTCTGGAAAAGACGAAGCCTTATCGAATCATCATTCAAGGTATTCGACGAACACCACAGATGGAATGTCATCACATGATTCGACGGGTCTTCGCCCGGATTTCCATTGAATTTAGGAATGTCCGAAGGAAGTTTGTGAGGAATCGCTAGCCACCAATGGGCATAGGCGATTGGATCGTTCGTCAATCGATGTAAATCTGGTAATTCTAAGGTCGCCACGAATGGCAACTGCTGATTCAGGTTTGGCGAGGCGTACCCAGGATATGATGGAATCGCCTGAGCAGTAGGTCTTTGCACACCAGCATAATGCAACTGATGTTGATATGACTGATATGGCTGGTTGGCTTGGCCACTGTAAAGTGGTTGGTTTAACCCGTTCTGAATATAGGGTTGCCCACTATTTGCAAAGATCTGTTGCTCAGATCCCTGGTACACCTGTTGAAACTGAGGTTGTTGGTATTGCACCATCCATGGTTGTGAAGCCATGTTTTGCTGTGCGACACTAACCGACGGACCAAGATGCGGGGTTATGGTTCCCGTTTGTATCTGTGTCGTCCCGGCAGTTGGCGATTGTGGTTGTGTTGCAGGGTCAATAGGCTGTTGCATTACAACTTGGGGTTGACATACAACAGGCATCGATTGAACTTGCGACACGGTTACAATTGCTGGCGTCGTCGGGATACTAGACATAGGTACACATTGTTGCATGGAATATACAACTCTTGGCTGTTGGGGTAACATAGGTACCCAACCACTCGTCGTTACTTCAGTCAAACCTGAATGTGGTTGAAAACTGCCGTATGGGTATCCCCCCGAAAGGGGAAGTGAAAGGGCATATTGCCCCCCATACGGTAACAATCCGGAGCTCAAGGGTATAGATGGCCTTTGAGGACTGGATGGCCCAAACTGATTCCCAAAGGGATCAATTTGTCTCGTTTCAACATAAGAATTACCGGGTATTATACCGGAAGAACAAACTGGAACAGACCAAGTTGTCATAATAGTCCCTGGGTGGACTCCTTCTAGCTGATGAGAGCTAGTCGGGACGGCTGGTATGCCGGCAAACATCATTGGATTGGCAGCAGGAACTTCTGCTGTCGCTGTGTCGTTTGGCACAGTCCTAGATGTCGACGGTTGTTCAGACATTTTAAGTCTATCCAATAAACTTCCTAATGATTCTTCAGGAACTTCTGGTGGTGATAGACAAACTTCTGATGCAGAAGGAAAAAGAGGGGTACCTACTCCAAAATGAATTGGAGTATTCGCTTGCTGGTCCTCTACGATTTCCTCTATTGCAATCAGACCAGGAGGAAGAGGAAGACTGTCAGGTCCGTAAAAGATTTCT
Organism: Pinus tabuliformis; assembly: GCA_031772625.1. Classification (NCBI taxonomy): domain Eukaryota; kingdom Viridiplantae; phylum Streptophyta; class Pinopsida; order Pinales; family Pinaceae; genus Pinus; species Pinus tabuliformis. Next base: position 814,103,553 of record CM062813.1, read on the forward strand.
GGTGCCGAAGAAGGGGTTGCTTCGACAGCGACAGTCGTTTGATCAACAAGACTCTGTGGACCAGTTTCAGATGGAACTGGTTCAGTTATGCAAGTACTTGTCTTCAGACTAGGATCAGTACAACTGTCCCTCTGTTGCTGTTGAACTTCTTCAATAGAGGCAGGGATTCTAGAAATATTGGGAGTGACCAGAATCTCAGATGTTGTTGGAACTTCCGTTCTAACTTTAAAAGGAGATTTTGACCTGGTCAAGCGAGTTCGCTTCGTCCGTACTACTCTCGGTTCCGGAGACAAAGGCGGTTGACTCGAAAGCCTCCCTGAACGACGGGGTTTTAATTGACTTTCCTCCACGGTTGCGGATTACTTGATCAACTAAAATACAAAAAGGGGAATTATGTTTCCGTATTGAATGAATTTTATTAGACGCTTTTAGACACAACTTTGCTTTTTCATGTTTTAAGAGTTGAGAAAAAGATAAAGATGACTCTAGTCGCCTTCGATGTATTAACGAGCCCGAAGTGACAAATGCTCGGTTGGACCTTTTCAGTTATAGAGTTTGAAAAGGGCCAAAAGAAACTGCTCTGGAGATCTAGGCAGAGGGTGTGCCAAACCTTTCGCGAAACCACAGAATACGTTTTACGGTACGGGTGGTCGATCTTCGTGAATGCTGTGTTCACTGCATCGCGATTAGTAGGGCGGTCGACACGGCTTCCTAAGGATAAAGGATAATTGCCTATAGGGGTCTCCCAATATACGCGACGGTATGCGGGAGCACAAGTCCGTATTAGTGCTATCGTCCCTCAGGAGGAATCACCCACCTTCGTAGAGATCGACAGTCACTACGTTTAACGACGCCGGAAGACGTCTCTACCTAGACCTCTATTGTGAGCGTTATGTTACAATGCGTTTTTAGATTCATTCAATATATTTTAAGTTGATCTTTTTTATCAGTTTGTCTTTCAGGATCACCACGAGATGTATTGGTACAAATTCCTAAATGCAGCTAAAATGATAAGCAAGCTTTCACAATCTTTTTAGCTTTGAAAATCCTAACTACTGAGGGGAGAGAAAAACAATATCTTTCCACACAGAGCACCAAGCACAAACTAATGCACTTTCTCCTAGATCAGACACCCAAACTTATCAAAATGCAAATGCAAGATGCATGTATTTCTTTTCTTTTCCTTTAATGTTGATGTAGACAAAAGGAAAACTGTTGTATGACTTTCGAATTCAATTTGAAGCGTAAACAAACCAGTTTTTTCTAAAATGAAAAGACGCTTTACAGGTACTTGTTTCAACACTAAAAATATATGAATTCAAACCATAAAGTGAAAAACAAACAACCTCAAACAGCCATGAACAGTAATAAAACTAACTCTTCAGATCCCAAAGACACTTTTACAGTTCAGGATCTAAGAGGCCACAGCTATACTGGTTCGCTTTTCACAATGGGAAACTGTAACTGGAACAAGAAATACTGAAAGAACATTCATAGTTTCATCACACAACTGAGGCGGAATAATGTCAAGGAGAAGTGGCTTACAGCAAGTACAATAACCAGCAAGCAATCAGCCAAAAACAAGTGCAAACAGGGCCAAGACACAATAGGAAGACTGAGCAAGACAAGGGCTAACTGGACCAGCGCAGGTTCTAGTCTGCCAGTTTCACTCTCAGCGCAGTTCCCGAAGGGAGCACCTGCGCTGTAATGCAGACTGCCTGTGGACAGCCTGCACTGACTCACGAGAGTTTCGTCTACAAAGTTTTCCGGGTCATAAAAAGCTCAAAAATGCACTGTTTTTGATGAAATAAAAAGCTATAGGTCAAGTACAGGCTAAGGTATGATCAAGAGGATGAAGATCTATCACAAAGAGTAAAGAGTCTTTTGTAGATAAGCTCTTCAAATCTTGAATTTGCTCAGCAAATGAGCAAGAGTAGCAGTCCCTCTACTTCGCTTTTGATATAGTCAAAAGCTTTCCGATTTGGTACTCTTTTCTTCAAGAAATGAATAGCAAAATACTACAAACACCAACAAGATACTAGGCTCCCCAGCGGAGTCGCCAGTTTGTTGTGGGGAAAAGTATCCGATGCGGATGACCCTATCCCTACTCTAAAGGTGACAGTCTTTAGCAACAACTGAAAGTAAAGCTTTGATGTTTTCCTTTATGAAAGTACAGAGAGAAAGAAGAAATGATTAACCAACCTGGTGTCCTTCGCCTAGTCGATCTTGATCCTCTCTCTTTGTCTCTTGTTCCCAGCTCCTTGCTCTCTTTGCCAGTCCAGCTACACACAGATCCTGCACAAAACAAGAGAGGAAACTACAAGATACATGTACTCATAACTGATGCATGGATTAGAGTGAATCAAATATACATGTAAATACAATACATCAATGCAATACAAGTATATAGGAGAACATGCAAAACTTTATTGATAGAAGTAACAGGGTTCTGAGAAGGTTACAACCAATGATGGCTCCAATCCAGCAGCACCTCCCCAGCAGCAAGAACTCTCCTCTTCACCTCTAGTAAAACAATCACCCAATAGCTCTAACTGTAATCCAACAGCACCTCCTTGCTTTACACAAAATTCCAGCCTCCTTAGACCTCATAGAAGAGCTCTATATATAGGATAGAAGAAGAGAGGATGAGTCAGCTTGAGACTGACATGAAGTTGCCTTGTGTCCTCTCCCTCTTCAGTTAATCTTCAGTTCTTGAGTCCACTTGGAGATCCTTGGTTACACATGGTGATCAAGTACCTCTTACTCATCACAAGGCGAATCTGATGAACCAAGTGTCAGTTTGGAAGCTTCCTGGGCAGTTGACACCTTGCAGGATGACTGTGCCACTTGGCCAATCTCGCCCAGCGCAGGTAGCCTTCATTACTTTTGCCTTCCAGCGCAGGTACAGAGTGGGACAGTTGCATTACAGCGCAGAAGCTTAGTTAAGCAGCTGACATGATCCAAAATAAGCCTGTTTTGAAGTGTTTTCAGGTGGAGAACTGATTGGAAGTGCTGTTGTTTGATGACCTTGTTCTTTTAGGGGTAAGAACAACATGTTTAGGGACTGAGGATCCCTGTAATTATCGACATTCCATGCTCCCTGACGCGAGGCACAAAAATGTCTATAACAGTCAATGCCAAAATTATTGGTCTCCTCAATTGTCTGCACAACCATGTGGCTTCCATGGCCACTTAAAATCAGTAGATGTATGTTTTTAGGCGATCCACCACCTAGTACAGATGCAAAAAAATGACAAAGCCAATTCAGGAATAGTTCCTTTGTCATCCATGCACATGAACCTAGTTCATAATCATGTATATATTTTTTTATTTAAGTTTTACTTTTGAATAGATAAAATCTTGGGATTGAAGAACCAATTCCACTGACTTAAAAATGAATAGTGATCCATTCCCTACTCTTACAAAAAATCATAGGCACATTTTTTCTCCCTCTTGGAAATTACCTACATACAACAAATCCTTCATGCATGTAAGCTTATTTCATCAGAGTTCCATATATGGTCTAGGGCATATGAGTGTTGCTCATATGCAATAGAAAGAGTGTTATAAACTTGCACACAAATGCAAGGCGTAGATTTAAATCCCTGTGATGCCTTTTTCTAAACCCACTCCACCATGATTTATCAAGAAACCCATATTTGAAGGGGTTTGGCCTCCCCTAACATATTTGAGCTATTTTGGATTTAAGTTGTATAAGATATAACCCATGTCCCAATTGGGAGATCTCCTTATACAACTCAACCACCTCATCCTCCTCATCTTCAGTCATAACTATAATTGTCCCTCTACGCTTTGTATTAGTCAACCCATTTACCTAATAATGTATGTTAGAGGAAACAATATCATGTTTTTTGTAGAGGCGCAAATTTAATATCCACTAAACTCGATGTCATCAATTGCAGTTAGCATTTCTTTCTTTGTGCAACCTCTTATGACACTGGTTTTCTTTGTTGAACTTACACCTTGCGTTGTGGTTGAAGGTGGCTCTGTGGTTGATGGTGGTATAGCATGATCTACCACCACAGTGTCATTTTCAACGACACTGCTAGGAGCATTGTGAGCATTCACATCACCCCCCCATCCTCATCTGATGAATTGGATTTCAGTTGGGACTCCCTCATCCCTTGCCTTTTCCTGTTCCTTGTATGATATGCAATAGAAACTCTTGGCATGGATGCAACAACCTGCAGATTTACCAAAAAATTCAGATTTAAAAAAAATGTTGATTTTTCTCAGTAGATCACCAATCATTCATGCATTGGAATTTTCTTAGTGAAAATAATGCTTATTGCATGGAATTTGATGTATATTTTCAAGGTATACAAGCATGAAATTCCTGATCCAAAGAAAAAATTGTTGATCTCGACATTGACCCAATTAGACCTGCTAATCTAACCAAATAAAAATCCTATCTCACTACTCATTATACCCTAATTATTATAGGTTAGAAGAACCAAAATCCACTAAGCCTCTAGTTAATTACAAGTACACAACTCTTGCAAATAAGTATAAAATTAATAATACCATGTCAATGTAGTATTAGTAAACAAGGTATTTCATTGGCCTTGGTAATCAATGAGCAACAACAATCAATGATTGAGCTATGTAATGTAACTTCAATCTAAGATTTCCTTTTGTTGATTTTTGGGACTATGTGTGTGGTAAGACATGTGTCCCTAAACAATTCTCAGTTGAAAATAATTTAAAATTGTTTATCAAATCCTTGTTTGTAGCTTGATCGCAATTACTTCTTTGATAGGTTAAATTATGTGAGTTGTATAAACAATAACATAGCTTGTACCAGAGAGCATACATCACTAGAAAATAAACATGTTGATTTTGCTCAGTCTTCTTTTTGTAACACTTCATACTATTTGCAATGGTAATCAATGAATAGTCTATGTAGACTTGGGCATGTAATTACAAAGTTCTTGTATTCTTCGTATAGTTAGGGTGTAGTCTTGATCTTAATCCCTCTTCTACATCAGATTAGGGAGCCCTCAATATCATAATAAGGATAAGAAGCGTGGCAGAGTAATAAGTGTTCTTGGGTTCCTTGGTTGCTTGGTTATGTGTTTTAGCTATTCATTTTTTGGGTGCTTTTGCATATAAACAATAACAACACATAACTATTCATTTTCTAGGTTCTTTTGCATATAAATAATAACAACACATAACTATTCATTTTATGGGTGCTTTTGCATATAAACAATAACAACAACTATGTTGGCCTTAAGATTGATTGACTGACTTTATGCTTTTTACTATACGATAGGCACGTTGTTCTTTACTGTATATTTGAGTTTTGGGATGGGGACTATAGCTTGATAATAAGCAATGATAGGTGTATTGTTATTTACTATATATTTGATTTTTGGGACGAGGACTAAAGATGGATAATAAGAAGTAGCATTTGAGCTTTGATGTAAGTGTAATTGAAACATAGAGAGAGCTAGCATACTCTTCTCACTAGTGTATCTAGTGGAGTCAATTCTAACCATCCTTCTTCTGCATATACCTAAGTAACTGGCCAACCGTGGTAAACATGCGATGAGAGAGGCCACTATAATGAATTCAAACTCCTTGGTGACCTTAAGGAAATGGAATAGACATAAACACATCAACCTTACCTTACACATAAGCAACAACAACCCCAGGAGACATCTTCATCACTCATACATCCTTCCCTTAGGTCCCACTGATATTTTATGCCTCTTGACCTCTGGTCACTCTCATGATATAGGCATGCCAGCTTCTAGGGACCTTTGGATGCTCTCACGGGCTTGCAAGCCATCATCCAGAAAATTTTCCGAGCAAACCTGTGCCAGTGTTTGTGGAATTCAAGGCACTTTTCTAGCCCATAATTCTGGCCACTGCCTAGAACTTGTTATAAGTTTCAGGATCCATCAAAGACATGATGACAAGATTACTAAAGTAAAAAAATTAACCTCGGGATTAGGCCTGACCATTCCCAACCAGGACTCACATTTTGTCAAAAACTTGGCATAAATGCAGCCTATGGGTCTAGGATACAAGACAGAGCATGAACGATTTAAAGCTCTTATGAAACATGACAGGAAGAATCACCACCTTCTCCCTTGAACTGTTATGACATCAATTAGGTCTTGAATCCTTCATTTTAAAAATTATAAGTAAATACATGAAATAACCATGACATGAAACAATCAATTAACCATGCTTACAACCAACATAAAACCATGGAAATAATAGAGATATAATAGCCATTATAACCACATATAAACAAGTGAAAAATCAAGAGAACTTATCTTTCATTAATAATAGGAAAACCCTACTAGGTTCGGGACTTCCATGTACCACCCGACCATAGACATGGCTAAACCAAATATTTCTTTCATCCAGTCACCCCTATGCCATATTCTAGGCATGAATGTGGGATCTCAAGGATAAACTAATCCAAAGAAAACCAAGTGAATCCAGAGGTTAAGCTACCTCCACCCTCACCAAACCTTGATCATACCAAATCCGGTGCTCCGATAAAAAACTGAACCAAAATTGGAATGCCATCCATAATCCATCACTATCCTTGAGGAATTTTCCATCTCCTTGTCTCTCAGGCTTTACCGCAATCCAATCCCGGATCAGTAGGCCCTAAATTGAGACTAGTCTCTTAGGCTTTACTGCGATCCAAATCTAGATCACTAGTCTCTAAATCGAGACTTCTCCCTTAGGATTTACCATTGATCCCACCAAAACCGTTCAAGGGATTCCTAGGCCTTTAGGAATTAACCTTGAGACCACCTCCTCCCTGGATTCTGAAATCCATCTGGAAAACCAAACCTCAAAACCAAGATAAACATCCCAACATACCATGGCATCCAGAGAAAGGCAAGGCTAGGCTGAAAACCACTGTCATACCCGACAAAACCATGCCACTGACAACAAGAGAACCATATACCAACATGCAAAACCATGCATGTCAAAACCAGCTATGAAATCACACATGAAATATGTTACCTACAAGTATTCCTGTTGAAGCTAATTGATCCTGCTTTTACTTGCTTAATCCTTGCTTTCCTTCCTTTCCTTTCCATGTCCTTCCCTTGCTTGATTTTCCCTTCCTTGCTTGAAAACCTGAGCAAAATATTGAGCCAAGAGCTTCCAACTGATCCTCAGAAACCTTTTATCAATGAGACCTCTATTTTCTTAATTTTCGATTATTTTCATTAAATTTCCTCCACACATGCAACTTGTGACCTTTCACCTTAATTTTATCCTAATTTTCTTTATTTTCATAAATAAATGTGCCATAAATGCCCTTCTTCCTTTTAATGCCTTTGCTTTTGCCAATATCCTCAACCATAACAAACTGAAATGAACACCCACACTAGGATGCCTTGCCCAACATTCATCTTGGTATACATGTCCCTTACCCATGGTCTTATTTTGACTTTGTTAACTTTTATTGCATGGAATTTTCACTAGGTCTATTACAGAACCCTCCCCTTTAGGGAACACCATCCTCAGTGTTAAACCACACCAAGACTTCAACAAAACTGCTGAAAACAAACATACTACCCATGGAGCTTTATAGCTTAGCTCGTTAAAGTATTTACAATGAATGGCCTGCTTAAAATCAAAACATCATGACAACATGACCAGATAAAAACCATATCGCATACTCGAGCTTTATAACATAGCTCATTACAGTATTTACAATAACCACATATACACATATGCACATTTGTTAGACCAATAAATAAAAGGATATGATGCTTGCATCCACAACAAGGGAATCCAAAGGCTCACACTTCCACCCTCAGAGTAATACCAAGATTCACCTCTTTCCAAGGAAGTCCAAAATCCACTATCAAAGTCAAAGCTGCATCCAATTTCCAATGCTATAATCCTATGCCACTTGTCTTCTCATCGAATAGTTACTGGCTCATTGTTCCAGGGCACACTCCCAATGTTCATTTGATTCCATCTGGCAATGCTAATTACTAAAACCAATATATCCCCAACCTTCCCTTCTCTACTACACAGTGCCTTGAGAAATCTAGTCAAGCCTTCTATGCAATCACTCATCTTCCAAGTTCCCTGACATCCCCTATCTCGGGCGATCCATCCCTTGGAAAGGCTTCCTCGCATCAAAAATTAAAGCAACCAAGGAATATACATGCCTTAACCTATCATACTAGTCATAACATGCTCATGGAAATCATTATACACTATTTGGTACCAATGTCCCACAATGGCCCTGCTCTTGAAGTGCTTTACCAACTTATTGTTTCTTGTTCAAATTCTTTTTGTCGTTGTTGCTAATTCTTTTAGTCTATTTCAACCACCCAGCAAGACATTTCCGTGCTTCCTGTACCAAGCACATAACTTACATTAGATTAAAATGAATTGAAATAACTTCAAATCATACCTCATTGGTAGCTCATCAATAAGGTACACTTGCAATCATGTTTATGTCCTGTCACGACAAGTCAAACTCATATCTTTGATCAAATCATCATGTATAAACATATAACATCATGTTAACTCAAAACACAACCATGATAGATCAAAATCATAAATCACATGTAACACTCATAAACCAGAATCATAATTCAAACACATGATAAAAATTAAATAAAATACTGATACTTATCCTTTAATCAATCCTTAGCTTCTTCCTTTTTCTTTATTCTGTATGCACACCAGATGGGTTTCCACACTTTAAAAACACCCAGTGCCTTCTCCTTAACCATGTGCAAATACACATAGTGTACATCACAAACATACAACCACACACGACATACAACACCATGCAATACATGCACCTATACCTAACATACAACACATACACATACACCCAGTGTACAACACAACATAATACATATACCTACACCTGATGCAAAACACAATACATATACGTACAAAGAGTACAACACAGTGAATACAGATGTCATGATACCCCGACTACATAATGGGCATACATATTACTGAACGCCCTCAACACAACATGTATGACATGCACACAATACCACACATACACCAATATCATATGTACAACATGTACGTAGTACCACCTATACACCACACCACCTGCACAACGTGTGCACAACATCACATGTACATGGCACCACCAGCACAACTTGTACATGATGCTACATGTACATTGCACCACCTTTACAACGTGTACACAATACCACATGTACAGAGTACCACATGCATGACATGTACACAACATCACATGTACACAACATCACATGCACGACATGTACACAACACCACATGCACACAGCACCACATGTACAACATGTGCACGACACTACATGCTCACAACACCACTTGTATAATCATGCACACAACCCCATATCTACATAGCACCATATGTACGACATGCACACAACACCATATGTACATAGCACTACGTATACAACATGTACATAGCACCATCTATACCCAACACTGCATATGCAACATTCACACAACACTATGTGCACCACCTTGTATGTAATATTGCATAAACAACATGTATACACACTATACTTACACCACATAGCATGCACACAACATTATGGATGCAACATGTACAAAATATACAACATATGCACAACAATAGTACCACACATCCAAAACCACATTGTCTCTACCAAGAACCTTTCTTCTAGTGTTGTATCCATGCTTGTCCCAGCATGCTCCATACCACTCTACTTTCATTTCACTGATGTATCCCTCGGTATATCCTGTCCATAACATAGACATAATAATCCATTAATATCAACTCACAACCACAGGATACTGACCTCATATATTTTTTAGGCTACTCTCCCTAATTGATTCCTTGTAAGACCAGGAACCTCTTCATGCCATTCACCTGCATAAGAAATCATTCCTCCACAATAATGATCCATGACAACCATGTCAGATAGTGACATACATACATACATACATACATATACATTAGCATAAAACAATCATGATCCTATACATACACACATACATACGTATATCAACATCAACATAATCATGATCATAACATAATTACCATATAGCATAAGGTCAAGGTTAAGAGAACCCCCTTTATCTGTGCACACCATGCACAACATTGAGAACAATCATTCCCAAGTCAAGGCATCTGACGCCTCAAATCAATTTAATTCACCTTTCATGTTACCTTTCTCATGACTATACTTCCACTATCAATTTACACAAATGGACCGAACCAATCTAACTGATTGTCATAGTCTTACCTTCCGTTATTCTTGCTCATGCACTAGATTCATCCATGTCCTACATTACTTTTTGGGCACCACATGAATCTCCCGGAGCTCCATTTACTCTCTTCTTTCCCAAACCAATTCCCAAGACTCAAAACATAAAAGGAAAGACAATGCGAAAACAAGAAGGAAACCATGAAAACCGATAACAACACAACACCACAACAAAGTGGCAAGGCCTTGCACCAGAAATAAATAAAACCGAAAATCAAGCTCAACAATTCACAAAAGACCAAAATCACAAGACTGGCAATAGACACCATGACTTAAACCCCATGGTTCCCAATGAAAGCTTAACCAGAGCCTTCTTCAATATTTCATGGCAACCTCTCTTTCCATGCAACTCCCTGCATCATACTACCATAAACACATAAATTTCATTGCATAAGTAAACATAACAATACATTGGTTACCTTACCTTGTTGTTCCAAGCATGTTTCTTGCAACTAAACACATCCACGTCATCTCCCAAGGGACTCCAATTTCCTTGACATGTCCAACTGTAAGTAGAGATTAGCTAATATATCTGTCAAGTACATGTTCATGAATATAGCACATACCCACATAATTTTAGGCAAGATTAGTGTTAAGAAGACTTCCTATATGCAAAGCAATCATTCATTTAGAATTAGGGTTTCCAATCATGGCCAAAGGAATTCTTGCCCAATTCCTCTCTTTTACCTTTTTACTTTGTTGCAATCAAGGCTTACTAGGTGGTATCACACCACCCAACTGGTAGTTATATAAACACATAGACTATTACCTTGTCAGGCTAATACCAAGCATGTTACCCTGCAATCTCTCACACATTTCAACCACATGTTCTAAACATCAAGACAATCATATGTATCAATTTGAAATCAACCTTTACCAAGACTAACAATCATGTCATAATCCATAATCAAATCATAGTCATTTAGACATAATGCTACAACTGTCACGTATTACACTCAAGTACATATCAACAGTCTCAACACATATGTGTGAGTAAAACCAACTTAAAACAAGACCATTGGAACAGATACTCATGTTATGCAATTCATCAAATATTCAACCAACTTGCAAACATACCATGTTAAATAAATCAACTAGATGACATAATAGACACCAAACACTCAAACACAAAATAGACATCATAATTAGACAGTCAAGCACGAAGTAGACTACATAAGCAATTTCATACCTTTATGTATCTCAGGAGAGGAAATATTGTATGCACAATTAATCCAAATTAGCACAATATAACTTCACAACATATCAACTCAACCACAAATAAGATCATGATATCTATAATAGTAACTAACTAACATGTTCACATAATAACTCATAACATTTGTCGTTCATGCATAAAAATCACATATGCAAAGTAAATATATATTAATACAACACCATATCACAAATATGTCGAATCATACTTGAATATCATGACCATAACCATATGCATAGACCAATCCAGGTTAACACAGGTACATATAACATCAAGATATTAAATGCAATAACCATAATCATTATGTTGCTAGAAAATAACAACAACAAGTTAACCTATAACATACTCATCAACAACATATAACATAATCATCATGTTATCTAACATAAAACAACACTAACAATGCATACAACCACATGTTACTATCATTCATAACTATCTTACACATGTGCATATGACTACACTAGTCAACTAGCATCTATCATGTATGTAACCATAACATCAATAGAATGAAAGGCATGCACATAACCATAATGCATATAACAATCTTTAACCTACATACTTGCATGCCCAACATATGAACCTATATGACAACATGCTCTTACCACGAGGTCCAATGCTGCAACTTCACTTTGATGATATGCATCTCCTACTCTATCTCAGCCAACACATTAACATCATAACATACCAATAGCATCATGATGACCTAATTGCATACAATGACCTCATGCACAATAACCTTCACCATGACAATGCATGCATAACAACATATAGACATTGACATTCATAACAAATGCATAACTTACATGCACTCATGACAATCACATCCAACAACAACACCATCAACTTCCACATGGCGACACAACTGCCACAATGACCACCACCATGCATACACAACAAGCACATAATCCACAAACATATGGAACACATATGCAACCGACATGTATGCATGACAAACACATTCACCCAAGGAGAGCGTAATCACACTCTTGATACCAATCTAGAACAACCATCCACCCACATCTACCTAAGTAACCGTCCAACCGGGGTAAACATGTGATGAGAGAGACCACTATAAGGGATTCAACTTCCTTGGTGACCTTAAGGAAATGGAATTGATTAAAACACATCAACCTGACCTTACACATCAACAACAACAACCCCAGGAGGCATCTCAGCCACTCAGACATCATGCCCCTAGGTCGCGCTGCTACTTTATGCAGTTTGACCTCTAGACGCTCTCATGCTATAGGCATGCCAGCATCCAAGGACCTCTTGATGCTCTCATAGACCTGCAAGCCAGTGTCCAGGGACTTTTCCCAACAGACTTGTGCCAACAACCGCGAAATTCAAGCCACTTTTGTAGTCCATAATTCTAGCCACTGCCCATAACTTTTTATAACTTTCAAAATCCATCAAATACATGATGACAAGACTACTAAACCAAAAATAAACCTCAGGACTAGGCTTGACCATCCCCAACTGGGACTCACATTCTGTTAAACACTTGGCATCAATGCAACCTACAGGTTTAGGATACAAGACAAAGCATGAATGACTGAAAACTCTTATGAAACATGACAAGAAGGATCACTACCTTCTCCCTCGAACTCTTATGACATAAATTAGGTTTTGTGTCCATCATTTTAACAATTACAAGTAAATACATAAAATAACCATGACATGAACTAGTTAATTAACCATGCGTATAAACAACATAAAACCATGGAAATAACAGAGATATAACAACCATTAAAACCACATATAAACAAGTATAAAAGTAAGAGAACTTAGATTTAATCAATCATAGGAAAATCTGACCAGGTTCAAGACTTCCACGTACCACCGGACCATAGACATGGCTGAACCAAATCTTTCTTTCAACCAATCACCCTCGTGCCATATTCCAAGCATGAATGTGGGATCTCATGGATAAACCAATCCAAAAAAAACCAAGGGATTCTATAGGTTAAACCAACTCCACCCTCACCAAATTGGGATCACACCAAAACCAGTGCTCCGATCACAAAACCAAACAAAACATGGAATTACATCTGGAATCCATCACTATCCTTGAGGAATTTTCTGTCTCTTTGTCTCTCAGACTTTACCGAAATCTAATCCCAGATCACTAGGCCTTAAACTGAGACTAGTCTCCCAGGCTTTACCACAATCCAAACCCAAATCACTAGGCCCTAAACCGAGACTCCTCCCTCAGGCTTTACCGTGTATCCCACCAAAACCATTCAAGGGATTCCTAGGCCTTTGGGAATGAACCTTTAGAACACCTCCACCCCAGATTCCAAAATCCATCCCGAAAACCAAAGCTCAAAACCAAGATAAACATCCCAACATACCGTGGCATCCATAAAAAGGAAAGGTTAGGCTAAAAACCACTATCATACCTGACAAAACCATGCCACCAATAGCAATAGAACCATACACCAACATGCAAATCCATGCATTTCAAAACTAGCTAGGAAATCAAATATGCTATATCTTACCTATAAGTATTCATGTTTGAATCTTCTTGATCCTACATTTCCTTGCTTGATTAGTGCTTTCCTTCCTTTCCTTTCCTTATCCTTCCCTTGCTTGCTTTTCCCTTGATTGCTCCAAAACCCAAGCAAAAGCTTGAGCCAAGAGCCTCCAACTGATCCTCATAAACCTTTTATCAATGATGCCTCTATTTTCTTCATTTTCCATTATTTTCCTTCAATTTCCTACTCACATGCAATGAGTGACCTTTCACCTTACTTTTATCCTAATTTCCTTTATTTTCATAAATAAATGTGCCAAAAATGCTTTTTTTCCTTTGTCTTTGCCAATCTCCTTAGCCATAATAAACCGAAATAAACACCCACACCAGGATGTGAACACCCACACTCGGATTTCTTGCCCAACATTCCACTTGTAATATGTGTCCCTTACCTATGGTCTTATTTTTCCTTTGTTAAATTTTCTTACATGGAATTTTCACCAGGGTTGTTACATCAATTATTAGCATAGAGAAAAACTTAGATATGTAATTACACATTTTCAATGGCTTTGATTTCCCCTTCTTTCTCAAAAAAAGTAATGATAAAATAATAAATATGATAACATTATTCAACAAAACTAAACATGTATGTCTCCAATAGTTGATGAATAGAATGAATGTAACACTATGCACACACTCTGATTGTATGCCTCTAGCAGTTGATGAATATAATGAATGTAACTCTATGCACACACTGTAATTGTGTGTCTCTAGTAGTTGATGAGTAGAATGAATGTTTCAAATCAAAATCAGTAAGGGTTGATGTTGTTTTATAGTTTTTTATGTAGAATTTGATTGGTAAGTAATATTGGCATAGATTGTGATCCCCCAAATTCAAATGTGTGTTATGGATTGATTTGTATGTGATCTAATGGATGATAGACTTTCATGGTTGATCCTTGTGCTTTCCTATGTTTAATTCCTGAATTGAAAGGGTTGGTGTGTATGATACCTGAATTGAAAGGGTTGATGTCATTTATTTCATCCTTTGAACTAATCCCTTAATTGAATGGTGTCATTTATTGCCTTCATTAGGTTGAATGGTTAAACACAAATGTACTTATGGCTGACACACATTTCACCTATTCTTGTGTAGGTATTACCCAACAATGGGATGTGTTGCTCTAGTGGAAATCAATGGGTGATTGTTTGATGGGATAGGTGTACTCTTGGATAGAATTCAATGGAATGTTTTGTAGTGCATTTTGACTTAATTGGTAATTCAGAGCTGGAGGTAGTTGGGACAATATGTCTTGTCAACTTCTTATGTTAAGGGGTGGTGTTTGACAACTATTGGTCCAATCAATATATGGGCCGATTTTGGACATGATTTAATAACTTATATAACTTAATATAAACTATTTATGTGCATTTTTTATGGTTTATGATGATTTTTTTATGGATGTGTGGGACCATTACTATAACAAATATTGGTCCCTACACAACAATAGAAGCCTCTCCCATAGCAATTGCAAAGTCTAACCAAATTGCACCATGATTGATTATAAAGGCCAGAGGATAAGGAGATTTAGGGCCTTCTTTGAGGCCAAAAGCCAAATATATTAATAAAGGTGTTTTTCATGGCCGACTCGGTCAAGAGACCTATTCCATAAACTACTTTTCTTTAATTGATTGTGGGTTAGCAAATGGAGATTTAATTAATTGATTTCAAGTAGGTTGGTGCCATTAAAGCCTTCAAGTTCATTCATTGCACTAATACTAATATGGATGCTCCACCATATCCAAAGAGAGATTTATGTTCATTTTTGTTTTTATTTAAGCAATAAAAAACTATAAGCATATGAATAATATCTTTTAAGGTAAGAAGCCCACGAAGAGAGAAACCAAACCTAAGTTTGGGAAAGTGATATTAGAATTGAGCTTTCTTCCCCTTTTATTTCTTCCCCTTTTATATAATTGATAATTATTGACTTTTAAAAATCATTGCACTAATACTAATATGGATGCTCCACCAAATCCAAAGAGAGATTTATGTTCATTTTTGTTTTTATTTAAGCAATAAAAAACTATAAGCATATGAATAATATCTTTTAAGGTAAGAAGCCCACGAAGAGAGAAACCAAACCTAAGTTTGGGAAAGTGATATTAGAATTGAGCTTTCTTCCCCTTTTATTTCTTCCCCTTTTATATAATTGATAATTATTGACTTTTAAAAATAGGAAAATTATAGCCACACTATTAGTTTAATTAAAATGAAATCATCTATTTTTCTTTGCAATTCAACTATAGTACATGTACCGCTAAAATCTCTATTTTTGGCAATAATCCTTAGTCACTATTACCTATTATTTTTAATAATGTTTTGGTACCACCCCTTAGCCTTTTATTATTAATAACCTATTATTTTTATTAATGTTTTGGTAACACCCTTTAGCCTTTTATTATACCACTGATATTACTAAACATAATTAAATATCAATCAATTAAAGACTACATTTTGTAGGTCAACCCAAATTATGAACCTTGCAACGGGAAATCAAATTTTCTACTTAAAAAATGAATTTAATATAATTTGAAATATAATATTTTTTAAAACCTTATTTAATTTAAAATTATTAAAATAAACCAAATGAGTTTAAAATGAAATAAATTTAAAATCTATAAAACGAAATTGGTTTTTACAATTAAAATATCGAATTGAATTGAAGTTTATTTACAACGAGGGAATTTTTTTTTACAAAATATAAATTAATTTAATTAAAAAGAACTTTTACACTCTCGCTAACATATGACCATGGAAAATCATGATAACAACCTGAAGCCATTTCTTTTTACAAAATATAAATTAATTTGATTAAAAATAACTTTTACACTCTGGCTAATATATGAACATGGAAAATCATGATAACAATCTGAAGCCATTTCTCTATATAGCACTTGGCTTCGTGCTTGTAGAAGTAACTCTTCACTGTTTTTCAAACCAAAATGTGTTCAAATAAGGCTATGCGGTAAGCGTATTAACCAATAATATTATTTCAGAATTGTTGGGAGGTTATAGAGTAGGAAGACAACTGTTGAAGGACCTATCTACGTGACACTCTAGTGATGGGCATAGAACTTTGAACGGAAGTGTACTCTAGTTATGGCGCATTGAACTTTGAATGGAATGGTAAGATTCTGGTGTATGTGTGTTTAATAAATATTATGTCAACTTTAACATCCCCAAAGAAAGAAATCTATTTTGGTTTTTTTTGTTTAGTAGTTTTTGCAGGACAGTGCATAAGATGATAAATCTTTAAGAAAACAAGTGCTGGATGTAGTCCTTGCCTATATAACCAAAAAATTAGCAAGTTATCTGAAAAGAAATTCTCGTGAGATTGGGGTTGACCTAGTGTATATTACAGTTGTTGCAAGTGTGTGACAATTGTTGCCACTCATATTTAGTTATAATATTAAAAACACTTTAAAAATAATATTATTAATATTATATAATATTTATAATTAAAATTAACCAATATATATATTCATTTTAATTTTTTATTATAATATAAAATATTTTTGTTTTATTTTATTTAAAAAAATAAGTATTTCAATTAGAAATTGAACACATAAAATTTT
This sequence comes from Pinus tabuliformis, assembly GCA_031772625.1. Lineage (NCBI taxonomy): Eukaryota > Viridiplantae > Streptophyta > Pinopsida > Pinales > Pinaceae > Pinus > Pinus tabuliformis. The sequence goes on from CM062813.1 coordinate 814,121,149, forward strand.
ACATCTCCCTAATACTATGAAAGTCTCATATCAACGACAATTTTCAAAAAAGCTATTTGGGGTTCTTGTTTACATTATTTTCTTATACACATTATTAAAAAGATATGTTAACATACTTTATAATAATTTCAAAAATCAAAATATTATTATGATTTATGTTTTATTATTTATATTAATTTTAAATTAATTATAAAACTTATAGCATTTTTAAACTGTAATTAACAAAGTTAAATAAATATGAGTAAAATCAAGGATTTCACTTAGCTTATGCTCATCGTATTTTCGAAACCTTTCAAAATTTACAATACAAAATCAAGTTCCACCAACTACGTGTAATTGTGATTGTTGTCGTTGTCCAATATTGTTGCTAGGTTGAAATCACATTTTATTGAGTTAATAGTAAGAAAATTGGTGATAACATGTGTAGCATGAACCCTATGAATGAGGAAATGTCTAAAAAAAAGCACGATATCGACATGTGAGCTTAGCTAAGCATGTGTGAGCTTAGCTAAGCATGTGTGTCTGCGGCCCGTGTCATGGTGACCCGATAGGATTGGAATGTCTGCAACTGGAAGAGTAATATCTTGCCTGTGTTAGAAGGGCATTAAGAAAAACCAAACACATAGTTAGTATGTCAGAAGACCACAGGATGAAACTAATCTTGTCATTGCTTCCTTTTTCAGCATGGTTCGTGTTTATGTTTGGTTGGATTGCGAGCTGACCGCTGGCCTCGGCACACAACCAACTTACTCATAGTAGAGCAATCCTCTTGGCCAAAACGTTGTGCATCGGCACACAACCAAATTACTCATAGTAGAGAAATCTGCTTGGCCAAAATGTTGTGCAGTAAGGAAAACAAATTCACTAGCTACCCTAACTACCCAAGAGAAACGTCCTCATGCTTCTATATTTTATCGGTTTGATGGCCGAATATTTGGGGAATATCTTAACGTTTGATTATCTAATATTTGGGGAATATTTTATCCGTTTGATTGCCTAATATTTGGTGAATATCTTATCTATGTGATTGCCTAATATTTAGAGAATATCTTATAGATTTAAAGAATTATGCCGTGTCACGTAACAAGTGAACAAAGTAATTTTGTTTGGCAACAGTTCAATAGTTTATTTTTAATATGGTTTTTAATAATTAATTTTGTATTTTTGTGATATAATTTGGCTAGTATATTTATCTAATACAGGTTCCTTACCACTCTAATTTTCAAATATTTAATATATATTTTTCTAAACTCATGTATAAATCTAAAGATTTAAATTTAAATAATCCTCATAGACAACACCTCATTTTCATAATTAATAAATTCAATATTATGTAAAACCATTTTAGAATTCTGATTTACAATATATTAAATTAAAAAACCACGGCTTTTGCTTCACTCCTACGCAATTGAATAATGATTTCAGTACAACACATTCATACACCAACTCTGATGCAATGCGAATACATTCATACAAGGTGTTCTACGTGGAGATGTATAATTAATTCAAGAGAAGCGATATATCTATTCTCAGCATCAAAAGCAAAACAAAAAATCTATTCCTAGCATAAGTGTCTGTTTTTTACCACTCCCTTAACTCTAATCTCAATCTCTTTATTTTTTATTTTTTATTTTGGGAATACGCATTACATTTCAGTCCTTAGTAGCAAATTAAATATAAACCAAAGAAACGGGGTTTAATGGCAGTCTACTGAAAGTATTTAGGATTGAGTCTTACCGTGGGTTTTACAGGGGAAATGTCCTTTGGAAATGAGCATATCTGAGTGATAATATATTATATACGATGCAGCGGACTGAGTCCACAACGAGATGAGAGGAACGTTGAATTTCTTGGCAATGAGCACCGTCCATGGCAGAAACGAATCTGCAATGATGCGGGAAATTTGATTGTCCTCCTGTTTGTTCAGCGTCTCGATTACTTCGTCCACTGGCTGCATCATTGTATTGAGAGTAAACTGTAAAAATCCTTCGTTGTACAAAGACCTATCAAAATCCATGGCCAAGTTATTTGAAATCTCTGCACAGCGAATGTCTAAAGCAGTTGTTTGAACAACATTGTTGATGTATGCTTGCGAATCAGATGAAGAACATGGTAACATATTGGACTATGAGCATTAACCATTAAACTTACCTCACTTGGAGCGATTCTCACAATCAATCATGTGTTTTTTGCAGCGATTCTCACGCATGTCTTTTCTGCTCTCAGTGCTTGCCTTGTCTTCTGTGGTGCAGGCGCAGATGAAAGGAGTCTCCATTTCTGCCACTCCTCCATTGCTGCCACTCCTGCCATTGCAGACTTCGGCTCTGAAATAAGGATGGAAAATAATACATTCAAACATTGTAATTATAGTCATAATAGAAATATTATTTTCTTAACTGTCTTCAAAAAACGAATGTAACCATTACCAGCCAGGATTTGAAATTCACCACCCTCGGCGACATATACAAACATGAAACCCCGGTTGACATGCCGGTATAAAAACAAAAAGTTTATAAAGACCGGAGGGCCGCATAGAAAACCTTAACTATCACAAGTGTTTACAGTTTTCGAAAAAGCTTAAGCAAAAGCTTGTGATATTACAGACTCGACAAAATAAATCATACAACAAGCTCCCTATGGAGCTGAAGCGCTCACCTCATAAACCAAGCAAGGAACCATGCACAATGTAAATACCCAGAAAGCATATGGGCCTGTTTTATTCGCGTTCAGGGAGCCAAACAACGGTCTCATCCAGTTCCTCGCCTGACGCTTTGCCTTTGAAAAAACCCTCCACCCCAACTGGGAGGAGAAACAGAGGTTAAAAACCATAACACAACAAATAAGAACAAAAGAGAAACCTTAATGATGACATTCTGCAAAATATACCTGGTTTAACTCGGTTGAAGAACCTGATCGCGGACGAAATCCGCGCCATGAGCACTGCGAAACCCCAACATATGTCAGGAGAAGCCGAGTGTTTAGATAACCAACAACGACCACCGTAACCGGAAACCTTCCTCCGCAGATGGTAAAGACTAATTTCATATTGTGTTTGGTGGCAAGAAATTGAGAGGCGGTGGTAGCCAGCTACCTGAGAGGTGGCAGATGGTGGCAGACGGTGGTAGCCAGCTGCCTGAGAGGTGAGAGGTGGCAGCTATATAATAAACTTTGCATGCGCCTAAGTTTCATGTTTGTCACCACAATTTTCCAGACTTTGGATAAAATATAACTTGTCACCACATTTTTACATTGGTATAAGCGAAGCCTGCAATAAGAGGTCCTTTTTTGCCCAGCCAAAAACCTTGGTTAAAATTTTGATAGACGAAAATTGTCATTCTAAAACATTGGTTAAACGATGATAACGCAAAAAAAAACATGGTCAACGAATGGATTAATAGGCGGTCAACGATCTATCGATCGCTATAGTCCCAGGCAGGGACTAATAACTCGTTTATGTATATTTTAGAAGTGGAAAATATGAAGAATTTTGGTTTGATTGTGCTTTCAACTGTAGATTAGTTCAACCCCATTCTAATGTGCAATTATTTTTATATGTTTTATAATTGGCTTAGAGTTTGGGATGGTAGATTTGTATTTGATTTATGTGTGATTTTAATTTAGATTCTATTATTATTTTTATTATTTTGGGTAATATAGTTTTTATGTTGGATTTTTGTTGGAAAATCTTAAGCCCTAAATTTTATAAATAAGTTCTTTTTTTTCTTTTTCTTTTTTTTTTAATGTTTTTTTTGAAAAGTTTCTCCAAATATTGTATAGTTTATTAACAAATATGATTCACCAAGGTTTTTATATTTTTAGATAAATTTTTATCCCTAAAAAATTTCCTAATTTTTGTCGGGGAGAGAATAAAAGCAATCATTAGGTGTAGGAATTTATAAACATTATTGGATTAGTGCACGAGTTTTTATTTTATTCTTATGGAAATAATGGTGACTGACCCAAGGGCTACGCCGCATATACCCATAGTATGCATAAATCTATTACTTTCCAGGAAACTCAACTCTCTGTCGAGTCAAACCTTCATTACTTAAGGAATGATTAAAGCCCCCTTTATTAATATCTCTGCAGAAAGATTCATTACAATAGCCCAATCTTTCCCTTAATTAATCCTTCTTTCCATTGGGACTCTATAACTCCTCTTAACCCTTCATTAATCCTTAATTAACCCTTAAGCCCGCATATATAACTAAAATCCCACACTTTACTTTGATAATGTTGGACTTACCCTTAAACAACCTCATATCGCGCTTTATTCTATTACAAACCATTTATAATAGAAATCCTTTGTAAACATGCCTTTCCGCTTTTATATGGTCTTTGCTCGTTTTCCGATGCAGGCCTTTATCGCCAATCGCAATCGGGGTTCTCCATGGTCACACTACACACTCCTCCTCCGCATCCGATATGCAATAACCAGACTTCAATATAACTTAACCACGCTTACTGCTTCATTGCGTCCACTTCATATCGCTTGTCACAATCCTTTTTTGGCCAATACAACTCCATTAAATGTTTGTGATGCAATCACTTATGGCCAAGGTTAATCACTTCTCAATGAAACATTGTGATTCAATCTCCTCCGTTGATCCTCTTCTCGATCTGACGGTTAACAATGTTGTTGCATGATCACAATTGCTAATCGCTCGGGTCGGGCTCATTCATTGCTGAGGCTCTCCTCCGATGTGGTATTAACTGCTCCGCTCCATTCTCTGTGATCTAATCTCGTCTGTTGATCTCTTAGGTCCAACGGCTTCTCTGCAATAAGGCTTCACTTCTTTGTTCTTCCTTTATACTTGGATTTACGCCTTTCCTTCAGTGTTTCACTGTGGTTTTCGAGTTTATTCCATGGTTCTGGGTCTTCTGTTGTTCCGCTGCGCAATCCCTCCTAAGCTTAATGCTGCGTGATTCTTTCATCACTATCCCTCTAGAGTATTATCTTGATCTTTTAAATGGATTCTGCGATCCATCATGATTCCATTGAATCTTACCTCTTCTCCAATTTCGACGAAGTTTGCCTACACACATGTACTATACAAAATTCCATGATTCATTCATAATTCAACGTTCGATATTCAAAACACACATTTGTATAATCTTGGAATTAAATCTCTGTCTACGTAAATATAACAACTAATTACATAATGAGTCTCTTTGTCTCTCAAGCCTATTCTTCTAATAATAGTGGCCTCTTTTTCACACTCTGCCCGCAAGCTTACAATCACACTCTCCTTAGCTGGCTGGCTGGCTAGCTAACCTATCCAACCTCCCCCTTTTTCTCTTTTCAATACATTATTAGTAGTTTCTTTATATTTGAGGAACTGTTCCTCAGTAACTTTTCAGTTGCTCAACAGTTTCTTCAAACAAGTTCCTAACTAATCCTAACTTGATTTGTTTGCCTAATTTTAAAACTAATAATGGTTGAGTTAGCCTCAATGTTAAATGAAATACTAAATAGATTCCCTATCTACGCTTGCTAAGAAATAAATATTGTTTTACATGAAATTTTACAGTGGCCCCTTCTTAGCTAATGTCTAGACCCTTAGGTCCGATTAGTTACTTCGAGCTTGATCTTTGAGAGCCAATGCTCCTACATCAGACTCCCAATGTTGAAAACATTTATGGTCTCCTGATCATGTGACTTCATGTGTTGATAGGAAACCTCCAGTGTCCCAAACTTTGGTTTGTAGTTGTCTGAATGCTTTGCACCTTTTTTGTTGTTGTATGTCACCTGTCTTCTGTTTCCTCTTCCTCTCATTGTCAATCAGTTTCAAGTTCGGATTGATCATTCTTCCTGTTGCTTTCAACCTCCTCCATATGAACTGCTTCATCATTAATTGCCGTAACTCTTCAATATCCATCTCTAGCATATCTTTGGGCTGGTCCATATTCTGCCATTCACTGTTACTTCTTTCTCTCTGCTTCAGGTTGTTGTTGCTGTCCACTAACTTTTCAAATTCCTGTTGGTTACTTCCACTGTGTAGTTGTTGGTTCCTTACTATCACCCTTACATCCTTACCCTCTTTCATGATTGTCTCTTTCTGCATTGAATCATGACTTTCCAACGTTCTCTCCAGCAATTGAACATCTATGTTCCATGGATTAAAGTCTTCCATAGAATATTCTTCTTTCATCTTTATTTGGCTGCTCATTTGTGCCAAATTTCCTCTAGCGTCTGCAACTAAACTTGCACTCATAAAACAATTGTTAAAATCAAAAACATAAGGCCTTGGTGCCTCTTCTTCCTTTGGCAACAACTTAGTTTGCTGCTCTAATTCTTCCTCCTCTGTCAGCACATGAGAGTGCTTTTTTCAATTCTCAAAAGAATTCATGAGACTGTCAGCTAATCTCTCCTCCACATCATCTGCTCCAATGATGTCTTCCTGTCTTTGTTCACTGTAGTGAACTCCTTCTGCAACTTCCACTTGTTGCTTCATATCCTTCTCCACTTCTTCTTTCTTTTGGCCATCATCATAAGCCAAAATTTATTTACTCTTACCCCTTACAATATGTTGAAAAGCAATACTTTTCCCCAACTGTGTATGGACATTTATATGAGACCTAGCTATCCCAACTTCTTTCGGAATAGAGTTTAGATTCTGCATGTCTTCTTCCTCCTTGATGACAATGTCAGCAAATTTTCCTTCCTTACATGTTCCACCTGCAAACATACACAAGTTATCAAATTTAACACCATAAGACCTCTTGGCCTCACTTGAAGTTTTAGTCTTCAAGTCTTCCTCCTGATACTCACTTATTCTAAGTAATTCTTCCTTCAGTTGAGCATTCATCATTTGCTCTTTCCTCCTCTGTAACTCTTCTTCCAGAGCTATCCTTGTCTCATCATCTGCAGTAATATTCTCCTGCATTTGTTCTTCATCAATAACATTAATCAAATTCATTTGATTACCTTTCTGAGACAATATTCCTTCATTCTTCATCAGAATAAGATCCTGATCCCCCATCTCTATGACAGCTTCCATAGACTCATCCATAGACTCTTTCTTCTGTATCCAGTCAAATTCTTCTTCTTCTGAGAAGTTTTCTTTGTCACCTTTTACTTCTAGATCTTCATCTATTCTGAAGATATCTTCAAAAGGTTTCTTTTCTCCTACAATACCTGCCATCATACACAAACTATCAGTTTGAACAACATAAGACCTTGTGGTCTCACTTGATGCTTCAGTCATCATGTCTCCTTGTTATTCTAAATCCTTCATGTGATTCATAAGATCTTCTACAAATCTCCAGTCTTCAACTTCACCCAGAATTTCACTCTGTTCTGGTTTACAAATGGATTCTTCCATTTCCAACTCTGCCTCTCTAAGTTCTTCCACTAGGCTCTTCACTTGCCTCTGCTATAGTCTTCTATGTAGCTTAGACCACTTCACTGCCTTTTTCCTCAAGGCCCAACCTTGTCTTTGGCTTTCCTCTAGCAGCATTGTTAACACATTGAGTTGTTCTTTCATCTCTGCAATTTCCTTGTCAATTTCCTCTTGCCTCATCCTCTTTCCATTTTCCTTGGCATTCTCTTTCTTCATCTTTCTTCTGTTGTGGTCTTCTTCAGAACCTCTGTTACCTCTATTATGACTATCAGTAGTCATCTTCTTCTCCATCTTCATGAGTTTCTCATTCATTCACTATGAGCTGCACTAAAGCCTCTGCAACAACAAGTCCTCCTTGTTGCAACCTACCTCACCAAGCTTTCCTCTGAACTTGGCCTTTTGGCAAGCACTAGTTCTCTATCTCTGGAACCTCTTTGAGCACTTTTCTCTACTCCTTCTAGGCTTCAACTCATCTGCCTCTTCTACGAACACAACTGTCCTCTTGTACTTCAATCACAATTGAAATATTAGGTTCTGACCACCTTTTTCTTCACTCAGAAACTCTTACCAGCTTTCTTCATCCTTTAGCAATTCTACCCACATCCTTTGTGGAATTTCCTTTGTGAGCTGCAACACTACCTCTGTGGTAACAAGTCTCCTTCTTGCTACATATGCCTCACTAAGTTTCTTTCCTCTGAGCTTAGTCTGTTAGCATTTCTCTGGTTCTTTCCTCTGAAACCAATTTGGCACTCCTTGCTCTAGGTTGCTGCAATTCCCTCACTTTCTTATGCTGTTACCTGTGTATTAGTATAAAAACATGCATTCTCCAATCTTCAATCAGATCAAAACAAAACATATCATCTCACCTTTTCAGGATCTCTGCATGATCTTGTTCCACCATTCTCCTGCACTTTTAATGGATTGTTCTCTGTCTCCTTACATCTGCAAGTTCTGTTGCACATCACCTCTATGTGCTTACCATTTGTTAGATTAAAATTTGATCTCCTCTTATCTCCATAAACATCTTTACACATAACTCTGTTCTAAGTTTTCTACAAAGAACTTTAACTACTCTGATAGCAATTGATGCAGGGGATACCCTGCATATACCCACAGTGTGCATATAGTATGCAGAAATTTGTTTCTCCCTAGGAAACTCAATTCTCTATCGAGTCAAGCCTTCATTACTTAAGGAATGATTAAAGCCCCCTTTATTAATATCTCTATGGAAAGATTCATTACAATAGCCCAATCTTTCCCTTAATTAATCCTTCTTTCCATTGGGACTCTATAACTCCTCTTAATGCTTCATTAATCCTTAATTAACCCTTAAGCCCGCATATATAACTAAAAGCCCACATTTTACTTTGATAATGTTGGACTTACCCTTAAATAACCTCATATCGCGCTTTATTCTATTACAAACAATTTATAATAGAAATCCTTTGTAAACATGCCTTTCCGCTTTTATACAGTATTTTCTCATTTTTCGATGCATGCCTTTATCACCAATCGCAATCGGGGTTCTACACGGTCACAATACGCATTCCTCCTCCACATCTAATATGAAATAACCAGATTTCAATATAACTTAACCACGCTTAATGCTTCATTGGATCCACTTCATATTGCTTGTTGCAATCCTTTTTCGGCTTATACAACTCCGTTGAATGTTTGCGATGCGAACACTTCGCTTTATTGCAATCGCTTATTGCCAAGGTTAATCACTTCTCAACGAAACATTGTGATTCAATCTCCTCCGTTGGTCCTCTTCTCGATCTGACAGTTAACAATGATGTTGCATGATCGCAATCGCTAATCGCTCTGGCCGGGCTCATTCACTCATGAGGCTCTCCTCTGATGCGATATTAACTGCTCCACTCCATTCTCTGCAATCTAATCTCGTCCGTTGATCTATTAGATATAATGGCTTCTGTGAAATAAGGCTTCACTTCTTTGTTCTTCCTTTATACTTGGATTTACGCCTTTCCTTTAGTGTTTCACTGTGGTTTTCGAGTTTCTTCCATGGTTCTGGGTCTTCTTCTGTTCCGCTGCGCAATCCCTCCTAAGCTTAACACCACGTGATTCTTTCATCACTATCCCTCCAGAGTATTATCTTAATATTTCAAATGGATTCTGCGATCCATCATGATTCCATTGAATCATTCCTCTTCTCCGATTTCGATGAAGTCTGCCTGCACACATCTACTATACGAAATTCCATGATTCATTCATAATTCAATGTTCGATATTCAAAACACACATTTGTATAATATTGGAATTAAATCTCTGTCCGTGTAAATATAACAATTGATTACATAATGAGTCTCTCTATCTCTCAGGCCTATTCTTCTAATAACAGTGGCCTTTTTTTCACACTCTGCTTGCAGGCTTACAATCGCACTCTCCCTGGTTGGCTCACTGGCTAGCTAACCGATCCAACCTCCCCCTTTTTTTCTTTTCAATACATTATTAGCAGTTTCTTTATAGTTGAGGAACTGTTCCTCAATTACTTTTCAGTTGCTCAATAGTTTCTTCAAACAAGTTCCTAACTAATCCTAACTTGATCTGTTTGCCTAATTTAAAAACTAATAATGGTTGAGTCAGCCTTAATGTTAAATGAACCACTAAATAGATTCCCTATCTACGCTTGCTAAGAAATAAATATTGTTTTACATGAAATTTTACAATGGCCCCTTCTTGGCTAACGTCTAGACCCTTAGGTCTAACTAGATACTTCGAGCTTGATCTTTGAGAGCCAATGCTCCTACATCAGTGACATTATGAACAAATTCTCAAGCCATCTTCTCCTTTTTCAATATGTTAGAGCCTAGATTTACCTCAGGCTGAAAAGGTAAGGTTCTAGGTCCACATCAAACCACGCTCAGCCTCGTAGCTAGCCCTACGAGGATAAGAGAGGGCTCTCTCCGGGTCAATTTCAGCAAAATATAATCAGATGGGACTTGAGATGAGTGATTTAACAACTCATCTTAGGCTAGGTCTGAAGTGCAAGGATTTGATTTGATTGTTTTGGGGGTTTTTTGTTGGAAAAATGGAAAGGCAAATTTGGGTTCAGGGATGAGGCCAAATTTTTGCAGAGTTCCAGCGGGGGAAAGGTAGGCAGTAATTTTGATGCTTTAGATGAAATGAATGGATAGAAAAGACCGCTGAGGAGTTGAAGAGGGCAACAGGCTACAAGAAACCTCTCCAAATAGATGAAAATATGTAAAACTTAACAAAGTTCCAGGCAGAGCACCATAAGTTAATGAATTCTACCTTTGTCACTCAATTTGTTTAGTTTCAGAAGCAAAGAGAAGGGAAACAGCATACATAAGAGATCAATGAACTTATAATTACGTGAAGAAAAACACCATCAAAACACATAGCCACAAGGATCCTAACAAGTGATGCAAAACCCTGGTCTTTCCTTTGCCAAAAATGCAGAAATCAGATGTACAATGAAGTGCCAAGCAATCCCAAGTGTCCAACCCTGAAAATGACTGAGAAATTACATGATATAGACAATCCTAAATCCTTCCCATGCCTCTAGGGGTCAAGCTCATCATTTTAGGAGCTGTTTCAACCAATTCTAAACAAGGCACTGAAATCTAGGTAGTCAAACAACTTGCCTCTATATGTTAGGAAACTGATTCATTCACTCACATTTCACCTTTTGGTGAATGAATCTTCTAGAACAAGTAAAAATGTGCCAAAATTACATCATGGTCATGAAATTACATCCAAATAGATCAAGAGTTACATGAAAATGTGAAACTAGTCAAAACTGGGTGAATTTCTGAGCTGAAGAGTGAAAATGAGGCCAAATTTCTCTATGCGCCGCGCCCAATATCTCTATGCGTAGTGAAACTTTGGAGCTGATTTTGAGGCACTTTCCGAAGTCCAAATTGAGCCCAAGATAGCTTATTGGAAAGCCCTACCTGTCTACTTTCCAACCAAGTGGAATTTCTAGATTTGGATGTCATTTATCCCTCCAAAACATCAATCTCCCAATACTAGTGCTTGTGTGTGCAAAAGGTGGCAGAAAGGCCATTTTCAAGGTGTTTTTGACCCTTTAGGCATCCCAGAACTTGATGAAATCTCTCAACCATTCCTGAGCATGCATAATTTATCATAAAAAACCCAAAAAATATCAATTTTTCCTCCAAAATATTTCCCAATCATAAGCGCGCGCCAAGTGGCGCTATGCGTTGGGCTAGAAAATCTGTTTTGTGACCAAAAAAATTCAAAGATGACAAAATTTTCTCCAAATTCCTTGAAATTTGGGTTGTAGGTCCATCATTGAGTATCCTGCTCAGCCAAAGAAGCTTCGGCCAAGATTCGGAGCCGATCATGCGTTTTGCGCCTCCTCAGTACCCTCCTGGTGTATGCAGTTCCGTGGTGCAATTACTATCTTGTTCATATGATGAATCCGTGTTCATCATGGTATTGCAATGTGTATGAAAAGTGTATGTTTGATTGGTTGAAAATGAGAAATGAAGACTTGATGTCTTTGTCTCCAAGTGCCAAATATGCCAAAGGGAAATGAGGGACTGTGAGAAATATGGAACAGTGGATATAGTGGACAGTGGGAAAAATATGATTCAATCAAGTGAAGATGAGGACAATCACTTAACTGTGTTTTGGAATTGGGATTTGGGGATTTTAAAAGTGAAATGAAAGAGGGAGAGTGATAGGGAATGATAGGCTTGGTAGCACAATAGTTAATCAAATCCTAAGCAGCAAGGGTTTTCAAATGGTAGGGTTTGATTGTTTTTTACAAGTACCACAAAAAAAACATCAACTTGGCTAGCAAACGGTATTTGAAGGCTCTACCCTATTTCTTTCAAGACCATTCCATGCGATTTCGGGCAATTGGAGAGAGTTTGGGCAAGTTTCGAGCCCTCTGGCTGTATGCGCCGCACACCCAACCCAATGCGCCGTGCCTCACCAGTGCGTCGTGCCTGTGTAAAAATGCACTAAGTTTTGAGGCCCACTACACCGCGCCTCACCAGTGCGCCGCGCCTCCTATCCAGTGCGCCGCACCAGCAACTTACAGTAATTTTTTACCCAAGCTTCACACTTATTCACCCAAATCGTTTAGCTTTGGTTCTCTTTTCTTTCTTACGTGTAAATGAACTATTGAAGCACAAGAATATCCCCTATGGCATGGACTTTGATTCTTCATTTGGCAAACCCACTTTTGTAATCTTGCAGACTTTGGCACTTTCGCATAACTCTGTTTTTGCTTCCACTTGGATTTTTGGTTGAACGATGAAACTCGTCTTTCTGTGCAGGGATAGCTATCATTGGATTCGGCAAAGGAGACCAGGGCTGCGCTTGAAGAATTTCACAACTGAAGGAGCTTTGAGAATTACATATTAGATAAAATGGACGATTTTTCTTCAAAATAGAGTTTTGAAGAAGAATCATGATCAAGCATATTGACAATAAAATTATATCATGAAAACTTATTGGAGACATCCTCATGGCCTGCTGGCATTATTTGACATTCTGAAGACCAAACCCTAGACCTAATGACTGAAATGACTCTTGTTTGACCACGAGAACAAACAAGATTGTACATGACTATAAAAATGATTTTGATGAATAGAAACATATCAACAGGTACATGACATGAGGGGTATGAGTGAAAAGACCCTTCTGTCAAGAGAACGATGCTCCTAGTGGAATGCAGATGATCGAACTGAATGAGACCCCTAAAATGAAATACAACAAAAGAGATTTTGATCGCTAACAGAGGGATGAAAAGACCGACTCTAACATTGGCTCCAATGGGGATGGTAGCTCCTTGGAGGTGCCAAGAACTGCAGATCTTTGGGAGAGCAGACAGTGCCTTCATCCATTGGGCAACAGAGTCAAAACATAAAAACTGACATTATGCAAACTGACTCTGACTCAAGGCTAAGACCAAAAACCATAATAAAATCAAACATGACTAAAACATAACTAACAAACTGGAAAGATGCTCATAATTAAGCTTATTCATCAAACCTACTCTAATTACTCTTTTCACCACCCGATCAAGTGAAATGGAACAACCAATGCAACCAAGAAAGTATTCCGACTGGTATTTGATTTCTTCCCAAATGTTTTCTGATGTGCAGGTAAAGGAAAGAATCGAAAGGCAACTCCCATGGAAACTTGGGATCAAGTTGAGTAATGATAAACTTGCAAAGCGTGAATTGATTAGATGACTTCAAGAATACTGCGAAAGGATCTTCATAAACATCGCTATTGATTTCCATTAACACATTACTGCTCTGGTCCAAGTAGTCTTCATAATTGGATATTAAGATTTTCCTCACATATGTGTTGTCTTTCTTTGGTGATAGCAGCAGGCTATCAAAAGGATCCTGAATTTCGTGAATAACCAAACTCTGTTGTTGATTCCAAATAGAACAAAAGTCTCCTTTATCAATCTCCTCATATGACTGCAAACCTTGGTATGGGGTATGCAATGAACAATCGGTTAAACAAGACAATGAAGGTGACTTTTGAATAAGATTATTATCAACATTATTTTCTGGCACATGGTTAGCCAATGGGGAAGAACTTTTACAGCAAACATCATCCAACACACGAGCAATAGGATCATCAAAAATTTGAGAAGACTGCTGCGATGTATCCATTAAAACTGTATGACATCCTACTGGCTATTCATATTTTTCTTTAGAGATATTACGAAGATTCTGCCTTATAAATTGAAATGCTTCGAAACAAAAGGGTACAGAATCCTCTTGCATCATTAGATCATGTATTTCAAATTCCACGCCTTCATCTATAATCTGATCTTCAATTGCATTTGGTGGCTGCAAATCTGGTGTTAGGGAGGGTTTTGTATCCAAAATGATTTCATCAATCATTTCAGGGGAAGATTTCTCATTAACAACTTGCTCAAGTATTTCACTATCTATCTCATCCTCAACATTAAAACTGAGAGATTGTTGATTTCCTATAGGTTGTTCATTTGAAGATTTACTATGCAATTTACCCTTCAAAAACTGAAATGATTGAAAACAGAAAGGTAGGGAATCTTCTTGTATCATTTGATCATATGTGTCAGCTTCCATGTCTTCATGTCCAACTTGACAATCAATGGCATTTGGGGGATGCAAAGCTGAATATGAGAAGTCAGAAACAAATTTTTCATCGCCCTCAAGAGGGTCCAAATCAAGACTTGTTGACAGTTGATTTCTGATTACATGGAAATTGTCTCTGATGAACTGAAATGAATCAAAACAAAAAGGCAAAGATCCTTCACTTACTTCAAAATTTACTGCACTTTCCTTGTCATTGTCATAGCTGATATGCATCGGTTGATCACTGTACTCGAGCTGCTAAAAGTGAACTTATTCCTCCCACAAACTAGCTGTTGATTTGTCTGCAAGATTAGCTTCTGTTTGGAGAACATAATCATCATCATACTGATCAAACTAAGGCAAATCATCAGTATAAAACACATCATCAAGCATACATGTCATATCAACAGATCTCTCTTCTCCAAGATGATCTATAAGACAATCATTATCAGATCTATGACAACTGGGATAAGAAACAAAATGTCTTGGATCAGCCACTTGTTCATGAACGTCATTTTCATTTTTTGCAGTCATTTTCTGCACCATCTCTTCTACTTCACTTACCAAAAAATCAAGCTTTACCTCTAGAGATGTTGATTCCTCCGGATATATGTTTTTCATCTCTTCTTCTTTCAACCTTGTCCTTCGGATCAACAGATGAGCCTCTATATTTACTGCATTGTTCTACATCTCCTCAAGTGTTGCGACATTCCTTTCTCTCAGCTGAAAATCCATTTCCGGATCAAAGGTGCCCGGGTAGTGCAAGAGAGGAGATCTAGGAGGAGGCCTTATATCAACTGGCACTGAATAATAAACTTGATTAAATCTGGCTGAAAATTGTTGTACTGTCTCCCTTGGCAATCTTTTCAGCTGGTTATACTCTTCTATAATCAAGAAAGGGTTTTGTCTTACCACCCACCTGTCGAGGAAAACTTTAACGAACTGCTGGAAATCTGAGATGCTCGCATCAGGCAGAGTTTTGAACCAAATCTTGACTTTGCCTTGCAAAGAAAGAGAAAAAATACTTATACTGACATCTTCTTCATCAACTTCAAAAAGGTCTAGAAAAGTCTCAACATTCTGCACATGTTGCTCAGCATTGACATTCTTACATTCACCGTCAAATCTTGGTAAATATAGATAATAATTTGCAGGGAAAGCATGGAGTACAGAAGGTAAAACAAGAGGTTTATACCTATCTGGGACTATAAAAGGTGTAGGAGTATATACAAGAGCTATGGGATCATTTTTGTTTTCTTTAGGCTCATCACTCTGAAGAGAGTCATCATAAGATGTGGGAAAAGTAAGGAGGCCAGGATCAAAGGGAAACTTAGTATTTACACTTTTTGAATAGGTCAAGTGAAGATTTTGATCACCTTTTCATACAACAAATCTTGAAAAACTTTCAGGACAGCTTCAAGAACAACAAATACGTAATTTACAAGAAAGAAGACTAGATCCAGAATACCATTCCACTTTGGATACCCGAACTTTTTGTAAGATCCTTCCATTTTCTCAGAGAAGAGTTAGTCCTCCAGTGGAGTCTCTACATTGAGTTGGAGTCACCAGGTGAATGATTTCAGCCTTCTTATGTCTGATCGTTGTCCACCATCAACCATCAGATCTAACTTGATACATGTACTGGGGTGATCGTTTAGATCAGATGTTCAGTTTATAAACTAGACCAGAGATTGATTGAAGCAGATTTTATCTACTTTAGCTAATGCAAAGCAAGAGCGTTTCGAAGGCTACCTGGCTAACTTCAGGCTCTATCTGTAGTCTACAAAGCCAAACAATGAAAATAAACTTTCTTCCCCAGTATGGTCGCCACTATGTTAGAGCCTAGATTTACCTCAGGCTGAAAAGGTAAGCTTCTAGGTCCACATCAAACCACGCTCAGCCTCGTAGCTAGCCCTACGAGGACAGGAGAGGGCTCTCTCCGGGTCAATCTCAGCAAAAGATAATCAGATGGGACTTGATATGAGTGATTTAACAACTAATCATAGGCTAGGTATGAAGCGCAAGGATTTGATTTGATTGCTTTAGGGGTTTTTTGTTGGAAAAAGGGAAAGGCAAATTTGGGTCTGGGGATGAGGCCAAATTTTTGCAGAGTTCCAGTTGGGGCAAGGTAGGAAGTAGTTTTGATGCTTTAGATGAAATGAATGGATAGAAAAGACTGTTGAGGAGCTGAAGAGGGAAATAGGCTGCAAGAATCCTCTCCAAACAGATGAAAATATGTAAAACTTAACTAAGTTCCAGGCAGAGCACCATAAGATAATGAATTCTACCTTTGTCACTCAATTTGTTTAGTTTCAGAAGCAAAGAGAAGGGAAATGGTATACATAAAACATCAATGAACTTACAATTACATGAAGAGAAACACCTTCAAAACACAGAGCCACAAGGATCCTAACAAGTGCTGCAAAACCCTGGTCTTTCCTTTGCCAAAAATGCAGAAATCAGATGTACAATGAAGTGCCAAGCAATCCCAAGTGTCCAACCCGGAAAATGACTGAGAAATTACATAATATAGACCATCCTAACCCACTCCCATGCCTCTAAGGGTCGAGCTCATCATTCTAGGAGTTGTTTCAACCAATTCTAAACAAGGCACTGAAATCGAGGTAGTCAAACAACTTGCCTCTATATGTTAGGAAACTGATTCATTCACTCACATTTCACCTTTTGGTGAATGAATCTTCTAGAACAAGTAAAAATGTGCCAAAATTACATCATGGTCATGAAATTACATCCAAATAGATCAAGAGTTACATGAAAATGTGAAACTAGTCAAAACTGGGTGAATTTCTGAGCTGAAGAGTGAAAATGAGGCCAAATTTCTCTATGCGCCGTACCCAAAATCTCTATGCATAACACAACTTTGGAGCTGATGTTGAGGCACTTCCCGAAGTCCACATTGAGCCCAAGATAGCTCGTTGGAAATCCCTTCCTGTCTACCTTCCAACCTAAGTGGAATTTCTAGATTTGGATGTCATTTGCCCCTCCAAAACTTCAATCTCCCAAGACTAGCTCCTGTGTGTGTAAAAGGTGGCAGAAAGGCCATTTTCAAGGTGTTTTTGACCCTTTAGGCATCCCAGAACTTGATGAAATCTCTCAACCATTCCTGAGCATGCATAATTTATAATAACAAACCCAAAAATATCAAGTTTTCCTCCAGAAGATGTCCCAATCATAAGCGCGCGCCAAGTGGCGCTACGCGTTGGGCAGGAAAATCTGTTTTGTGACCAAAAAAATTCAAAGATGACAAAATTTTCTCCAAATTCCTTGAAATTTGGGCTGTAGGTCCATCATTGAGTATCCTGCTCAGTCAAAGAAGCTTCGGCCAAGATTCAGAGCCGATCATGCGTTTTGCGCCTCCTTAGTACCCTCCTGGTGTATGCAGTTCCATGGTGCAATTACTATCTTGTTCATATGATGAATCTTTGTTCGTCATGGTATTGCAATGTGTGTGACAAGTGTATGTTTGATTGGTTGAAAATGAGAAATGAAGACTTGATGTCTTTGTCTCCAAGTGCCAAATATGCCAAAGGGAAATGAGGGACTATGAGAAATATGGAACAATGGGTATAGTGGACTGTGGGAAAAATATGATTCAATCAAGTGAAGGTGAGGACAGTCACTTAACTGTGTTTGGGAATTGGGATTTGGGGATTTTAAAATTGAAATAAAAGAGGGAGAGTGATAGGGAATGATAGGCTTGGTAGCACAATAGTTAATCAAACCCTAAGCAGCAAGGGTTTTCAAATGGTAGGGTTTGATTGTTTTTTACAAGTACCACAAAACAAACATCAACTTGGCTAGCAAACAGTATTTGGAGGCTCTACCCTATTTGTTTCAAGACCATTCCATGTGATTTCGGGCGATTGGAGCGAGTTTGGGCAAGTTTCGGGTCCTCTGGCTGTATGCACCGTGCACCCAGCCCAGTGCACCGTGCCTCACCAATGCGCCGCGCTTCCTATCCAGTGCGCCGCGCCAGCAACTTACAACAATTTTTTACCCAAGCTTCACACTCATTCACCCAAATCGTTTAGCTTTGGTTCTCTTTGCTTTCTTGCGTGTAAATGAACTATTGAAGCACAAGAATATCCCCTATGGCATGGACTTTGATTCTTCATTTGGCAAACCCACTTTTGTAATCTTGCAGACTTTGGCACTTTCACATAACTCTGTTTTTGCTTCCACTTTGATTTTTGGCTGAATGATAAAACTCTTGTCTTTTTGAGCAGGGATAGTTATCATTGGATTCGGAAAAGGAGAGCAGGGTTGCGCTTGAAGAATTTCACAACTGAAGGAGCTTTGAGAATTACATATTAGATAAAATGGACGATTTTTCTTCAAAACAGAGTTTTGAAGAAGAATCATGATCAAGCATATTGATGATAAAATTATATCATGAAAACTTATTGGAGACATCCTCATGGCCTGCTGGCATTATTTGACATTCTGAAGACCAAACCCTAGACCTAATGACTGAAATGACTCTTGTTTGACCACGAGACCAAACAAGACTGTACATGACTTTAAAATTGGTTTTGATGAATAGAAACGGACCAACATGTACATGACATGAGGGGTATGAGTGAAAAGACCCTTCCGTCAAGAGATCAATGCTCCTAATGGAATGCAGATGATTGAACTGAATGAGACCCCTACAATGAAATGCAACAAAAGAGATTTTGATCACTGACAGAGGGATGAAAAGACTGACTCTAACACAATACACTATGAGTGAGAAGGCATGTAGTCATATTTTTGGCATTCTTGAATAACAAAGAAATTTAAACATTTTTCTATGGTATTTTGTATTTGTAAATTAAGGAGTTTCTTTTCAAAAAATGGGTTGGAAGAAAAGAATTTTTTGTGCTAACAAGTGTGAAATTTCGTCCATGAAACGTCAACCTCAATTAAAGGCATTACTATGAATTCCATAAATAGCTGGAAAATTTCCGTAGTAATTATGGCTACTAGTCCTTTATTGTAGCAATTGGAGGATTATCAAATATTTTCCTCCACTAGCTTGTGGAAAACATTTAGTTTAAATATGCTAAAGTTGTGAGAATTATAAAGTATGATTGAGAACCATTTTAGATAGATTTGTTATATTTTGTAGAATAATAATTACAATTCAACTAATTTTTTTTCTTTTTAACAATTCATTAAATCCTAGTCCATATTTTCTCTATGCAACATTTCTCCATAACAAATAAGGATGTTGAAATATATCCAAATAGTGAGTATGATGGAACACCATTTGCAACAATTGTGTATTGAATTAATGATATTTGGATGCAACAATAGAAAGAAAAACCAAATATGAACCATAGTGAAAGCGTAATAAATCATTGAATATAGAAAATATTGAAGCATCATAATCTAAAACATGGTAAAATTTGTGAATTATATAAAGCAAAATGCTAGCATCCATCAATAAAACAAAGTAAATGCCTGCTTAAAAGTGAAATTTTTACCCATAACATTCAAATTAAGGGTTTATTACAAAAGGGTAAATGTTTTTTCTACATGTATTTGATGCTCCATGTATATCTATCCTTTAATCTCTATGCATGCATAGACTACAAGGACAATACTAGTTGAATCAATATAATAACTAGAAAATACATGTTGTGGCTTGTCCAACTGTGACGGAAAAGAAATGGATAATTTAATCTACCTTAGACTCTGATATATGTCCTTCATTGCATGACTCTACTTAATTTGGACAAAGAAAAATAACATTTTTGTGTGGGAGACAAATTTAAGGTTTATGTTCTACAAGATTTTAAAATAAAACCCTATACACTACAAGCCATCATTTTTATTTTTTTCTATGCTATGTGTTGCACTTAGCTAGAGAGTAATGTTAGTATCTTTCCTCAGGAAAACAACTAATTTCTTAGGGAATTATTAAGATTCCCTTCGCATTTTTATAAAGGTCCCAATCCTCTTTCTCAATTAGATTTTCGATATACTTTTGCAAACAATAAGATTAGGATTTTATTAAATCTATATATGTGGGTGGACTAGGTGATTGAAAAGAAAAAATAACTATAGATGATAACTTCACAAGTAACTAAATTTATTGTCACATCTATCCAATCACATAATGATGAAAATAAGTTTGAAGAAAAATTCATAGATAGAAAGCAAGACTAATGGTCAACAATGGCAGAGAGTTTCAAATCATTTCATTTATTTAAAGTCATAAGATACATAAGAGAGACATATATGAGATCTCATGCTTTATAAAAAGTCTTGAAGCCACAAATGTCATGAACTCCTCTCTCTGAGAGTAAAAATTTTACAAACTGAAGTTCAATTTCAAATAATGTGATTGACTATCACGTAAGACAATGTTAGTAATACTTAAACAGTAAAAGGAAATGCATTTGTCCTAAATAGACTAGGATGGGGCTATCTTGGGTAAAATAAGATAATAACAGTAACTTGGAAGAAAAGAGAAATGAAGAGGATTATCTTCATAAATGAAAAGTATAATAAATGAAGCTAAATGATCAATTATTGAAATGAGAAAAAGGAAATTGATTCAAATACAATAAATAATACAACTACTAGATTACAAAGGAATTATGGATGAAATGTTTTTTTTTGTGAGTTTCTTAAGTCTTGGAGAGTGTTTGTGTGTGTGTGTGTGTGTGTATATATATATATATATATATATGGAATTTTCTTTGTGAGTTTCTTAAGTCTTGGAGAGTGTGTGTGTGTGTGTGTGTGTGTCTATATATATATATATATATATATATATGGAATTTTCTTTATGTAACTACTTTTAATAGTTATTCTATATTAACAATTTCTATTAAAGATCTTTTAAGCCAATCTTGAATACACTTATTCATGGGGGGAAGGGAAATATATTGTTTCACCTTGACAGAAGGTATTTCTTCTTCGATTTCTTTAACTTATAAGCATAAGTGTTCAATTATTACTAGGTAATTTTCATTATATACTTATAAAAACAACCCATTATAATTTATATTTTCCTTATAATTTATATTTTCCTTAGTTAGTAAGATTATCAAACTCACTAGCCACGAAGCTTTAGTTATACTCAACTCCATCTCTAGTTGATGTTGATATTAGGGTATGAGGGTATTAGCATACAATCTCTTAACAAAGATCCCGGGAGATCTTTAACAATTTTGACTACTTTAGAAAAGGCATTGCTTTTTTCATAAAAGAAAAATACTTAGCATATAAAATTGACTTTGACTACTTTAGAAAAGGCATTGCTTTTTTCATAAAAGAAAAATACTTAGCATATAAAATTGACCTCGACCGGAATATGATGTTGAATCTTATCCCCTTATTCAGACAAATAACCAAAAAAACCTTAGACCATTAATCATGCTAATCATTATCCCATTATTCATGCAAATAACCAAAAAAAACCTTAGACCATTAATCATGCTGATCATTATCCCATCAATCATGCAAATAAACAAGAATATAAGATGTTGAATCTTATCCCATTAATCATGCTAACAAGGATGGAGACCTAAATTCTTTCCATAGATTCAACCGTCCACCTTGTGGTAGGCAAAAGAGTCGGGCCTTTAGTCTTTTAATAGGATCATGTGGTTGCAACCCATTTAAGTTGAATTAAGAGGTTCACTTTTTTCTGCTTCACTTAGTATCATAGCAACCTGTCACCTGGTTTGTAGAAATTAACATAGATAAGTTCTTTAGGATCTTATTATTTTTTTGAATATCAATTCTTATGGCTCTATTTGTTTGCTATCACGATTTGAATGTTAACAAGATGAGTCTAAGCATAGTTTACAGTGTGTAGCAATTATTTTGCGTGTCAATTGCTTGCACATTGAATTGCTTCGCTGTAGAAAAGCTTTACTACCACAGATAAATATCACACCAGTCTTAAATCACCTTGTTAATCTCAGAGGTTGCTTATAATTTGTTGAGTTAACCTTTGCAGGGAAAAACCACGGGCTGTTGAATTTCATTAAGTTACACATGAATTTACGTAGATTCAAGTTGAAGAGCGTCATCCTTTTCTGTATTATGTTCGCTTGCCTGCCATACCTGCATGAGCACTTTGATGTTTACTGGGTTTATAAAAGGATTGAAGTTTGTTAATCTAAGATTTCCCACGTCATTTCGAACTCAAGAACTCAAAATACCTTGGCATGTGAAGAGTAAACATTTGGGCTTTCTACTATCTACCATGCATTTGAATATTTGTACACACTGTATAGCCTCTATTACATTGGGTGAACCTAACAAATAGGTAATTTCTGTCTATAACTTCAGGGAGCTTTTTCAGCTTATTACAGTTTCCTTTAATTGCCCATCTATCTTCTGTGCAAACCTGAAATCATTTTTATCGAAGTTTGAACTTTGGTCCGAGACTGACTCGGAATACATGTGAAAAGTAAATATTTGTCTTCCTCCTTAGATCACAAATTAATATGCAGCTCAAAGTATATTAGTGTATGCAGCTCTTATGTGTTTCTCATTTTTATCAAAGTTATAATTTTATATATTCATATTTAGAAAGTCTCATATTCTATTGCCATATTAACTTTGGAATATTGAGTCTTGATATAAGAGGCCAGAGCTTGACCAGCACAATTGACAGGACTGTAGACTTGCTTCCAAGTCATATCTTGCCATTCAAATCGCTTTAATCCCCAATGGCATAAATACTGTAAAAACCAGGTGTAGTTTGTCCACGCCAAAATTGTGGTCCTTTTACTGTAAAAACCATTTTGTAGTTCGTCAACGCTAAAGTTTCTCATTCCAAAGATTTCCAACTACATCTAAATGATAATTCCAAATGGAAATGAAAATTTTTGAATGTGGAATACTTTAAGAAAAACTCTAAGTGATAATTCCAAATTAATTTGGAAATGAAAATTTTTGAACGTGGAATACTTTAAGAGGATTTTCTTAGTTTCTCTTGGGAGTTGGATCTTGTTGTAAAAGATCCCAACTGGCTAAAGTATACGATAATGGCATACTCTGATCAAATTAAATTCGACCAAAAGAGAGACATACATTTTCCATTCACAACTTCCTCTTATCAAGTTAAATTCAACCAAAAGCCAGACAGTACATTTTCCAACACCAACCACACTAGGCACATTACATTTTCCATTAAGAGATCTTTGTATTTAATAAGTGAAGTAAACGTCACAGGAAAAAAAATAAGATTTTAAGATAATGTTTTATAAAAAAATTGGTCAAATTGTCAAGGTTAAAATAAATCTACGAAAATAATATGCAGTAATGCAAATAAATTATTTTTTATAAAAAAATAAATAAAAAAATTATGTCAATAAATATGTTTATTTTGGAAATTAATTTTTAAAATCAATAATTATTAGAGATGGTAGGAATTTAATTTTCATATAATATTTTTAATAATAATTATATATTAAAAATTGATATTTATCTCAAAAATAGTTGTTTTAATTAAATTGAGTAAACAAAAAAAATGTTATATGAACATGTGTTATTTGGATGTGTGGTATTTATAAATCATGATATTGGCCCATAATATTATAACAAAATCAATTTACAAGTTACTAATCTCCATGGTAAAGTAGAGTTGAATTTCTATAATTAAGAACCTTGTTACATGTAGAGATTTTTAGGGAAAAGTTGTGTAATGGATTTCTAATTTGTGCAACATTTGGGATGGACTCTCCACCCATCAAGAGGACCCTAAAGCATAACAATTTTAAAAGAGTGTTTAGGAGCCTTTTATGGATATGAATACAAATTAGTCATTAAACTAAACCAATAAATTAATCATGGGTTTAAATTGGATTAAGATGATGTCAAAGGTTTGAATTAGAAATTTGAGTTAGATGAAACTAAATTAGAATAAGGGGCAACAAAAAAGGAAAACGGGGTTATTATGATTAATGGGGTACAAGGATTAAGAGAATTAGAAAAAACATGTCAGAATGTTTATATTAAATTAATAACATAGAGGTATAAAATAGGGGATAAGTATCTCAAATAAAATTATATATGTGTGTGGATATAAGAAATGACAAGAATGGGAGAGAAAAAGAAAGGGAGGGGAAAGAAAGAAGGTAGGTTTGAAACTAGAAGAAGTTATTATATATAAATGGATAAAAGAGGAGAGGATAAAGAAACATGAGATGGATATTGAAAAATTATAAGAATAATAGATCCAAAATGGTGAAAAAATCTAAGCATTCTAGGATTGGATTAGCTTCTAATTGTCTCTCTTCATGAATTTATTGGGGTGCTTCTCAATACTTAGTGCTTCCCAAATGATTTAGGAGTTATAAAAAGGATCAAAGGTATGGATATTAGATTGATCAAAGAAAATGGGGTGTTTAGAATTGAAAGAGTTTTGAAAGTCAGTAATGGCTCTAAGTAACCCCAATGGACAAGTGTTTTAATTTCTATTTGTTTTTTCGAACAATTTAGTTTGTATGGATGTACTAGATATGATTAATTATCATATATATGTAATGATTACATGGATAAGAATATGTCTTTCCTCTTAAGAGGTCATGAGTTCAAATTCATAAGGGTAAGAGTATATACACCTTTGTAAACTTTAGTATTCAAATCCTTGAGTGAAAGCTAAGGGTATATTTTCAAGTCCAATTTATCCATAATTCAGTAGGGATTTGTTGGAATCACAAATTTGAGTTGTGAACTCTTCACAATCCAAGTTCCTTGGGGGTCTTTAGGGTGTTGAATCTATATATGTAGTGAAAAATACATTCTAAATAACAAAAAATCATGATTTGACCAAAATTTATTTTTCCTAATTCAAACAAAAAAAATGTCCAACAACACATAATAATTATATATATATATATATATATATATATATATATATATATAACCTTACCATATATATTACATTTATTGAGTGAAATTTGTTTGAAATTACCCTGTATTATTTTATATTTATAATATGTTTACTTACTATATCATTCTCATTAACTACACTTTGTGTAATATTAAATAATTATTGGTATTTGAATTTTTTTTTTAAATTTATTATCATTCATTGTAACGGTTATATATAAAATATATTTGTTTAATTAAAATTCATTTAATAGTTATTTAGTTAATTAATTTTAATGTACAAAATAGTTTTGCAATAAAATTGTTATAAGTTTTTTAATTGAAATTGAAAAATATTATATTAGAAGGCTTTAATAATATTAATAATAATCATGCTTATGTGGTGTAGAATAGATGGTGATGACATGGCGTAGAATAGATGGTGATGGGGTGTATTGTTAAGTCACTCCGTGATGTGAAGGTAACCGATTCGAAACTCCGTGGGAAAAATCCAATCATGTTAAGGGTTGGTGTGGCCTAAGCCGGGTGCAGTCCAGTGATTTTGATGGCTTAGATGCCCATGGGTCACGGTTTCTCAAGCCACAGGTCAAGCTTGATGTAATCTCTAGAAATTCAGACAACTTGACTATATATATATATATATATATATATATATATATATATATATATATATATATATATATATAGAGAGAGAGAGAGAGAGAGAGAGAGAGAGAGAGAGAGAGAGAGATTTTCTTAGCAAAAATAATAGCTTTTATTACACTCCAGTTAGTTTTGGAAGTAAACCACTTAAAATGAACTTAATATTATATTTACTCTAAAAAAAAATAAGATTTAACAAAAGATATGTTGATTACTTGCCTCATGTTGTTCAACATTAGATAGTAAAGTATTTTTCTACTCAAGATCTCTGGCATTTTTATTCTAGCGTATTATTTACTCCTTTTTGAAGTCTACTTGGAAAAAATTAATTGGTGTTATATTGTTTGAGCTTGAGTAATGGGAGTTTTTGTTAATATTGATTGCTAAGTTCATGGTATGCTACACTACTTCAAGAGAATTTGATTTCCACATTTGTAGGACCAAAATATTCATGATTGGTGCAAGTGGTAAGGAACATTGGCATTTATTCTTGTGTACTCTGCTAGTTACCAAGAATAGGGAGCTTCTACTACATTGAATAGACTATTCATACCTTTTGACTACTCTTCTAAATTCCAAAACATCCATGCAATCCATGGTCTTTAGACTGAAATGGAAGGATAATTGTGTGTAGAGTCAAGATGGAGACACGATATACTAAATTTGGCTCCATCCTATAAGAAATGTATTTTCCCCCACAACCCTAGTAGAAGGAAAACAAGACCATTGTTTTTCCAACAATGGTCATAACATGAATTGAGAATCTTCACACTTGCAATCCTACTTGTAGCCTAAAAGATATATCTCAAACATTTTAAAACCAAATCATATGGAGACAATGACTAATTGCTAATAAAATATAGAAAGTAAGTTGAATAAATGGTACAAGACGTCAAGAGAATAGAGAGTCCCTACCTGAGCAGCTTTTCTTGGATCAAGTCCAAATCATAAAGGTAAATTCTAAATTATAAATCCAAGTATGTTTTAGAAAGACACACACTCTATTACTTGTTCATTGAATGCCTTAAAATTTTAATTCTTTTGTCTGCAAACTATTGTAATCAAAGACTAAAGCAAATAAAAATATTTGTAGTTTGTCCTACAAGGGTTTCCACGTACAACTGGTGTTTTCATGTTTTGATTGTATGATGGCTTTTATTGATGCTTTGTAATGATTTCAGTTATGATCAAATTGTAAATTTGTATAAATTGGTAAAATTGGCTACTACATTTATTCAAACCCCCTCCCCCTCTCAGTGTGATAATTATTCTAACAATTGGTATTAGAGTAGGTTCCTTCAGGAACAGTTAATCACTAGAAGGTTGATCATAGGGAAGATAGGAAATATCAAATATTCAAGTATTTCCCCTCAGTTTGATGGAAAAAATTATGCTTTATGGAAGATAAGAATGGACACCTACATCATATCCTTGGCTCTGATATATGGGAATCTATTGAGAATGATTTCCAAGTATATGCACTCCCTCCCACTGATGGAATTGGTAAATCTCTCTATACATCCAATGTAATAGCTAGAAATTCCATCTTAAGTGGTTTATCAAATATTGAAGTTGTCAAAGTGATGCATTGCAAGCCATCCAAAGAACTAGTAACAAGCTCAAAAATTGTTAAGAAGGGGATAAGAAGGAAAAGGAGGTCGAGATACACACTTGTAGAGGTCAATTTGAACATTTGAAAATGAAAGAAAATGAAAATATTTATTCATTTTTCCTTCGAATAGAAAATATTGTCAAGTCTATCATATGTCTTGGTGAAGAATTCAATGAATTTGATAGTGTTCAAAAAATATTGTGATCACTTCCTTCAAGGATCAATCCTAAAGTATCATCCATTGAAGAGTTATCTTACACACAAAAGTTAAGCATGGATTTCCTTCACAAATTTCTTAATGCATATGAACTAAGGATGGAAAAGGACAAGATCAGAACTAAATAAATCACGTTCAAGGAAGCCAAGGAAGGAAGCAAGCATGGGACTCAAGAAGACTCTAGTAATGAACTAGATGAAGAAGAAGCCAAATTTTTCAGAAAGCTAATGAAGGGAAATAGAAAGTTAAAAGGCATGCTTCCATTTAAATGTTTTGAATGTGGAACAATAGGACAATATGCTTCTAAATTTTCTTTTGTAAAAATGAATGATAGTGATGATGAATTAAAATTCAAGTCTTATGATTATAAAAGAAGACAAAATGCCAAAAATAGAAGTACTCCAAAGAAGATAATTACTATGAAATAAATGGAAGCATATCTGATGATTAAAGAGGAGAGATATTGTTCATAACTGAAGAAGAAATTGAAGTGGAAGTGGATTATGAAGGAGAACTCATAAGTGGATGAGAAGAACTAAAATCTCTAAGAAAGATGGTAGATCAACTGGAATAATAATTGAAAGAATATGAATATAGATATCATGATGTAGATTATATTGTGTCTCCCAAAATTGAACTAGAAAGAACGAAGAGGATAAATGATATTTTTTCAAAGCAGTTAAACAAAAAGGAAGAACAATGTGAAAAATTGGAAGGATAAATTGCACTTTTGAGAGGGGAACTACAAAATACCTCAGATAATATCAATAAAGACTTGAAGTTTCGTAAAGTTTCTGAGTCCCCAGATCATATCCTTAGCCTATAGAGATATCCCCTCATTAAGATAGGTCTTGGTTATCAAGAAGATTGTGATACATCCAAAGGTGAAGCGCCCTCAATGACACCTTATGGAGAATCATCTAATATTAATTTCATAAGATCGAGCAGTAATGCAATTGAATACCTTAGTCAAGTAAAGGACTAACCTAATCATGTTCACTTCGATAGTGAAACTAAAAGAGGATCAAGGATAACAAGTTACAACTAGCTCAAGCAAAGGAAGAAACCAAGATGTTGATATAAGGACCACTATTATGGAAAATATTATCAAGGGATTGACAAGTTTCAGTGGAATAGGAATCAAATATCAACAAATATATAAATCACTTCCAAGAAACAACTTAAAAAGAAATGCTTCATCAAGATAGCTCCATTCATCTAGGTATCAAAATATGTCTTTTGGTCATTGTTTCTCATGCACTAAATTTAGACATAAAGCAAGGGACTGAAAAATATATGTCATGAATGATTATGTTAGATAAACTATAAGATATTATCATACTTCTAGGAATAAATATATGGGAAATTGAATAAGAATTTATAGCAGTAGGTCATTTCCACTAATATTCAAGCCCAATACATAATGTTACAAGTGCCACAATGAAGGACATATAACACATGATTGCAATCACTTTGACATGGTTCAAGGAAGAATGTCTCTCTAATAACCCAATAATTATTAGAAAATTATATATTAGAGAGAAATGGAACACAAAAAATATTGTGGAAACACAAATACAAAAACGCATAAAATAAGAGAGACACATATATACGTGGTTCACCCAATTTGGGCTACATCCATGGAGAAATAGCTAGTCCTTCCTTTTAAATTATCCAGTAAAATGAAGAGATACAACCTGCAGAAGATCTATTGTAATTTTCTTTTTGCTCTCACACAACCTCCTCTCTCTTTCTCGCTTAGAATAATAATTCATAGTTGCAATACAATTCCTTGATATAAACCGAGGGTTTCCTTATAGGGGAAAAACCTTAAATTAACATAACTTCTAACGCCAGATCATTCGCCTAATGAACAACTCAAATTGACTTCGAAATTACAATATTTACAAGGCAATCTTTTTTATTTATTTTCAGCTTCAGGGGCATTGTCCTCAAACCCCCGCCAGGGGGGCGGAGGCTCTGTAAAAGTAGCATTTTACCCCCTGGTGGCTATCACATGGGTGGAATTTCCACCCCGTTTATGAACTAGGGTGCAACGCAGCTAAGACCTTTGAATCAAGAAGATAATCAAGCTCCACACCCAATAATCTCCCACTTGGAGACTAATTATAGAAACTTGACCATTGCTTCATTTGCTGGAGAATGCTTCCACTTTGGACCTGACTATTTCTCATATTCATCATCATACTTGAAGACCAATTGAAACTAAGAAGGATCGTAGTTTCTCCTTGGTTACAACTTTGTTAACATATTTGCAGGATTTTGGCTAGTGTCTATCTTTTCCATCTTCAATTGTCCATCTTCCAACATTGACCATATGAAATGGTACTTGAGTTGTATATGTTTAGTCTTGGAATGAAATTTTGATTTTTTTAAAGATGAATGGCACTCTGGCTGTCACTATATAACCTACCCATCTCTTGCTTCTTGCCCAACTCATCCTTAAACCTTTGTAACCAAATCATCTAGACTATGTAGCAACAACATACTTTTGCTCCATTGTTGAAAGTGCAACAATGTTTTGCATCTTTGAAAACCAACTGACAATTGTTCCACCTATAGTAAACACATACCCTGTGGTGCTCTTCCTACTATCTCTATCACTTGCGATATCTGCATCAACATATCCTTGTAGAGCAATGTTTTAAGCACCAAAGCATAATGCTTGATTTTTGGTACCTCTCAAATACCTGAGAATTCACTTGACTGTCATCCAATGCTCTTTTTCCTGTGCTATTCATATACCTTCTTACAACTCCCACTACATGTGCAATGTCAGGCCTTGTGCATACCATTATATACATTAAGCTTCCAATTATTGATGCATGTGGAAATTTACACATATAATCCATCTCTTCCCGTGTCTTGGGAAACATCTCCTTACTTAGTTTGAAATGGATAGCCAAAGTTCTACTAACTAGTTTTGCATTCTACATATTAAATATTTCCAACAAATTTTCTATGTACTCACCGTAAGGCAATGTTAATTTGCAATTTTCCCTTTCTCTAGTTATTCTCATACCAAGGATTTGTTTTGCAACACCCAAATCCTTCATTGCAAATGAATTTGCCAAATTTCTTTTGAGCACATTTATTTCCTTCATTTTAGACCCTGCAACAAGCATGTCATCTACATACAATAGCAATATAATATAGTTTCCATCGTTTTTTTTTTTAAGATAAAAACAATTATCAGAATGACATCTAGTATAACCTTGTTCAGACATAAACTTGTCAAATTCTAGATACCATTGCCTTAGAGCCAGTTTTAGTCCATACAAGCTCTTCTTCAACCTTCACACTAATTTATCATTCCCTTTGACCCCATACCCTTGTGGCTATTTTTGTTGTCTAGGAAAGTCCTCTCTGCGGACAGAGATGATCCCACTAGCTCAATGAGTGGGACTAGCAACCTACATGACAATCTACAAGACACTTTCCTAAATTACAATCGAAATGTGAGAAGAGGAATATGGCCTACCTTGTTCTGATGCTATAACTCACTCCTTTATTGAAGATCTCAAATCGAGTGCTCCTCAGGCTCAACTCTATTGCTCAAAACATTTTAATACCTGCACAAGTGATCAAAGACGCAACGAAGCATACAATTGCAACAAGCATAATCAAAAGTAATCTACTTAACAGATCAAGGAGCATTAAGATAAATGATGCATTAGCAAAAACATTTATGGAAAGTGAACCAAAAATTGTATATATTAATTAAATAAAGGAGGAATCACATAACCAAGCCTTGATGTCAATAAACTCTCCTTAAGTGAATATCCAAGTCCAAGCTCAAGCTCTCCAGGCACTTCTACTCCAAGCCAAATGAGTAGCATGTAGGCACTATCTCAGCATAAGGGTGTAAATAATCAGAGACCAACCATTTGGGAATGGGAGAGGATGAATATATAGGTAGGGAGAGGCAGTTAGGATCTCTCCAAAGATAGGAGAAGGCCCTCATCTCAATGAGGTAGCTCATAGGGATAATATTAGAGGGAATATTAGGAGAATTCGACCACATCCACACCAAACAACCTCCAGTTAATCATTCTAGAAGCCTTTAGATCACGAAGCTTCTTGTCCTCTCTGGGAAAACTTTCCTTTTAGGTATCAACACAGGTATCCAAGTAAAA
Organism: Pinus tabuliformis; assembly: GCA_031772625.1. Classification (NCBI taxonomy): domain Eukaryota; kingdom Viridiplantae; phylum Streptophyta; class Pinopsida; order Pinales; family Pinaceae; genus Pinus; species Pinus tabuliformis. The sequence continues at coordinate 814,153,083 of CM062813.1, forward strand.
ATTATGCTAGCAGTGCAAGGCCAGTATAGTGCAACTCACCATCAGCACTAGCTTCCAATTTCAGGGTCGCACTAGTCCTGAAAGTAGGGTTTTAGAGCTTACTTCTTTAGGGAAGGTTCAAGGCATATTTCCATCAGTGTTTCGGGGAGGATCTGAACCGCATATCAGGATGGATACACTACATGATTGCCAAGTTTTGGGCACTTCAAGGTATGACACAAGGAAGTGCAGGAGGCATGACAAAATACTGTGTAACAGATGCCCCCTAAGGCATGAAGCGGAACATAGAGAGATGGTTGATATGCTTTATGATCTTTTACAAGGACGAGAACAAAAACTATCAGGAGACCTGCAAATCAAGGATTCATATACATATACGTATCTGATATCAAAACATGAATTCACGTGAGGGACACAACCATTCAGATAAAAAGGACTATGTGGAAAGATCCACGGCATGGGCACAACCATCTGAATGAAAAGGATCATTTGTAAATCAAAGATCCAAGGCATGGACGTAGCCACCTAATATAGAAGGATCATCATCATCATAAATATAAAGTCATACTGTATGGTCACAACCATCTATATAGAAGAAACATGTGTACAACAATACATAACTCCACGCAGCCTGAGTGATATGGGACAAGAACCAGGGTTTCAAAATCCATCCCTAATCTGATCAAAGTAAGAATTCTAACGTGCGAATGAATGTGTTGAAATCGAACATGCTATAAAACCACTTGATTACCGATCAATGATGTGAACTGTTAACAAGCATGAGAGGAACCACAAATAATGACAATGGCTCTCAAGGTACAATAGTACAATCCATGAATGTGCAAATGAAGCTGAAGTCGAACACTCGTGAAATCACCCGATCAAAGGCCAATAATGAAAACCAGTCGCTAGATGCGAAGAACTTGCCATTAAGGCATGCAAGCTCTAAGGTACTGAAAAGGATTCCTAAGCCACCTTCCTGGATAATGAGTTGAATTCAACGGGAAGTGACCCATCGAAGGAGGGACATGATGATTCCCTCATCATCGACATGAAACAGGAATAAATGAGTATGATCCAAGACTGTAGAAAAAGGTCAAACAATGTATAGGTAGTAAACTGTAGATAGGACTTCTCTTGAACATATCGGTAACATGACTTTGGAGTGTGGCATCATTTGACTCAACATAAGACCAAGGGTCATGATGATGAAGTGGAATAGTCAGATTGAGTGAGGATATCCCAAAGCTGACATGAGAAATAGATGATTGTCATGTTCAAGAGTGACATGCTGCCTATACAAGAGATGTTTCACTTTCATTTTTCCCCACAATTTCTAGCGAGTGCCCCAATTATTTTTTATCACAAGTTTGAAGGGGATAACATATGCTTGTCCTATAAGTTCATTCTTCGAATGAATCCATCCTAGTAAGTTTTATGATCCCTAGGAAGGAGAAACTTGGTCTTTTCGTAGTGACAAGCCTTTCGTCGTTTAATTTTTTACAAGTCTGATGGAAGAATAACTCGGTATCCTTTTCATATTTAGAGACTTTGAAAATGAGACAAAAAATAAAACTCCATCATGTCCCTTTTCGTAATTTGTATCTCGAACCCAAAAATATAGAAAACAATATTTGAGAGAACCTCTTGACCATGTCGACCAAGGTGTACATTTTTCGTAAATAGTCAATCTCGGTCCGAAAAAGGGGTAAACATATACTGAGATGACATCAATTCATTTAATTTAACAAGTTCGAAAAGATAAGTACTTGACGATCTTTTCATATTTTGAGAGTCAGGAAAGAGCTTAAAGATGACTCCATGGGGGTTCCTTTTTAGTTTATTGTTAACGAGTCTGAAAAGGAGATAAAACAAAATCTCATTGAATCAGTAAAAAATGATCACTGTAACAACTGAAAAGAACCTGTAACTACACAAAGACAACCACACATCACTGATATCGAGGAAAATAATAAAATATTGGCAAAAATGTATTTAAAATCTAATAAATAGGCCAAAATTAAAAACATTTTTACCGTTTTACTTGGAGTAAATTGGAGAGTGGATTTTACCCTATTTTCCTTGATTCTTCAGGCAAGGAGTGTGGGAGATCTAGGGCACCATTTCAGGAATCGTCAGTTGTTGTTAAGAGCTCTTTCTTTTCTCTTGGTTTTTATTCTACTTTCATGCCATTTCATAGGATTATTTTTGGTTAAAAGGAAGGATTTAAATTTTAAAATCGGGGGTGACCAGCGCGAGTCTACTCATCAGATTCATATTGATCGCCCCTAAGCCCAAAAGGCTCTCATGCTACTAGCACGAAAATAATTAAAACATACATGCTGGCCGAAAAGCACAAAAAATAAAGAGAAATCCTCTCCCTTGAGTTTTCAATCCATGGAAAAACATTTAATCAATGTAAATGATTGTTTTGCAGGAGATTTCGACAACATGTTCATCGAATGGAAGGAAAGAGGCCATGAGGCAGAACATCACTAGGTTGCCCAAAATTTTGAATGTGTCAATGCTTTAAGGGACTGTGGGTTATTGAAAATTCTTTCGAACCCTAGGACTCAAAGCTCAAAATGAGTTGCTACACTATCTGATCAGTCTATGGGATGTTGATCAGCAAATTTTCATCATTGGAGACCAAGAACTAAAGCTGGAAGTAGTTGATATCTACTTCATTACTGAATTGTCTAGAAGAGGGCAAAGAGTTCAATTCTTTGGATCTCGTGGTGGAGGTGAGAGCACCAATGCCTTAATCATAAGGCATTTCCTGGGTGCAGAGACAACTGTGAGTGGGAATGTGAAGATAGCAACCATAGGAAAATTTCCCTTGAGAACAATCCAACACACCATGCTCCGTATAGTTGGGGCGTAGACTTTGCATGAGATCTCGAAATCACAATTCCAGTATGCAGTGGATTGTCTTATTCTAGCAATGTTCAACTAGTGTGAAGGACTACTGGTCAACATGAAAAGAAAACTGACCAAAGGAAACTTGGGAAACTTGAAGCAGTTCGACTTTGGTTCGATTTTGGTCACTTTATTTTTGGAGCGTGTGCCCCTATTTCGGTACCAGTGGGTAGAGGTGGAGGATCCAGCTCCACAAGATCCAAGGATGCTCATATAGAGTGAGATCATGCCTCATGGAGGAGGGGGCCAACAGATGCATTTCCCTCTGTCATTCCTTGGTTGGTTGCACCAACAATCGATCGTTCTAGATGACTATGCTTATGCAGGCACTGACTTCAAAGGAGATCCAAATATGCCTCTACCACTGGCTTAACAGTGGATTGATGCAAGTAAAACTTTTTTTGGAATTTTTTCTTATTTTATGAGTTTTTTAGTTAAAGTTTATCTAAGATTTTACTTGTGATAAATGTGAAAATGTAGGACCAGAAAGGCCTCCTAGCATGTCGCCAATAGTATGAAGGGTAGCACAACAGATAGAAGATGCTTCATATAAGGAATGAGAAAATCCTATGGTAGAAATGGAACAAAATCTGGAAGGGATCACCCAAGGGATTCCAGAATATGCGACTATAGATGACGTGTCACTGTGATACCAAAGGCATATAGTAGGAGTGTCTGCGAGACTGCATCGGCTGTTAGGCAAAGTGATTAGGGTGGTCTCATGCTATCGCAAGCATCATGTGGGCGAATAACCTTTTCTAGTCATGTTTTTTGCACTATTGTAGGATTTGAAATGCATGTGTCCTAGAACACTTATTTTTTGAGATTTTGATTAACAAACTTTGACAGATGCGATATATATATATATATATATATATATATATATATATATATATATTTCTATCTTCTACTTATGTGTTCATGTATCATGATGATGCGACCAATTTTATAAGTTATGCAAATGTCTATCAAGAACATAATTTGCTAATGCATCTATTAATGTATTCGAGTTTTTTGGGATGTGTTGATATGTGATATAATAAAAATTTCTTTGCAGTAATCGAACACGTAGATACATACGCGAAATTTGTGGATTTGTAATTGAGTAATGACTATTCAATTGTAACACAACAAGTTGTGAATCTAACTTAAAAAACTAAATTTCTAATGCCAAGAGCAATTGCTTCTGATAACAATTCAATAACTGCACTGTACTCGGCAATATTATTAGTTGTTCGTTCAAGGCAAATACCTTGTAATTCGATTAACTCGCCATTAGGGGTGAAGAGTTCTTTGCAGTAATCGAACACGTAGATACATACGCGAAATTTGTGGATTTGTAATTGAGTAATGACTATTCAATTGTAACACAACAAGTTGTGAATCTAACTTAAAAAACTAAATTTCTAATGCCAAGAGCAATTGCTTCTGATAACAATTCAATAACTGCACTGTACTCGGCAATATTATTAGTTGTTCGTTCAAGGCAAATACCTTGTAATTCGATTAACTCGCCATTAGGGGTGAAGAGTTCCCAAGTTGTGGATGATAAGTTGTTTGCGCTATGAAAAGCACCATCAGCAAAACCAACATAATGGTTTGACAACATTTGAAAACTGAGTGGAACACAAGGTAAGCAGAAGGAACATATCTGCAAAGCAAACAATCACACCAAAAAATCAAAACTGCACACCAACGAATTTACACACTAATGTACAAAAGTAATTACACAGATTTCACGCATAATATTTTTTCAGATAAAGACCATTATGGGGTTGTGATAACACATTACCTTCGTAGTAAACCAGCTCATAGGTGCCTTTTTGCAAGACACGTTTAAAGATATATGGCCCATTCGACATAGGTTCGAAATTCCCAGCTCCCAACTTATCGTTGGCTTGATCACACACCAAGACCAAGTCACCTTCAGTGAAAATGCCTATAGAAACGGTTTGACCAAAATGAGCTTTAACGCATTTTTTTTGTGTTTCGATCACCATCGCAGCAATACAATGGGCCTCATCAAGCCTCTCGAGATAAATTAACCACTCCTCTTCAGGTGAGGTATGAGGAAGTAGTTCGATAGCTAATTTTAACGAAGGAATTTCACACTCGATTGGGAGTGTCTTCTCTAAACCGTAAACCAGTTGGAATGGAGTGAAACCAATGGTTGTCTTAGCCGAAGTCCGGTAAGCCCAAAGAGCCAAGAATATCATGAGATGCCAATTTTTTTTATCCTTCTCAATGGTTCGTTGAAGCATAGTAATCAAGACTTTGTTAATTGCTTCAACTTTTCCATTGGCATGTGGGTAGTAAGCATTTGAGCTATCATGGTGAAGACCCAACTGAGCAGTCAGCTCTGCCATCATGTACTGATGAAAATGTAATCCACGATCAGGGACAATGGCTTGAGGGACACCAAAATAGGCTATGATATGGTTAAAGAAGAACTGAGTAGCAATATACCGTCAAAATTATATGTGGGCATCGCCTCGGCCCATTTAATAAAATAGTTGATATCAATGATGATATAGCCATGCCCCCCAGCTGAGCGAGGGTTATATGGCATGAAATATACATGCCATTTAGCAAATGGGCCAATGGTAACAACTGGGTGTAAGGGTGCGGGTGGGGCATGTTGTTTGCAATTATAAATTTGACATTCATGGCACTTTTGAACTGCCAGAATACAATCTTTGAAGATAGAAGGCCAGAAATAACCAGCGCAAAGAATCTTCTAAGCAGTGGCATAGCCTGACATGTGACCACCACATGCCCCATAGTGGTAGTCATTTAAGACTCATTCATCCTCTTGAAGTGTTAGTCATCTGCGAAGAATAGAATCAACACCGACTCGGTACAACGTATCACCAATAATCTGATAAGGTTGAGACTGATGCCAGATGCGGCGTCGGTCAAATTGAGACAAATCAGATCAGAAATTTTGGGTTTGAAGATAAACAATGATATCTCCATACCACGGGTTGAGAGTGTTGATGAGAAATAAAGTTTTATCAGGAATCTGCTTAGTAAAATTAGTGGAGGTGTTTATGGAAGGGTGCAGATCAATTTGGAAAAAATGAGTGACTTCTTCGATTTGGTAGGAGTGAACTCCAAATCAAACTGTTACAGGATAACAATCCATTTAGAGTATTTTCCCCAAGAAACTGAGAATTCATTATATAATTCATGGGGTTACAATTAGAATCACTATGGTCTTCCGTAAAAAAATGTAATGGTGAAATCGTTGAACAACATGGACTGCTGCCAAGGCAAGTTTCTCAACATGAGTATATCGAGTTTCAATGTCAATAAGATTTTGACTCAAATAATAAACCACATGTTCATTTCCATCTTCATCATCCTGAACTAGCACAATAGAAATGGTACTATCAGTTGTGACCAAGTATAGGAAATAATCGCAGTGATAGTCAAGGGTGTTGGGTTGTGTTATATTCTTTACATGACTAGCCCACGTAGTGAACCAAGGGGTTAGGGCGGAGCTCCCCATTCGCTGCACCGATTACATAGTGGGGGGTTCACGGGGGGGCGGCAGGCCCCCTTGTTCGGGGGGTTTGAGGGGGGCGGGTAGTCCTCCTCTACGAGGTTCGGGGTAGCGCCTCGGGGAAATTTTTTTTGGACCCTATATTAGGTTTGGGGGACCTACCTATGGTTTTGTGCATGGTTTTCACACATGTTTTTGGATGCGATGGTTTTTGGTCCATGGTTTTGGACGCGATGGTTTTCGGTCTATGGTATTAGATGCTTCAACATGTATAAATATGTATTGTAACATTGAAAGGAACATAATGAAAAATCAAACTGGTAATCTCAATTTTGGGATCCAGGGGAAAATCTCTGTGTATATGTGTTATGCTCTTGCATTATTTATTTTCTATTCTTAGAATTCATATGCAGGTAATTTCTGTACGGGGTCAAAACCTACATTTGGTATCAGAGATGTTTTGGCTTCAAGGGGACACCTTTGTTGCTGAGGGGTTTCGCTTGGGCCTATGGTAGATCCTGTTCAATGGGAGATTTGCGATATTAATTCTAGTGGTGAATGATGATGGCGAGCAGTGGAAAGATAGAGATCAAGAAATTTAATGGTCAGAGTTTTGAGCTATGGAAACTCAAGATAGAGGATCTGTTGGTGGATAAAGATCAATGGATCATGGTAGATCCAGGTACTAAACCAATGAGAGTGTCTGATGGAGAATGGAAGAAATTGGATTAGAAGGCAAAGATTTTGACTCAAATAATAAACCACATGTTCATTGCCATCCTCATTATCCTGAACTAGCACCATAGCAATGGTACTATTGGTTGCGGCCAAGTATAGGAAATAATTGTAGTGATAGTCAAGGGGATGCAATAAATGAGCACTGATGAGTGTTTGCTTTAGAGAATCAAAATATTTTTGGGAAATTTCATCCCAAATGAATGGGATCCCATTTTTGAGCAAGTGAGTAAATCCCTTAGCAAGCTCAGTGTAATTAGGGACAAAGCAATGAAGAAAATTAGCCTTTCCTTGCAAACTCTATAATTGGTGCAGCGATGAAGGAGGGGGTAAATTTACAATAGCCTCAACTTTCAGAGGATCTATTCAGATACCTTCTTTGGACAAAACAAAACCCAAGAGCCGACCAGATTCTATGCAGAAGACACATTTATGTGGATTGAGATGAATATTATAGTGTCGACAACATAGAAAAGTTGCTTGAAGGTGGTACAGATGGTCAGGACACTTAGCATAATGAGTTGGTAAGTCGTCTAGATAAGGTTGAACAATGTGTTTAATATCATGAAATGCATATGACATTTCTCTCTAAAAGGCAGCACTAACGTATTTTAGACCAAAAGGGAGCCTCTTATAAGCAAAAGTTCCCCATGGACAGATGAAATTTGTCTTGGGTTGATCAGCGGATAATATGTTATTTTGGTTGTAACCAGAAAAACCATCCAATAAAGAGAATATCTCACTCCCAACACATTCATCAATGATTTGATCAATAAAGGGAGTGGGTAGTTATCTTTAGGGCACACATGGTTGATGTCGCGGTAATCAACACAAACTCGGACTGTTCCCTACTTTTTAGTAACAGGTATGATATTAGAGACCCAATCCGTCAATGGGATTGGGTAAATAAAACTAGCCTTTAGAAGTTTTTCAACTTCTCCCTTAATAGCTACAGCCTTCCTGGGATGCAGGGGACAGAGTCATTGGCGAATGGGCTTTGCATCTGGATACGTGGGTATTTCATGCACGACAATAGGTGGATCAATACCAGGCATTTCCTCATATGAATAAGTGAAAACATCATGAAATTCTTTGAAAAGGTCACTTTAAACCCTGTTCTCATCAAGAGAACATGAAACTCCAATGTGAATGTTCTCGAAAATTCCAAGTTTAATGGAAATGTCAATTAGCATGGTTGTAGCAATATTTCCCATATTAACTTCGGTCAAAAATTCATGCACCAGAATGGGTGTTTAAAGTGGGTGTGTCAGGTTATGAAAAACAAAAGCTTCAAGAAATGAAGGGATCTCACTTAGACTTGGAAGAAATGAGGAATGATGATAGGCATCATTCCAAGGAGTTTAGTCAAGAGACAACCTCAACAATACTCTCGTCAGTGGGGAATATCTCGTTTAAGGAATCTGGAAAATCCTAATAACCAAGGCAATGAGATCTCAAATGGGTATTGAGGTGCATACTGAGAACAACATGACTTTTTGAAGTAGCCATTGAAGCCGAGACAATTTCATGATAAGCTTGTTCTAAGGGACTTAGTGGCATAACGTCACTAAATGAATCAACCTGATCCAGAGAAGGAATTATCCATGGGCTAGTGGAGATAGATATCATGTTGAGTGATGTGGCATAAGGAGGTGGGAGAGGAAAAGTTCCCATTAAAGAAAAATCTTTGAAGATACCTACCCCCACGCTCTCATATGGAATATCGGTATTTCCCACATATGGGACATTGCTATTTGAAGCATCAGAAGAGAAAAAGGACAATTGATCAACAGTGACAACTTTTCCTTCATGAGGAAAACAGAGCACCCAGAACAAAGAGGAAACCACACAAACCTGGCATGGGTCCAACTTCGACCAAGTAGAAGTTTGTAATTTAGATTCGCATCTACAACTTCTACTTCTAACTCGACAGTCTTCCCTTCCAAAGTGATGGGAAAACTTGTGAGAATATCGTAAGGGCAGGAGCCTCTGCCATCAAAGCCCTCTAAGATGTTCGGGGACTAGTTGAGAGGTGAAGAGCCATTAGCTTTCCAACATGAAACATACATGATGTAGGTGGAAGAACCTTCACCATTGTCAATATCATGAATCATCTTTCCTTTTATAAGTACTTGAATAAAAAATGAAATTTGTTGAGGAAGACGAGGAACATGGTTTTCAAGATCAAAAGTAATCAAGTTCGAATCAGCAGGATCGATGCCTCCTATAGTAGACAATAATGATTTTTGCTATGTTGGACAAGTTTGGAGAACTTCCAAAGTAGACATCGTCGAAGGCGCTTGAGCTAAATCTTCGACAATATTGTAATATTGATCAGCTCTAACGTTCAAATTATAGGATGAATTCCGAAGCACACCTTTGGGAGGCAATCAAATAACAAATTCATTATTAGGTCTCTCGATGTGGAGAGGACTAGAACTATGTGGGGTAGGAGTAGAAGGTATATCAGTGGCTTATTTTTCCACCCTCTGTTTTTGAGGGGTTTGATAATATTTTGATCAAGTGACTACAAAGATAGGCAATGAACCTATCATCATGTAAACCTGAGAAACAAATAAGGTAGAGGATTGTGGTTGGTCTACCAACTGAGTCTTCTGAGATGGGAATGGCTCTTTCAATACAGTTGGGGTCCCTTTCAATAAACGGCTAAATTCTTCACGTCAGGGACAATCCTTGGTGTAATGATCTTCCTCACAAATGAGGCAAGGATATCTTAGCTCCTGTATGAAGACATAATCAGTAGATGACTTAGGAGGATCATGTTTTGGGGTATTAGATTTTGGTTTACCTTTACCCTTCTTACCTTTCCAGGATTTATCCGCCGCAGTAGACTGGACGATGTTGACCTCGAAGGTTTTACTAGGATTCGATGGGCTTTTCGAAGGATGACTAGAACCAGTATTCGAAACAAATTTTTTATTCAAAGAAGATTTAGTGGAAGTTTCAGATACTGATCCAATTATACCATCAATAGGTGGCACATCGGGAGACTTCAAAGATGTTGGATCCGAAGATGGCCTTCAAGCATCAAGCAACATTTCATACATCGTGCTCGATTGGGAATAAACCAAATCCAAATACTAGGCACGGGAAATAGCCTAATCCTCGGTAACACAACCACCCATTGCTATATTTGCAGCAATTTTTTTTACGAATGACTTGGTAAACCATTCAGTCAACAAATCATTAGGGATTTCAAATTTGATGAGGCGATGCCTACATCTCCATTCATGGATGTGATCAAAGATATGGGTCGTGGTATCTTGTTTTAGAGATGTGAGCAAGTGGGTACCAGTTTCATAACGAACGATGACTAGAAGTGGCTGAGGAAGGCCATGGCTAAAGAGTTGAAGTCTACATAGGTACTTCCAAGCAAATCGATGTACTACTTTGCGGGAGCACCTATCAAGATTCGCTGAAAGAGGCGGAGACAAACATAATCGTCAATGTAGGAATTAGAATAACACCATAAGCAATATGTCATCACATGGGCCTGAGGGTCCTCTTTAGCTTTTCCTTCAAATTTGGGGAAATCACTTGGAATTTTAGTGGGAACTAAAGGCCAATAAGGCGAATGAACAGTTGGATCATTAGTAAACCTCGAGACATCAGGTAGTTCCAACATCGCTAAAAATGGAAATTACGGGTTAAAAGGCATATAAGGCCTTTGATAAGGTCCAGTTTGCAGGTTCCAACCTTGTTGGTAAGGATTATGCCCCCAAAGTGGAGGATTTTTGCCATAAGGGGCTTGATTTTTCCCCCATTGAGGGGTACCTTGACCATAAGGTGGATTCTGTTCAAGGTAGGGTTGATACTGACATGCCATAGGCCATTGATAACCATAAGGAGGATAAAAATTATGTGCAGCATATGGATGGTAAGGTTGCTTCACCTACTGACCCTGGTAATAAAGTTGTTGGCCCTGCTGTTGCAGGGGCTAACCTTGTGTCTGCAAGGTTTGACCTTGTTGATATACAGGTTGAGCTTACTACTGCAATGGTTGACCTTGTTGCTGCAAGGGTTGACCTTGCTACTGCAATGGTTGACCTTGTGGATACAAGGGTTGGTTGGTTTGTTGGACAAACTACGTTTTCTATTGCAAAGGTTATTGAAATTGATGCAAAGGTTTCCCATGCTACTGCAAAGGTTATTGTTGAAAAGGTTGTCCTTGCTACTGTAAAGGTTGTCCTTGTTGCAGTGAAGGTTTTTGAACACTTCCTTGAGGGATTCCCTGTTGGTACTGATAATTTCCAATTGGGATTTGACCATATACATCAGGAATTGGATTTCGACCACATTGCACATGAGGACCAACTTGTGGATTATAAGGTGTATTTTGCAGTGCTTGTGAACCATATGGATCATAAGATTGTTGGAGAGGTATCTAGGCCATGCAAGGATGTTGATATTGGATATTACCTGCCCCGGATGGATCAATGGGATTAGGAATACCACTAGGATTAGGTTGACTCACTCCAACCATGTGAGGTTGTGATCCACTCACATGGGTTCTACCTGACACAAGAGGAAAGTTTGGATTCTCCCCCCCAGGCTGTGAATGAGATGGTGGTACATTTTGTTCACTTGACAGAGGGACTGAGGAAATTACAGAGGTATAAAACCAAAATGTCATTTGCACTAGAATGAAAGGTTGAAATGATGGTAACGGTTGTGATGGAATCGTCAGTTGAATCGGAACTGAAGTGACGACATTTTGCACAGGTATCTGAGAGGTCATGTTAGGAATAAACAGACCAGAAGTAGGCATAGAATTCAATGACCAAAATGGATTTTTGTATACATAAGAAGCATTGGGAGTTCCTAAAACTAATTGAGCCAAGGTTATATAACCATGTGGAAGCATAAACCCAGTGTTTTTATGAGGTGGTTGAGAGGGAACTATTCCTACATAAGGAAATCCTTCCGGAGGAAAGTCATATTTAGACTCATTATCAACATTAGGAGTGTAAGTAGCGGAGATTTCTGGAGGACCTCGAGGAGAGGTTGGAATCTCACCTTTTGAACCCATAGGTGGAAACAACTAGCAAGGAGGAATCTGAGACGAGCGAGGAGATAACACCAAAGGAACACTTGGTTGATCGTATGGACTATAATGATGTTGAGGAGATATCACAAATGGATCAAATAATGGATTTGAAGGATAAAAAAAAAACCTCTGTGGACTCTCAGGTGTTTCTGGATCAGACTCCTGAGATGATGATGAGTCTCGAGGTGGAGGACAAGAAGCAAGGGATTGGATGCTTGGGACAATTCCAATTTCAAACCCTTGAGCTTCAAGTGACTGCGAAATTTTAGGATGAACTCCTTGTGAAGAGCCTTCAGTATCAAAAAAAGAAGGGGAACTATGAGCTAAACTCAATGGTTCAGCCACAGTGACATTCTCTGAAGAGAAGAATGAGAAGAGATGATTCATTGAGGGTTGATTAAAAATTTTATTTACAAGGAATTACTCAATGTGAGGCCAAGAAGCAACTGCATGGGTTTGACATGTAATCATTGGCAGTTAATTTTATGACACGAAACAACAAATAAATAAAAACGGGTAATGTTAGGCAAGAGGGTTTACCAAGTATCCGTGAACGTTATATACACCTTAGTTGAAACCAAGGACTTGACGTACGATCACTGATCTCCCCGAATGTTGTATTTAGTGTATCACGTTTACAAGGCAACTGACTCGGTTACATGTGGCTAAAAGATAGAAACCTAGTGGGGTCTCCCAATATATACTCAACGGTACGGGGAGCACAAGTCTATGTTAGCATTGTCTAATGCATAATCGTTCGATGAGAGCATCCCTATATACTTTCCATACTGAAGTGCCTCCTATATACACAAAAGTATTGGAGAACCTTTGATATAATTCCATACTAGGATGGGATTTCACCCCCAGGATACAATGTAGGCAGTTAACAACAACTGCTATGTTTAAAGACATTAGAACACGTCTCTAGCCTAGACCTCTAGATATTTGCGTTAGGATACAAATGCTCCTTAGGTTCATTTAGGTAAAGTTTAAGTTTATCTTGAACTAAGTTTCAATTTGATGGCTCAATGATGTCACTTGAATTCCTATAATGCAACTAAATGATAAAAATGAAATATTTTCATTCGATGAAGGCTAAACTAATGAAGGAAGAAAGACAACCAAATAATGCATCAATCAAGGAAAATGCATCAAAACACAATTCTTTGTCTTTCCAATAAAAAAGGTAAAAATGAAAACCGATCTTTCACTTTCATTAACAAATTCAATGTCAAAATGCAACCCTATGAGAAACAAAAATCACTTTCCTTTCACTAAGATGCACTAATCTTTTGTTGTTTTCCTTTCACTTTGATTTAACAATGCAAACTAATGCAATCAACAAAGGAAAAATGCAATCTAAAACAACTAAAATGAAAATTCCATTCACTTATGGTTTTGAATGCAAATCTTTTCAAAAATATTTAAATGAAGAAATCTTTGACTTTTCTTTTCGAAACAAAGAAATCAAAACAAGAATTCACTTTCAGTCCTTCCAAATAAAACAACTTTAATCTATACTTGACAACGGAGCAAAAGAAATCTTCAAAGTACCAATATGGCTCAATACTAATGAAAATAACTTCACAATCATGAACCGAAAGCAACTTGAAAATTATGTTCTAATTGCAACAAGACTCCTAAATGGAAGTAATCAATCTCAGAGAGACATGCCAAGCAATGAGCGAAGGGTGACCTAAAAACCCTAGAAACCCTAGAAGGTAATCAAGCTTCAAACACACATCAAGAAAGTCAAGAGAAAATTGCAATCACACAAGGATAACAATGAAGACAAACACATTGTAGTTACACTGGAAAACCATTGACAGAGGTCGAAAACCACTGAAAACAAGAAGAAACCATAATTTTTCTCCTATCATTTGAGATGAGAGCAGCTGTTAAAGGCAAAAGGGCGATGAAAGGCAGAGCAGTGCGACTGTAATTTGAAAATCAGCTCTGTCAATGCTTTTCTCAGAGAAGAAAATATGCTCAGCGAGAAAAATAAGGAAAAAATAAAAGATATTCAAGATCAAAGCAGGATTAACATTCTTAGGCAATAAACAGTGATTACAAATAGCTACAGTGATGCACACAAGCCAATAAATCGATGGTTGGTCAAACTCATCAGAGAATTTGATCGAAGGAATGGATGGAAAGGAACATAACATCCCCAATGGAGTCACCATTTTGTTTTCTGGGTAAATCCTCTATGGCGACAAAGCCGATCCCTCTAGCCTAATGAGTGGGACTAGCAACCTATGTGAAAATCTACAAGACACTTTCCTAAATTACAATCGAAATGACAGAAGAGGAAGATGGCCTACCTCATGTTGATGCTATGACACCCTCCTTTGTTGAATATCTTGAATCACTTTCTCGTCAGGCTCAACTCTATTACTCACAGTGTTTGGATACCTGCACAAGAGATCAAAGACACAACAAAGCATGCAAGTGCAACAAGCATAATCGAAAGTAAATTATGCATTAGCACAAGAATTTATGGAAATTGAACCAACATTTGTATATATTAATGAAATAATGGAGGAAGCATACAACCAAGCCTTGATCTCAATAATCCCTCCTTGAGTGAATATCCAAGTCTACGCTCAAGCTCTCTAAGCACTCCTTCTCCAAGCCAAATGAGTAGCATGTAGGCACTATCTCAGCATAAGGGTGCAAATAATCAGAGACCAACCATTTGGGAATGGGAGAGGATGAATATATAGATAGGGAGAGGGAGTTAATATCTCTCCAAAGATAAGAGAAGGCCCTCATCTCAAGGAGGTAGCTCATAGGGATAAGATCAAAGGGAAATATTGGGATAATTTGACCACATCCAAACTGAACAACCTCTAGCTTGTCATTCTTGAAGCCTCTAGATCATGAAGCTTCTTTTCCTCTTTGGGAAAACTTACCTTCTCGAGATCAGCGTGAGTATCCAATTAAAAAGTGCACTGGCAGCGTGAGGCCAGTATAGTGCAACTCGTCATCAGCACTAGTTTCCAGTGTCAGGGTCATGCTGGTCCTGAAATTAGGGTTTTAGAGAAAACTTCTTCAGGGAAGGATCAATGTATGTTTCCATCAGTGTTTCAGGGAGGATCTAAACCGCATATCAGGACAGGTACACTGCATGATTTCCAAGTTTCAAGTACTTTAGGGTATGACATAGGGAAGTGTAGGAGGCATGACAAAATACTATGTAACAATTGCATATATATTTCTTCCTTCAAATCCCCATGGAAAAGGGTTGTATTTACATCTATCTACTCAAAAAGTTTTGATTGAAGTCATTTTAACTACAGGAGAAAAAGATTCATTAAAGTCTATATCTTTCTTTTGTGCAAACCCCTTCACCACAAGTCTACCCTTATACCTGTGTTTTTCTCCATCTTCTTCTTTCAACCTATAAACCCTTTTATCTTGTAATGTTGTTTTACCTGCTGGCAATTTTACTAAGTCTCAAGCATGTTTATGCATCAAGGAGTCCATCTCTTATTCCATGGCTTGCTCCGACTTCTTCCTGGTTTCTATCTGCATTGGTTCATCATATCTTTTTGGTTCACCAGAATCAGTCAATAATACATAATATAATGAAGGAGAGTATCGTTTTATGGGTCTACTTATCCTGGTAGATCTTCTAACACCACTTTCAAGTGTTTGAGGTGCTTGTTGTTGTTGTGGTTGTTGATCATTATGATTTTCAGGCACCTTTACTTTTTTTTATCTCATCAAGAATTGGATATTCTTTTTTTTCCTTTTCAAGTTTCTTTTCAAGCATCTGATCCTTATACAAGACCTTTTCGATTTTGGGATTTTCATAATCATATAAGCGATAATGAAAAGCATTAACACTGTATCCAATAAAGGTACATTTCTTTGTTTTTTCCTCAAGATTTGTTCTATTTTCTTTATTAATGTGGACAAAGGCTTCACAACTGAAATTCTTTAAAAATGAGTAGTTTACCTTTTTACCTGTTCATGCCTCCTCTGGAATACCACCATCCAAGTAACTTGAAGGCCCTCTATTTATTAGATAAACAACAATATATAAAACATCTTCCCAAAATTGTAAGGGAAATCCTACATGCATTCTCATGGACCTTGCACGCTCCATGATTGACCTATTCATCCTTTCTGACACACCATTTTCCAATGGCATTCCTAGAATTGCCTTCTCTCTGCAAATTCCATGTTCTGAAAAGTAGTTATCAGACTCTTTTTTGTAGTATTCACCTCCATTATCTGATATGATACACTTCAACTTCTTTGTTGTCTCATTCTCAACCAAAGTTTTCCATTTCTTCAAAGTATCAAATACATCAGATTTGTTCTAAATGCAATAAATCCAGGTTTTTCTAGTTGTATCATAAATAAAAGTAACATAATAGTGAGAGCCACCAAGATATGATACCTGAGTTGGTCCCCATACATCTGTATGCACAAGCTCTAATTTTTCTCTCTTATTTTCCTTCCCAACTCTGATAAATTTGACTCTCTTTTGTTTTCCGTAAACACAATTCTCACAGAAATCCAAATCAACATGCTTCAAACCTGGAAACAAATTTCTTGAGTGAAGAATATGCATCCCTTTCTCACTCATGTGCTCGAGCCTATGATTCCACAATGTCATATCTTCTCTTGTGGAGGTTAAATCATTAACAAAATTAGAAATACCATTGCATAAATACAACATACCAACCTTTTCTCATTTTGCTATTACCAGGGCTCCTTTAGTGACCTTCCAAGTTTTGTCTGTGAATGTAGTTACACAACCTTCACCACCTAACTTCCCTGTTGAAATTATATTTTTCTTCATATCTAGAACATGACTTACCTCCTTCAATAGCCATTGGTTTCCATTTTGTTTCTTTTATAAAACCTTTCTCATTATAATGATTTTACGAGGTTTATCATCACCCAAACGAACATGTCAAAAACCTCCTTGAACATAGTCATGAAAATGTTTCCTATTAGGTGTAACATGGAATGAAGCCCCTAAATCAACCACCCAAACATCAATAATATTTTCTAATGAAAGAATTAAAGCATCTTGCAACACATCATGTGTCACATTTGCTTCATGATTTTTCTCTTGTTGTCCATTTGCTTCTTTTCCTTTCTGAGATTTGTAGTCTTTCTTCAGGTGTCCTTTATTCCCACATTTACAACTCACTATCCCTGATTTGGATTTGGATCTTCCTTTTCTTGACTTACTGCGATTTTTTGGGCTCCCTCGTCTTTCCATTTTTCTTCCCCTAGTCTCTACAGTCAAAGAATTACCTAATGTATCACCTGATATTTTCCATTGCAGTTCCTCACTAAGGATAGAACCACCAACATCATCAAAATTTAAAGTATGAGATCTAGAGACAGAGTTACTGATAGCCATAACTAAGCCATTCCAGGTTTCTGGCAATCAACACAGAAACAACAATGCCCTAACTTCATCATCAAAATTTACTCCTACATAACTTAATTGCCTGGTAACCATGTTAAATTCATTTAAATCATCAGCAATATATCCACCTTTTGACATCTTCATGTTAAATAGAAACTTCAAAATAAATACCTTATTTGAGGCCAAGGGTTTTTCATATAATTTTTCTAATGTCATCATTAAACCTTTTGTTGTCATTTCCTTTGAAATTTTGAATGTCGTCGACATTGCCAGACATAGCCGTATTGTTCCTAGTGCCTTTATGTCGAGAATCTCCCATTGTGCATCTATCATACTTGTCGACTTATTTGTTTTTCCGCTCAATGGTAGGTACAAATATTTTTTATACATATAATCTTTCATTTGCATCTTCCACGGCTGGTGGTTTTGAATGTTAAATTTCTTGACCCTAAACCTACCATATTCTGCCATTTCTCCCACTCAAACAAGGAACCCTTCTCTCATGTCAGTTTATTAGCCAAAAAGACCTTGGGCTTTGATACTAGTTGTAAGAAAATTATAAATTACAGAGCAATGGAACACATAAAATATTGTGGAAACACAAATACAAAAATGCATAAAACAAGAGAGACACAAATATATGTGGTTCACCCAATTTGGGTTGCGTCTATAGAGAAACAGCCAATCCTTCCTTTTATATTATCTAGAAAAATGAAGAGATACAACCTACAACATATATGCTATACTTTCATCTTCACTCTCACACAACCTTCACTCTCTTTCCCACTCAAAATAGTAATACATAGCTGTAATACAATTCCCTCATATAAACCAAGGGTTTCCTTCTAGGGAAAAACACCCTAAATTAACAAACTTCTACCATCAGATCATCTGCCTAATGAAAGACACAGATTGACTATGAACTTACAATATTATACAAGGCAAATTTTCATCTATTTTTAGTTTTGGGGGCGCTTCCCTCGAACCCTGCCAGGGGGGATCTTTAAAAGTAGTCGTCACCCCCCTGGTGGCTATCATACGGGTGGAGTTGTTGTACCTTTTATGAACTGGGGTCCAATGTGGCTAAGACCTCTAAATCAAGAAGATAATCACACTCCACACCCAACAAGAGTGAACACAAGGGAATGGAGAATGAAATGGGAGGAACCAAGGATAAATATGATCACTGAGATCTAACCTTTCGGAAATATTGTTCAAGAATATAGATGATTGGATTAAAAATTAAAGAAGCAAGATTATGCAGGATAGATGCATTTGAAGAAACAAGGAAGACCGCACATAGGGGGAGAAGCTATCAAAAGGATAAATTGAGTAGAAAAGGTAAGTTATATTATAGATGTGCAAGGGGAGTATAGCCATATGATAGGAAGCATTCACTATGAATAATTTAAGCCATCGGAGAGATTAGTTGAGAAGTCTAGAAAATTTTTACAATAGGTTGGATATTGAGTCACTTGTATTAGTTCAAAATCAGAAAGAAATAACTGTAATATTTTCGCATTGGAGGGAATGGATCACTATAATCAACTAAAGACTATATGGCTTCCCTCCAACCTTTTGATAGGAGGTGTATTTACATAGAAGGAATATTTCACAAGAAGAGAGCCCATTCACAGGCAGAGCAAGTCCATAGGAAGATACAAGAACATTTATGTAGTATTGGCCCAATAATAAGTAGTCACCAGATAAGCATCCATCTTTAGTTGATACCTTTTCCTTTGATTTCAAAGGGGGGAGAAAGTAGACATTGAAAAGAAAGCAGATTTTTAGCAACTTGACAAGTGGTCTTAAATTAATTGAGAAAAATCATAAAGCAGACATTGTACTAGAAACTCTACAGTGGGAACTAATTCGATTGCCATCAATGACCATTAAAGTCTAGTGGTGTTGCCATCGATGAAAAAGGGGGAGATTGTTGACATTTTTTGTCAATGATGACAACTAGTATATCAAAGGGTATGTCAAAGGAATCTATGTCAAGATAAGGAGATTTTTTAGGATATTGTTTTCTTCATGTCTTGAAAGTTCAATACCTTACAAAGTGGAATGAATATTATTGAGATTTTAGTTGAATGTATTATGTTCAAATTAATTTATAGATTTTATGTTTGGATAGTACCCTCCAATACCTTTACAACGGTGTATCACACTTGTTCAAACTCTTCCTAGATGAGAAGATAATTTATTTTGAATATGACAATGTAAAAAGGGAAAAAACACCAAATTTGTTAATAGTCATACATATTTATATTAGATCCATGTCTTTGTGAGAAATAAATGGTATATGGTGTGTGGAATTGCACACTAGTTAACAGGATTATACTTTTCACATCTCAGGGTAGATTTTACCCATATAGACTTCATGAATAGTGGATGGAATGCTAACTTGCAAAAGGTTTAACAAAGGTCACACTCCCATGTCATCCAAAATTGACCACGTTAGATCAATGGAAATGTGGCACGTGGAAAGTGTTAGGTGGAGCCTTTTTTTGTATGCCAAGTGTACCCCCCAACCTAGGAGATTAGTGATGTGGCACCTAACATGGATGCACAGGTGGCAGGACCAAAATGGCTAAGTGAAAACATAGTGACACATGGCAGGATGAAATTGGCTCAAGGTGATGAGATGATGTGGAAGTTGGCTAATTGTTAGGGTCCTACAATAATAGGATTCATAATTTTGAATTGGTTATGGTTAGTCTTCTAATATTGTACATACTTTTTCTTTCTGCAAAATTTTTTCCATACTATGTCCTAAAAGAATAATCAAAGGACAAAAAGAAAAAGAAAAGATCAAAAAAGTGAAAAATATGAACCCCAAACAAAAATAGATCAAGAAATTATGCAAATTCAAGTGCCACTACTTTTACTTTTATGTGCAAAATAATGGTCATGTGCAGCTTGTCATAAATGCCACAGCCCATGATAGTCAAATAGCTTAATCTTGACTAATTCATGCTTTAAATTGCATGTTTATAGATAGAGAATAAATATCTAGCCAAACTGTTTAACCTTGGCAGATCCATAGTTAGGTAGAGAAATAAAAATGTGCTCATCAGATTAATCTGAGCCATTGCAAGTTATAAGGTTAGAATTAGATAGTTTTCTTGTCAAAAGAAAAGGAAATAAAGGGTCTTCTAGCTCAAATCTACCCAATAAAGTGAAGAAAAAATGTTAGGGTAAATAAAGGGTAGGTAGAGGAAAGGTTACAGATGTACAAGGTTGTTAAATCATGAGCACATTTATCATGTTTAAACTTATGTTTCAGTGTGCAGGAACATTTATGAGAGTGAAAGGATGTTCACTAGCTTACTTGATTAACTTCCCCTCATTTCATTTCACCCCCCACATACTTGCTTATTAATTCCCCCATTATCCCATCATTTCTTATAAAAACACCCTTTTTCCCTTCATTTTGACCCTTACCCCTTGGTTTCACACATTTCCTTAGTAAATTACCCTCCAGAGGTCACCCCCTACCCAAAACCCCTTTTCCCTAGTGTGAAGCCCATTCCCCATTGCAAAAATCTCCCTTCCCCCTTATTAATTTCCCTATTTTACCTCAAAAACCCATAAAAACCCCTTATCCTAAGTTTTAATCCCCCCCCCCCACATTATTTAATTAACTCATCGATTTATATTTCCCTGACATAAACATTTTAACCCACCAACCCAGGTGTAGTTAAACAAACCCTGCCATATTAACCCCTGGTCCCACTCCATTAAACCCGCTCATTATATTTTTAAACCCTGCCTTATTCATTAAATAATTACAATTAGTTGTAATTAACCCCCAGGCCCTGCAAATCTTCACCCCTATTCCCTCTGTGTAGCCTGTCCGCGCAACAACCATCCAATCTTCCAACCCCATATCTGATGGCACGCATCCATATCGTGCTCATTCCCTCTCTGACCTTTACCAACCCAAGAGCACACGAGATTCGCAGTTTTTCTTGGGCCCTATTCTGCTACGTGGCAGCCTCAGGTGAGATTGCATTCTCTCAAGGAAATACTGCCTGCTCTCCAAAAGTGGTGCGATGGCCCCTAAAACCACCTCCCCACCAAAAGCTAAAACCATCCATTGTTCATGTATGAATTCCACGCCAACTTGTGACTGTTGCTGGTTAAAAGGCCAAAGAAGCCCATTTCGACTCTTTTCGCTCATTTTCACTGTGAATGTCGCCCAAGCTTTCCTACACCACCCTGAGCCTCTGCAACTGAAATTGAGCATCATTTACCACCTAAACAAGCTTCGAACACCCAATTGAAGAATCAGTGCACAGCTGAATCCACCGTACCATCTACAGTCACCATTGAAACTAGTTTGCAACTAATACTGCCAATTTCCAGGTATTTTTGAGAAAAAAACATAACGACCATGTAAATTTGAAAACGTACAGTCAAGTTTAAAGATTAAGTAATTGAAGTTAATAAATTTTCCTAATTGAAGAGTAATTTGCCTGTATACCCAAAACCCCTCTTTTGCAAAGTGTGAAAACCCTCTCACTATACCAGTTTCCCAAACCTCACTTCTACAGCTACTGCATGCCTAATCCCAATCCATAAACTTAGTCATGGCTTCCCAGACATCTTTGGATGTGAGCCCTGTGTCAACCCCCCACTTGGACATCAACCATCTGGCACTAGCAAACAGGGATTTCTAGATAAAAGATACTGCTACCCCAACCTACTTTCTAAAGCTCCACTGTTGGAGTAAGGACAGATTTCTGAGCCATGCTGATGACATCCATCTATGGGAATCCAATTTACCCAAATATCTATTCCCAGAAGTTCACCCATTCCCTGATATCATACATTTTTTTCATGCCTGTTATATCCCTAGCCAAAGGGCTATTGTTGCCCTAAACCAACAACTCTTATTCACCATCACACTAGAGTCTATCAATCAAATGATGCAAGTCCAAACTAGCCCTAATCAGACCCCTCGATCCATTGGAGACCTGTTGGACTTATATATTGCACTGGATGTTGGCTTTATGGGGCCTGACCTAGGTTTGGAGTTAATTAGCCAAACAAATCCCTGTACTACTGGCCCTTTCGGCAACAGCCCATGAAGCGCGGATTGAGGTCTCACCCGAAGTAGTATGGGGGGATGATGGAACCAAGTTTCTACACCCTTGAGATGTCTGAGGGGTCGACTTAGTCCAACTAGGAATGTCTTCACGTAGGTCACTTCGTGCACTATCTTGACCTACGAGACCTTCGTGATCTATTATAATCGCCTTTGCGCAACCTAACCAAGGGCTGAGATGCTTTCGCGTTGCTAAGGCAGCGATCTGCGCTATTTTCCCAAGTACACCACGGATCTTACTTATCTTCTTATAACTGTTAGTTAACTTCGTGTAAACAGATACTTATCTTATATTCACTTGTTCAACACATTCATATGAGTTCACACAACAAATAAACAGTAAACTTGCAATTCATACCCAATATACTTCAATGCATCAAATAGGAAAAAGACACACAAAAGGGAAAGAAACTTCTCTTTATTATTTCTCCAACGGTTACAGACTCAACTCACCCTGCGCACTCAGCTGCTAACTACTAGGCCTCTACACACTTAGCTGCAGAGCCTTCTCCTACTCTATGACCCAAAGACACGACTTTACACTTCCACTCAGACTCAATGCTTCTTCTTCATTCTCTTAGATTAGATTCAATGTCTCTTTACAACTTAGAGCCTCGCTCTATTTATACAATCCCATGGTCCGCAGACCATGGGTAGAAATCTCAAGCTGACATTACATTACAAAAGTAAGGGCAGACAACCCTATGACTCAATTACAACTTTGTGCTCCGTGCCCACAAATTGCGGAGTCTTTACATCGGACTTAGTCAAAACTTGGGCTTTAAGCCCCAAAACTTGCCTTTGAGGATCCCGCACCCAACAGGCCCCCAACAAAAACATCGTGACTCGCCCTCGGTTCACTCTATCGGTGTGCAGATATTCACGTGGAGACATCCCAACTCTTCTCAGACTGCTGCAAGGTTGGTAGCGCACTGAGCAGCTGCCTGCTATATCACTTAAACGCATTGTTTAGAGACCGCGGTATCTGAACGGCTTCCCTATATCTGCTCCTGCATCCCCAGCATCTGTGCGAGCTCTCAGGTATAGTAGTTTATAGTCTCGTGCCTCCTTTCAACTGCCTAGAGCGCTAAGACTGTGTTTCCCATTGCTAGTCAGGTGGCTGCGCCACCTGTATATGGTTTCAACTGACTATCGTTTACATTTCATGGGAAAATTTCACCTTTTAACTTCAATACCTACATCACGCAATTTACCAACTACATCGCACCACCATCTGTGATCCCCTTAGTAATAGGCGGTCCAATCCAAGGCATCAAACTAATCAACTCTCAGTGGTAGTCTCTAAATTTATCATCATAACTGTGTGCACCCTATTGTATCACCACAGTCATTTTATCAAGAAAATCCATTTTTATTCCTTCCTCCAGCTTCTTGACTTCTTCTTCCGCCATGGCACTTTCCTCGCTCAAGTGAACTTTTTCCTTCATGAGTTCTTGGAGCCTAAGATCACCTTGCTGGATCTCTTCATCAGGTCCCAAGCATTCTTCTTCTTCCAACTACGCGATCCCTTCTTTCAAGGCTCGCGATCTGTCATATCCACAGGTGTTGCTATGCGCAGACTA
Organism: Pinus tabuliformis; assembly: GCA_031772625.1. Taxonomy (NCBI): domain Eukaryota; kingdom Viridiplantae; phylum Streptophyta; class Pinopsida; order Pinales; family Pinaceae; genus Pinus; species Pinus tabuliformis. The sequence goes on from CM062813.1 coordinate 814,177,404, forward strand.
GGCATGACATATTTCATCGGTATTTCAATGTTTACTTCATAAACCAACCTAGAAGATGCATGTCCCATTAGTTTCTTGCACATTTCCCTATAAGCCCATAGGACTGCTAGTATGCGCAGGTCCTAATCACTTTGTTGTGCATTACATACCTTGTTCAATGTTGTACACACTTTATTAAGGGCTTCCACGTGGATAACCTTCTGTGCGCTCGCCACATTATGTCATTCTAATTTGAGGAGTCGTTCATGCATTTGCGCCCCCAACACATGCTTATTGATCATATTTCCCATCGCGAAGTTCATGTGCATCTGCATAGGTTGTTTATCATATGCCTGTACCCACCTGGACAGATGCACGCGCGAACTATCTTGACCATTGTATCTATTCACCGACCACCCTATAGGTTTCCCCAACCATGTATGCATCATCCTCCTACATGCACGCCAGTCATCAAAGTTTCCTTTGTGCATACCCCACCACCTCGCGAGCATAGCGCACAGTACCATATTCAAGGCTTTGAAACGTTGTTTTTCCGGCACCTCCCTCTCAAATTGATCTAGGAAAGCATCTACTTCACCTAATCCATCATAAGTAGATAAATCTCTCGTTTCCATGGATATGCAACGTAGTGATCTTGTCATCATGTTACATTTTAACATGGTTACCTCATGTAACCAGTTCTACCACTGCTCTATCTCCTCATCTGAATTTGAAGTACAGGAGCTTTCACGCTCCCATGAAATTCGTCCATCTGTGGTAGGATTTACCCAGTATTTCTCTCGTGCAGTTATCTTGTAGATGAAATCCAAATCATTGTCACTTACATAGTCACGCACCGGCTTTGTGTAGCGCTATCCCTCAACAGGTTCCAAGGGTATAGCTACGCACAAAGATTTCTTCTCAAAAATCATCTTGCGCTTCTTCATATTAATCACCCCCTTCATGCCAATGGCCCAATCAATTCCTAAGAGCACGAGGTAGGGATTGCTTTCATCGACAAACTCTATCACCTTAAAGTCAGCTAGCATGCTTGCTCCTTCAATATCCATTGTGATTCCATGCAATCACCCTAGGGGTATTATCTTCTGTTGGTTCGCCATGCGCAGCTGAATAGCAAACCATTACAGCGTAGGCCTCCCCATGCACTCCCATGTCTACCTTGGAAGAATGTTCGCATCCAACCCTAAATACTTGGTCCATCTCATATTCTCCAACCTATGCGGTTAACCTCATTTCTCTTCCTATTCTTGTCCTATTCTTTCCAATCTTTCGGACTATGCGCGATTCTCCTGGCGTGGTCCCAACGCATCTGTTAATGAGTTCCTGTAATCCATTTATAGCCTTACTATCGCATAGTAACTTCATACATGTTTCCAGGAACATCGCGAGCATCGATGGGTCCATTTTCATCTTCGGTCTATCTTTGCTTCCTGAAGTGGAGGCATCAGCGAAGCTCTTCTTAGATTCCCTAAAAGTTTACCGAGTGCACTCCAAATAAAACTCCGCTTCTTTCGCCAGAGCTTTGTGAACCCAAGTACTTTCTTCAGGTTGTTTGCCTTTATCATCTCGTGTTGTATTTCCACTTCAGAACACAATATTCACATTTGGCTCTTCCTCGTGTGGCTCAGACCTCATCATTTGCAGGTTCTAAGTCAGGGGAGGTGGTAGCGCTCCATTGCTGCATATCCTAGCTATTAGCGTAGGACAATCTTCTGTCTCATGATCAAACAAGGTACAGTACAAGCATGATGAATGTGTTGGATTCGTAAAATCATAGGCATAATGTCCTGGCCCTCCGCAATTGTAGCATATTAGCTATCTGCAGCCTCTTCGAGGCCCTCATCCACCTCGGCCTTGTCCACGCCCCTGGAATCCAGTTCGTGACATCCCTGCTCCCTAGTCTAGGGGCCGTGCTTTGGCCTGAGCCCTGTAGGTGGGGGTTCTATCCATCATCAGCTCATAACTTCTACATGTGCGCTCATCGTGTCCCACCAACCTACAAAAGTTATAGAACAACTGTTGTGAATTCTACGTGTACTTCTGCAAAAAATGGCAGTTGTCTGTAGCATGCTTTCCTCCTATTTGACAAATCACGCACCACAGAGCAGGTTCTGCACTTGGTCCTACTTGTGCTTCTGATATTAACGACATCGTTCCTCCTCCTATGAGGTAATTTGTGAACACCAGGAAGTAATCTTTGTCAAGACCCTCACTCTTGCATTTCACGCACCACACCTTTTCATGCGCTTCTGGTCGAAATGTCCTGTCTTGTTTTAGACTCTACATCTCAAGACATAAGTTTTTCAACTGCGCATGGATTTGTTGAACTCCCAAGTTAGGATCCTGTATTGGGGTCTCTTGCAGCCTCATCGTGATTTCTAAAGCTTCCACTTGAGTTGTTAACCTCTTTTGCGACAGTGTGTTCCTCAAATGTGGCGTTAGTGATGCTACAAGCCATTCGCGGTGATGTCCATCTTTCAAAGTCATATTAGCTTTGTAAATCGTACACTTCAGCCCCTGATCAAGTTCCCATGGAGTCACGCCTGGTAGCATCGTGATCTCCTTAAATCCAATGATTGACTACGCCTCTGACTTTGGTCTGCTGAATTATTTAGTTAGCATAGCTTGGATAGCCACGATTCCTGCATTTGGATTATCACCTGAGTGCTTAATGTACCAGGTCATCGTGCGATCCTGCAGAGTGCTAACCAACATCGCTTTCTTGATATTATCATCTGTAACTCCCTGTGCTTCCCATACAGCCTTTACAACAAACCAAAACTGGTCCGGATCTTCATTTCCCAATCCTTTGAACACAGGAAACTTTATCGTGTTGGCCATGTTAAAATGCGGTGGTGGTGAAGGTGGTACAGGTGAAGATGGAGATGATGGTGGTGAAACTGGTGATAATGTGGGTGGAGGTGGTATGTGCAAAATCCTCTACCTTATCAAATGGATCACACTTCGTAGAGAGACCCTCGTAAACTCTTCCTCATCCCCTCATCATTGTAAAATCAAGGGGTTAGTATCTAGTCTTGAACTTCCTTCATTTCCGTAAATTTTCCCATTTTACATAGCCCCGAACATCAATGTAACTACATAATCCTCTTTTCGCACAGTAGCATTTTAATCCAAGTGTTCAGAGACTTTATGTACTTACCTTGCGAGCCTTTGAGAAAGCATCGCTCTGCCTCGCTATAGCTGACTGAAGTATCTACCACAAACTCAGTAATTAATACTCCTATAATCTGATCGAGCCAGTGATCAGCAACATGCGCGATCTTATAATCCGATGCTTCTAATATGCGCACCAATTCAGGGGTCCACACAATAGGACCATCAAGCTTCTGCCTTCCTTGGCTATCTGCTAGCTTCACGATCCACTCGTACAACTCAGTAGGGAAAGATGCGAAGAAAATTTCATGGATCTATGTGTATAGGTAGCAGTCTAACCACTCTTCCTTCGATAGTCACGGACTCCTGTTCTCCTGCACTGTGAATTCATGAATTTTCTTGTCCAACCACCCTTCAATCTCCTTCTTAGTTGGATTCTAGTGATGTGACATCAGACATCTCTATGCAAATTCCGGTCTCGACAACGAAACCATTTTTTGGCTTGATGGGGCTTGACCCAGGTTCGGAGTTAATTAGCCAAACAAATCCCTATACTACTGACCCTTTCGGAAACAGCCCGCGGAGCGCAAACTAAGGTCTCACCCGAAGCAGTATGGGGGCATGTTGGAACCAAGTTTCCGCACCCTTGAGATGTTTGAGGGGTAGACTTAGTCCAACTAGGAATGTCTTTGTGCAGGTCATTTCGCACACTGTCCTGACCTACGAGACCTTTGTGATATGTTATTATTACCTTTGCATAACCCTAACCAAGGGTTGAGATGCTTTCGCACTGCTAAGGCAACGATCTGCGCTGTTTTCCAAAGTACACCGCGGATCTTACTTATCTTCTTATAACTGTTAGTTAACTTTGTGTAAACAGATACTTATCTTATATTCACTTGTTCAACATATTCATATGAGTTTGCGCAACAAATAAACAGTAAACTTGCAATTCATACCCAATATACTTCAATGCATAAAATAGGAAAAGGATACACAAAATGAAAAGAAACTTCTCTTTATTATTTCTCCAAAGGTTACAGACTCGACTCATCCTATGCACTCAGTTGTAGGGGTCCACGCACTCAACTGCGAACTACTATGCCTCTCCGCACTCAGCTACAGAGCCTTCTCCTACTCTACGACCAAAAGACATGACTTTACACTTCCACTTAGACTCAATGCTTCTTCTTCATTCTCTTAGATTAGATTCAATGTCTCTTTACAACTTAGAGCCTCGCTCTATTTCTACAATCCCATGGTTCGGGGACCTTGGGTAGAACTCTCAAGCCGACATTACATTACAAAATTAAGGGCAAACAACCATATGACTCAATTACAACTTCACGCTTCGCACCCACAAATTGCGGAATCTTTACATTGGACTTAGTCAAAACTTGGGCTTTAAGCCCCAAAACTTGCCTTAGGGGATCCCGCACCCAACACTGGACCTAGTTAAGATAAGAAAAATCTTCCAAACCATCATCATTGAAGACTACCATACTTCCACATATACTCCACCTTATTCTGCCACCATTTTTTCAGAAACAGGCAGACATATAATCACCATGCTCTTTTGCATCCTAGGATATACCTCAGACGAGCATGTGGATGAGGTTATCCTGGCCTTCCTGTCCATATTCACCCCAAGAAAGCCTCCTGCTATCATGTACAATCATGCTCAGTTCATTGCAGACAAGATGCATGAATGATTCACCAGATTGCCAATGGAAAGAGTTTTCAGATACTCTTCAGTGCTATTTCACATGTTTTTGTATTACCAAGCAGATAAGTTCCCTGTAAGTCTAGAAGTTGGATACCAAGGGAAAAGATAGATCAGTGGTCTACTGGACACCCTTGATCGAGAAATACTCCAAAGAATTACCTACAAAGACTTCATAGATTCATTTGTCTACCCAGTCATGAACATGCTGACCAGTAACACTCAACCTAGAATCAGCCAATAAATCAAGAGGGTGCTACAGTTGGCTAAGAACAGCAAGGTGGGAGACTAGTACCTGTACCAGAACCACACCGAAATTAGGGTTTATGGCTGCCAATTAGCCCCTTATAAGTTTCCCAAATACCTCCCTATGAGGATATTTTCACTTAAGTATATCAGACAAATCATCAACTATGATGACCTTCACTTCCTATCTGCTAGGAATAAGACCCAATTTAAAATGAAAAATTAATTGGGCCCATTCATTTGCAATAATAGAGAGACTGGACCAGAGGCTGACAAGATACTACAACAGATGAAATTTAGAAACAACTTCATGTGGTAGTATGACCCTCATGGGGTCATAAACAAATTGAGAATCAAGGTCAAATTGGGACCTTTCATCCACCACCCAAGACCTGATATTGAATAGTTTGCCAACCAATCTAAGTGGTTGGAAAACACATTGATTGATATGGATATCACAGTTGTGGATGTTGAAAACACACTCATTGATCTAGAAAAGCAAATTGACCAAAGCTCTTTCTTGTAGGTTCCAGAACTAGAGGAACTAATGAGTAATCCTCTTGTTTTACAGACCCCAGCCAATGAGGAGAAGAGTCCAAAGAGGAACAGGGAAGAGGGTTCTACTGCCATGGAAACTACAGATGAACTTTTTGATCTCAGAAAAAGGTCCAAGTTGAATCTTGTGTCTGAACAGGAGGAGAACATTGAATCATTGGAAATAACTAACACTGAAACAATGGGGCAGAGGAGCAAAGACACAGTTTCTTCAGGTGAAACACAACAACCATCAACCTCCAACACTCAAATGATTGAGAGACAACAAAGTGTTGAGGTTTCTTCCTTTGTCAGGCCATCCGACAGAGAAAAGGATATCAAAGACATGTACAAGGAAATAAAAATGAAAAATGAGAAGTTGAACACACAGACATACACCCAATACTTCAAGAATACACCGACTAACCAGAGCAGGTTGATGTCAGCCTTTGATATCAAAGAAGGAAAGATGCAGGTCTCATTTTTACAGCCCACTGTTCACCAAACAAAGACCTCAGTTGATTACAAGAATACTAATTTTGAGGTGTTTTCCAGTGATGTTCATCCCATTGACCAAATAGAGTTTCATAAATAGGCTGGAGAAATGATTTACTCCACCCTTATAGGAAAGGCCATGGATGCACATAGGTTGCAGGATTCACTAGATAATGTAACAACCCAGTATAAATTGGAGAAGGCCTCCTCACAGGCCAAAGATAATAGGATCAAGTCATTAGAGGACTTGGTCATTGAGTTGGGCCATGATCCTAATAACATTAAGGCTGTTGAGAAATTGATAAAAAAGAAGAATGAGGATATAATAGCCCTCAAGAAACAACTTAAGCTACCTCATTTACAACACCCATAAACAAAGGAGGTCCTGGAGAGCCAAACCAGTCATGAAGAGATGATGGACCTAGTGCTGCAACTGAATGATCAGTTAAAGGAGATGGAGAAAGAGTTGGATAGCTTGATTCAGCTAAAATAAGCTAGTCTTGATGATGCCCCTGCAACTATCATCCCAACAGTTACCCCTGATGTACCTTCTACTTTGGCAGCAAGCTTAGCTCCCACAGCTCCAATAGCCACAACACTGCTAGCATCTACACCAAGTACATCAACAATAGGGTCAACAACAATAGGGTCTATAGGTGACGAAGCAAACAGGTTGGTCAAAGAAATGGAAGAAATGTCCATTCAGACCACTGAGATGAACATGCATAAGGAAAAAGTGACCAGCTTGGAAACAAACTACAAAATTTCCCAAATCATGCACAAAGAAGAAAAGTAGAAGTCTACAAGGGTGAATGAACGAATCAAAAACCTGGAGAAGGAACTGACATTGAATGAACCTATAGGTTAGGCTCAGGAGCAACTGTGGACCAATATCATTGACTCTGGCAATGATATTTGGCCATCCATACAGGTTATTTTTGAACAAATTGATTTAATAAAGCAGGCTAAAGAATCCATTCAAAGGGTCAAAGCAGAACTTAGAGACATGCCAGAGGAAGCTACAAGGATTATTCACTTCCTCAACTCCAAGAATAAGTATGAGCTGTAGGAATTGGAGATACCTGACAGAACAGGTACAATTTTGGAAGTTAAAAGGGTCCTCACCAAGAGGAATTTGATGTTGAAGCTAGAGGATAAGTGTTAAACCATGCAACTAGGATAAAAAGATTCATGGTTAAGTTCGCAATTTTGAGGCAAAAGGGTTTACCAAATCCCTTGGTTATAAACGACAAGTTAATGACACAAGTGGAATATAATAAAAAGATCAAGGAAGTAGCCAGAGATCAGGTGAATACTTCATCCATGAAGGGCATACCTACTGGCAAAGTATTATATTAAACTTTTGAGAATTTGTTTTACCTCTAGCATGAGGTAGAACACCATTTTGTCAATAAGCCTACTTTTTCCAAATATACAGAAGAAGATGAGATCTATAGGAAGATGCTCAATATCCAATTACCAGATGCTGAGACATGGGAAAAACTAAATGATTTATTGTAGAAATACAAAGTAAAAATATAAAATTTACAGTAAAAAGTAAAAGGGCACAGTAAAAGGATATTGACAGGTCAGCCAGGTCAAAGTGTATCAGAGATAAGTGTATCAGTTGAAAGATCAGAGTGAATATAGCATCCAGCATGAAGACCAAACAACAAAGAAAATTAAAAGGAAAAATATCAAAGATTAAAGCCAGCACAACCTAATAAATAGGGACAGCAAGCATCAGTTCAATAGCTATCTCTATCTTCTTGCATGAATATTTTTCTTTCTCCTAGATTAGTTCCCAAGATAGTTTGGGATATTTTGTAAAATATTTTTGTATAAATACTTCATAATTCGAAGTATTGAATGTGGATTTATATACATTTGTAAAGTTATTTTGATCATAAACCTAAGGGTTATTGTACCAATTTTCAAGTCAACAGACTGGAGCAAGTAATAAAGAGATTGCATTACATGATTCATGTGTAGAGCTATTACAGTGAAGTATTTTCTTTGTCAATTTGTTATTCTCTTATGTTTTTCACAAACTTAAATGTTATCTAAAGTTGAATGAATTAACTGGAAATTTATCTCAGAATTTGTTTAAGTACACTCTGTTTTCCACAGTTAATCATTTACATGTTTTCTTCTGATATCCGGATCTGAGAATCCTTAATTGCTCTCCCATCCTGGTTGACCTCTTTCACTTTCTTCATAATCCAGCCTAAGGAACCCTTAATTTCTCTTTGGATCCAATTGAAAACCACTTCACCATCCAGCCTTGAGATCTGAAGTAACTCTGCTATCTTGCCCTGTAGACACTGTTTTTAGAACTTGATCCAGTCCTGTTTGTCTGACATTTGACCCCATAGCCCAATGGTAAAAAGACAACCCTTTTTCATCTAAGTGATCCCACCACCAAATCTAAATCAAAACCCAAGCACAATCATAACTAGCCTAAAATCAAATAACTAAACAAAGTTAAATAAAAAAGAGAGAGCCCTCTCTGAGATTAGGAAGGCTAGATCCTAATCTCCAAAGTTGGTTTGTGGTTACCTCTATCATTTATTTTTCTAACAAATTAGAAGAAATTTTGGAGTGATAACATCATTGGCGACCATACTGGGGACTTTGATCCTCAGTCATCATTGGCGACCATACTAGGGACTTTGATCCTCAAACATCATTAGCAACCATACTGGGGACTTCGATCCTCAGTCAAATAAAACTTTAAGGAAACCTTGAATTTAATCTTAAGCCCCTTAAAGTTGTTTTTATAAGTCGTTCTTAAAAAGTTTCATAAAAACAATTAAACAATTAAAATTATGGCTCCCCAGAAGACTCACTATACCAGGGCAAATCCAAATTCAAACCCTGCTACCATAGTTGATGACCCAGATAGGATTTTAAGAAAACCAAAAAAGGTAGATACTCAAGCAAGTAGCAGCTAGTTAGTTAAAGCAAATTCACTCCCCGAGGAATTATCAATTTTAGAGGAAATTCCATTTGATTTTTCATTTGATCTCTCATTATTTAGAACTAAATCAGAGAATGCAATTCATGAAACCGTTTTAGACCCTAATTTTATTCAATTCATTGAGTCGAAAAAGGTGCCTATACATCCAGATTTAGATAAATTTGTGTTGGATACTTTTGACAAGTTAGAAGCTTTAACCTCCACATTGATAAGCCATATAGATGATGCTTACCTTCAACAATCAGTTGAACTAGCTGCCCTCACTGCTGCTGCCTCTGAAATTTCTACACAATCTTCAAATACTGTAAATACACCTTCATTTACTACCACCCCACCCATTGTATCCACCACACTTGATTACCCTAAACCAGTCATTCATCAGCTTCCTATCCAACCAAACTCCTCATCCTCATCTAGTTCATCTCCATCTATTTCAAGCCCTTCCTCAAGTACCAACACTTTACCCCCTAGTTAAGCCAGAATCCAAGCCATGGTAGACCGATATGCACCTTTGGTTTTAATAGCTCAACTCCATTCCATGACCCAAGATTATCAAAGAAAAATATTTTTTTTTTGATGCTACTGGTCAATATACTTCCCAACAGCATGTGAACAAAATGACTAACTATTTTGAATTGCATGAGATAGATGAATCTGATGTCCAAATGAGATTGTTTTCCCAAACATTAACTGGGGATGTTAAGAAATGGTTTAAAGCTTTACCTACCAATCATATTGCAAACTTAGCTTCTTTTCATAGATTATTCATTGATAGATGGGAGAGAAAGAAAAACCCCCTACAAATACTTTCTAAATATGATAACATTAGAAGAGCTCCTAATGAGTCAATTTAGGATTATTGTACTAGGTTCAATAGCATCTACAATGCAATCCCTGCTAATATTAAGCCTCCACCTGACCTAGCATTAATCAAATTCCCTTATGGTTTTGACACTGACATGTCATACCAATTAAGGGAAAGAAACCCTGAAACATTGGAACAAATGCAAAGTAATGTTGTTAGTGTAGAGGCCAACCTATTAGCCAAGAAAGCTAGAATGAGAAATGAAAAGAGAGTTGTCATTAAAGAGGAAACTTCCACTTTTGATGGTAAAATAGATAGTTTAGCAAAAAGTGTAGAGAGAATAATGGATAGATTAGAAAACATGGAAAGAAAAACTCAGTGGGAGAACCAACAACCACCCCCGATAAGAAACCCCAACTTCAAGAAGAATCCTAACACTGGAAAGAATGCAATACCATATTAGCAAATTAGGCCACCCTTCCAAGAAAACTATGCCGAGGGTTCACAGAGCCGTGAAGGAGAGGATGACACCCAAATAAAATTATTAGGAATAAAAAATGAAGATGTTTTTTTTCTTACTCAAGAAGAACAGGAATTGTACATGCTGCAACAATTGCAATTAGAATCTGAGGAATCTTTCGACTTTAAACAAGGCTATGAATCAGCCATATATGAGGTTCACAAATAGTATAGTCTAAGAAGTAAAAAGAACAATGAAGCTCCCACTAAGAGATCAATCCAGACCCAAACTAAAAAGATAATAGAAGCTCTTGTCACTAAAGTTTTACAAATCCTCCCTAGGGGAACACAGGAGACTTCTACCCCAAAAATTGTAGATATAACTTCATCTGAAACTCAAACTGAAACAATTACTCAAAACATTCCAAATAAGAGAATTCAAAACAAAACTGTTGAAACACATATTGAAGTTCCAAGTGCTGAAAAACAAGATAAAAACACACATACCACATTTTCTAAGGAAGATCTCATCCAAACAAGCAAAGCTCAACTGACTTTCAACATTAAAACTGAGATAGAAAAATTGAAAATATCAGTTCTGTTGACTGAGCTAGTGAAAAATGAGTCATATAGATCACAGATCATAAAAACTTTAAATATAGGTGAAGGAGAAGATGTTGTCAATTTGAATGATGATCAACCTGAGTTATTGTTTGGCCCTGAGTAAATGGTACTCATCAGTAAGGAGGTATCCATCCTTTCTACATTAGCTTGAACATTCATGATAAAATATTACATAATGCTATGCTAGACTCGGGGGCATCCCATAAATTGATGCCAAAGGCAATCATGGAGAGACTAAACTTAGATATCACCAAACCATATAAGGACTTGTTTTCCTTTGACTCTACCCAAGTTAAATGCTTTGTTTTGATTAAAGATTTATGTGTAACTCTAGTCCAATGCCCAGTAAAGAGTATTGTTATGGAAATAGTAGTTGTATACATCCCACCCAAATATCGAATGTTGTTATCTCGCTCATGGGGAGAAAAATTGCAGGGATCCTTGCAATTAGATATCTCATATACTACCATCTCTATTTTTGGTCAACCAAGGAAACTTTATAGAGATACCTTGATGAAATACATGGTGAGCAGTGTAGAAAAACCACAAAACTTCCCTATATACTCCATGAATTCTGATATGGACTCTTTCATCTTGTATAACTCAGACCATGACAACAAAGAAATCACAGCTGTAGAACAGAAATACAAAACAACTGACAGTGAAAACATTTTTCATGAATCACTGTGGCATTTGTATTTTGATGGATCTGTGAATAGACTAGGAGCAAGTGGAGGAGTGTGGATTCACAACATGGAGAATAATCATTTTGAAGGTCATGCCTTTAGGTTAAATTTTAAATTCAGAAATAACATGGCAAAGTATTAAGCTCTGATCTTAGGATTACAAATGGTTAGAAAACTTGGAGCCAAAAGAGTTTCTATAATGGGAGACTTAGAATTGATTATTAAACAAATTAATGGTGAATACTCTGTAAACAATACCTAACTTAGACAATATAGAGAAACTGTCCTTGATTTGATCAAAGACCTTCTGGAAACAAACCTTGTTGCCATTCCTAGAAAACAGAATATGCAAGCCCACAGTCTCACCACTTTTGCTAGTGCATGCAAACTGACTTTTCAACTAAACCATCAGTACACTACAGAAGTGAGACATAGGCTTATCATACCTGACAATTTGAAATATTGGCAAATCTTCTCACAGGATTCTCAAATTTATGACTTCATAAATGCTAAAGGTGAGTTTCAAAATTGTAATATAGATACAGATTGTACATTAGACAATGACATAGATAGTGGGATAGATGTGAATATTTTAAATATAGGTAAACCCAGTAATTTCACTAAATTACAAATGGATAACTTAGAAAATGTAGAAATAAAAGAAATAATGAATGATGATCTTGAAATTCTTAACCTTAAAGATAATTTTATGCCTAAGGGATTAGTCCCCTTAGAAAATTTGTTTGATTCCAATGATGTACCTAGGAAACCGAAAATGGGGTCTTTAAGAGAAGATATAGAAGAATGTAACATAGGAACTGAAGAAAAACCTAAACTCATTAAATTATTAAAAGCCTTACCTTCAGAGGAAAAGGTTAAATACATAAATATGTTTAAAGAGTTTCAAGATGTATTTGCATGGACTTATGAAGACTTGAAATCTTATGACACCAGCATAATTCAACACAAGATACATATCAAAGAATATCATAAACCTTTTAAATAGAAAATTAGGAGAATTAATCCAGTTCTTATGCCATCTATGGAGAATGAGGTAAAGAGAATGTATGATGCGCAAATTATAGCTCCCATTAGATTTTCAGATTGGGTTTCAAACTTAATCACTACTAGGAAGAAAACTGGAGAAATCAGACTTTGTGTTGATTTCAGAATTCAAACAAGGTCTCATTGAAAGAAAACTATCCTTTACCAAAAATGGACCATATCCTTCAGAGGGTAGTAGGCTCATCCATAATTTCATTGCTTGATGGATTTTTTGGATAAAACCAAATCTTAGTTCAACCAGAAGACCAAACCAAAACTGAATTTACTACTCCTTGAGGTGCCGTCATGTATTTGAAGATGCCTTTTGGATTAATGAATGTAGGAGCAGCATTTTAAAGAGTTATTGATATAGCTTTTTCCAAGGAGATCCATGACTTCCTAGTGGTTTACCAAGATGACATCATAGTCTTTTCTAAATCTGATAATGAACACATAGATCACTTGAGAAGAGTTTTCATTAAATGCAAGAAATTTGGGATTTCCTTAAATCCCCAAAAGACACTCTTTGGTCTAGAAGAAGGTAAACTATTGGGACATATAATATCCAAAGATGGAATTAGAATAGATCCTGCTAGAATAAAGGCAATGTTGACCATCACCCATCCTAGAAACATCAAATAATTATAGTCATTTCTAGGCAAAATAAATTTTCTTAGGAGATTCATTTCAAATTTAGCAGAATTGATTAGAGAACTAAATAACATGTTAAGAAAAAATTCAGCACTTAAATGGACATTGGAAACTAAACAATCTTTTGAGGCCATCAAACAAGCCCTTACTAAAACTCCAGTCCTTATAAGTCTTGACTTTCAGAAAGGTTTTATAATTTTTTCTTTTGTTTAAGAACATACTGTTGCAGTAGTCTTGTTGCCAAAGAATGATCAAGGATATGAACAACCCATTGCATTTTTCAGTAAATCTTTAAGAAATGCAACCCTAAAATACAACATAATGGAAAAACAGGCATTAGCTTTAGTGAAAGCTATTAAATATTTTAGAGTATACATCTTATATTCACACATCATTGCTTATGTTCCAAACTCAGTAGTAAAGGACATTTTGACACAAAATGGGCCTGAAGGGAAGAGAGGCAAATGGATTGCCACAATTTTGGAATATGACATAAAAATATAGCCTACTAAACTTATCAAAGGCCAAGGTTTAGCCAAACTCATGGCTGAATTGAACTATCAGGCCCTAGATATAAATTTCATTGGTGCCCTTGATGATCAGGAAGAGATGGCGACTCCACAGATCAATGAACCTTTTACAGATTCAACTTGGTATGCAGATATCATATTTGTATTAGTAAATTTACAAGCTCCTCTTGGTTTATCTAGAACTGAAGCTAGATTTTTGAAAATTAAATCAATGCGATATTGTATCATAGATAATGCTTTATTTTGGAAAGACAATGGCGGTATTCTTTTAAATTGTTTACTGAAAGATGAAGTTGATAAAATTATGCAAGAATTTAATGCAGGTTATTATGGAGGACGCTTGTATTGGAAGACTATTGCTGACAAAATTCTGAGGGATGGTTTTTACTAGCCCACTCTTTTTGCAGATGTTAAGAAACATGTGACCTCATGTCATAAGTGCCAAATATTTGAGGGAAAAAGAAAGATTTTACCTTTACCTCTCAAACCCATTTCCACGGAAATGCCATTTCAACAATGGGATTTAGACTTCATTGGAGAAATTCACCCAGCCTCTTCATCCTAGCATAAATGGATTTTGACAACCACTGATTATTTTACCAAATGGATAGAAGCCATCCCTTCTAGACAAGATACACACTATGTCATTATCTCCTTCCTTGAAAATAATATCCTGTCAACATTTGGATGCCCCCTGTTAGCCTCCTGTTGCAACAGGTGTTCATCTTTCATGATTGACATTTGTACATGCCAAATATGTCATACTTTGTAGGCTGCAATGTTCCATATTTCCTTAAGAGGCCAAAGAAGAGGCCATGAAAGTGTGCCAGTCTAAATGCCACTGCTGTATTCCAAATTTTGATGAGTTAATCATCTTGAAGAATTTTTTGTTAAGGGAAGGCCAAACAGCTTAATCTTGGCCTCCCTAGGTTTCAATTTCTTGTTTTAGAATATAGAGAATCATTATCTGTCCAAACAGCTTAATCTTGGCAGATTTGTAGATAGGTAGAGAAACAAAGGAGCCCAACTGCTTAATCTGGGCCCTTGGAAGAGATAAGGGTACATTTAGATAGGAGGGCAGTTAAAAAGAAAAAGGCAATCAGGGTTTGCAAGTCTAAGTGCACCCTTCCTGAAGTAACAAAAAATGCTAGGTGTATTAAGCTGGGTAGGTAGCCTGGGGTTGCAGAAGCAAGATTATCTTCAGTTTTGGCCTTGGCAAAGAAAGCTCATCTCATCAGTGGCAGAGGTACCAAAGCAGTGTTTTGATGACAGAATTCTGGAAGCATGTCTAACTTCCTTTCACTCCCCCTAAAAGTCTCTTACTAATATCCCCCTAAAGGACCTTGGGATCTCCCCAACCAGTCCTGTTATCACTTCATTTTTGTAAAAGACCAAGTCAAGCTTTGACTTTCTTCAGTGAAGAGAAGCCACATTTCTTGTGTAAAAATCATGTCTCCACAGTCTATTCCCTTCCTATGTCTAAATTTCAATTCCCAAACTTAGTCTCTCCCCTACACTTCACCTCACAAATTCATATTAACTCCTAACTCTATTATATAGCTCCCTCTATCATTTCCCCATCCCCATTTACTACTGAAATTATATGAAATCCCCAAAAAATATTAAATAACCCCCCCCCTTGGCACTATAGCCATATTTATCAAGTCCGAGAAATAGTAGTCCATCTGGGGCTCCTACTAACCCTTCCGTGTCCTAACCTAGAGTTAGTCTGACATCTGGTCACACTAATAGACCATTTCCCCTAAGTCCTAACCCTACAATACTCATTTCCCGCCCCTATCCTAAGGTCATGCATATAAATATATTTCACCCCGCTGTTATATAACCCAAAACCCACTTTCCTATAGTTCCCCCCCCCGCCAGATTAAAACAATTAATAAAAAGCGCCGCGGGCCCCATCCCTAACCATCCGCCGCGTTAACTGTGCCGCCGACCGTCCGATCTGGCACGCCCAAGATCTACGGTGGGTGGGTCTTTTTGTGCCCCGACATGCCGAGGGTTAGCACCCGGGAGATGGGCGGTTTTCCCATCGTACTCCCGCCATGCGTCGCCCTCTCGGCTGTGGCGGAGCCCCCTCCTCCAAAACCGCTTTTGCACAAAAGTGGTGCGACATGAAACTGAATACCGCCCTCCCCTGTGTGACGTCACTGCCACGTCTCCCCCATGACGTCATCATCCTGCGTCGGCCTCCTGCCACCGTGTCCCTACCACGTCACTGCCACCGTACTACCACGTCATCACCTCCGCTATACCGCCATGTCACCCGGCCGTACTGCTGACGTCACCCTGCCACGTCATCGTCGTACTGGGACCCACCGCTGACGTCATCGTCAAAAAGCGCGAAGGGCGCAAATCGCAGCAAAGAGAGCCCGGAATGAAAATCTGAGGCAGTTTTTGATGTGCGATTATAGGCCAAAATGGAAAGCCCTTTCGTGGCTCGGCCACCAGCAGGCCCGAAAGTCGCAAAATGACAAGAATTTCTTCGCGCGGGATTTAGAAAGGGGCAAAGACAGTTTTTAAAGCAACGGAGGGCCGAACAACAGCCATGAAAGGTCGATGCAACAGTTTAAAGAGTATCAGAAGTGAGAAATGCGCACATTCATTGCCAAAGCATATCAAGGAAGCGACAAAGAGTATTAGTCAAAGGTTTTTAATGGAAATCTTTATTTCCCAATGCAGGTGAACATTGAATGGCCTCCAACAAAGTCAAAGAAAATGGTGGAGCTATATCGAGGCTCTCCCATCACAGTTAATGCACCTCAGAACCACTCAAGAGCATGGATCAAAGCCCAAAGCACAGTTATGGCTAAGTGATCAGCACAGAGCCATAAAGACAACACATTAACTCTTTTTGATACAGCTGCCCCCAGCGCAGCTCGGAGATATTTTCTTGCATTTATTTCAGACATATGTTAGGTTAAAAACACTTATTACAACAGATCTGTCTGAGATCTGATTTTGTAGATATTTTACTTATAAAACAACCCTAATTCACTGTTTAGGGGGTTGGTTGGTTGTATAGCTCCAAGAGAGACTCGCACTGTATATCTGATATGTTTTACTTAATCAAAGACTGCTGAAAGCTTGGAGAATGGACTGTGTGCTGTGTATTAATGTTTTGAAGGATTAAATGTGGAATTCTTGTGCCGCAACATGACTCAATAAGTGCCTCTTACCTCTGTTTTCATTGACTTATGCTCATATCATACAAGTATCACCATCTAAATAGCAGAAAGAAAGATTAGCTTAGAACTTGTTTAACCGCACTCTATGCTCAATTTCTGCTGTTTCTTTATGTTTTCTTTTGAACTGAATTGCTAATGAATATGATTTCCCTTTGGCTCATATTTACCCTAATTCACCCATGTCTGACAGTTATCTAGGGATTCTTTACTGCTCCTAGATAGAGCTCATTCACCTTCCCTCTATTAAGCTGAACGAGGGATTCTTAACTGCCTCTCATTCCTTAGCCCTCATTCCATCCATTTAAGCTTGAATCATTGTTTCATGTGCAGCTAGCTTGCTCCATATTTCTCTCTTGTGACCAAGAAAACGCACCAGCAGTCCTACTCCTTGACTCCACGCCCAATGGTTCTAAAACTTTCATGCTATCCCTGCCTCTTTACTTGAAAGCATCATCCTTCCCACCAAAACTCAAACAAAACCCCTTGTACTCAATAACTAGCCTAAAATCATCATCAAAAAAGCTAAATCCTAAAGAGAGAGCCCTCTCTGACTGCTAGTAGGCTAGGACCTGTAGTCCAAAGATTGGTTTGTGGTTACCTCGGCCGTATTCCCTTGGGAGTCAAAGGGAACAACCTGAGTGATAACATAATGGCGACTCCACTGGGGAACATCCTTAGTTAGTTTCACAAATCAAGTTGTAAAGCTCCACTGGGGAGCAATGAATTTTCAATTGTTGTACATTCCTTAAAACTACAGATGAAGCCTGAATGTCAGCCAGGGAGCCTTTGAAACTGTTCTTGCTTTGCATTTACAGGACTAAACAAAAGCTGCTTCAGTCAATCTTCATGTTAGTTTTAAGCTATAGATAGCTATTCCGAAATTTGACTAGTTCCTTGCTAATTCTAAAAACATTCATAGAAAATACCAAAACAAATTCAGAATCTGGCTCCCAAAAGGAACTCACGTTATACAAGGTCAAATCCAGACCCAAATCCCCCAATTGCTTTTGAAAATCCGAATTTAATCCCAAGGAACCTCAGGAAGCTAGAGCGAAGAGAAGATTTTGCTGATTTTAGTCCTGAAACAGTTCAGCCAAGCTGTGTTCCAACCCCTGTCAAAGTTTTATTTCGGTCAACCCCCACTTCCCCTTGTTCATCGTCCACCTCTCAAAGCACTCCTTCCACACCTCCATTCACTGCACATACTACCATTACCACCACTGTTGTTACAGTTGTTCCTGCTGTTCCTATTGTTCCACTTATCCCTGTGAATATGGCGAATAGATATGCACCCCTGCAATTACCTGCTAATCCAGGGGCTATGCCTCAGGATTATCAAACTAAAATCACATATTTTGATGGAACTGGTTCTTGCACAGCCCTCCAGCATACCAAGAAGATGCAAGACTATTTTGAGAACTACGAGATAGATGATGATAGCGTGAGAATGAAGATTTTCGTCCAAAGTTTGACAGGTGATGTCAGGACTTGGTTTAGAGCACTCACAATCAATTCCATAGCAGACCCAGAAGCCTTATACCAGTCATTTATCAACAGATGGGAGAAAAAGAAAGACCCCTTGCACATATTATCTGAATATGACACCATCAAAAGAGGCCCTCAAGGGTCTGTCTTGGACTATTGTGCAAGATTCAATAACATTTATAATGCAATACCACAAAACCTAAGACCTCCACCTGATCTTGCTTTGTATAAATTCCCTTATGGTTTTTATACTGACATGGCTTATCAGTTAAGGGAAAGAGCCCCTCAAACCCTTGCAGACATGAAAAATGTTGCTGTTAGCGTAGACGCAAATCTAATTTCCAAAAGAAACAGAGCTAGAACTGAGAGAAGAACCACCTTTAAAGAGGAACCCTCAGCCTTAGATCAAAAGCTGGATGCTATTATCAGTGGCATGCACAGGCTCAGAGACAGAGTAGAGAGTGTTGAGAGGAAATCATCATGGGATGGACAACAACCTAATACCATAAGGAACCCAAATTTCTGGAAAACTCAGAACACAAATGCTGGTAGATCTAGCCCGGACCATGATGTAAGGCCTCCTTTTCATGAAAATTATGCGGAAGCATCTACATCTAGTGAGCCCACAGAGGACGCTCACATGAACTTGGTGGATTTAAAGGCTGAGCAACAAATTTTCCTAACTCAACAAGACCAAGATGAGCATGACCTTAATCGATTTCAAACTAAGTCTGGTGAGTCTTTTGACTTTAAACAAGGCTATGATACTGCTGTGTATGAGGTCCACAAACAATATAAGCTGAGGACAAGAACCATAGATGTGCCCGAAAAGGTTAAACCAAATGATACCAAGCAGCCGAAGAAGATCAAAGAAAAGGTTGCCCTCATAGAAACTGTTGATGAAACAGTCCCTAATCCAGAGGATGTCACCATAGAGGATGTCACAGATATGCAGTCCTCTAATGATCACCCTCTGCCACCTTCTTCCTCGAAAGAGAATTTGGACAGTGTTCCAAAAAGCCCTCCTAAAACTGAAAAACCGCAAGCAATCACTTCCCATAACGTTGATAAACAAGACCAAATTGTTGATACTCCAAGGGAAACAGGGAAGCCTGCCTCTCACCATACTAAAACCCAATCAGAAAAATCATTCGATTTAGAGGCAGAAATAGGTAAACTGAAGATATCCATCCCTTTATCTGAACTTGCCAAACATGATGTGTATAGGCAACAAATTCAAAGATCACTTCAAATGCCAGAAGTCAAGGATGATGTGAATGTTCTAGATGATACCCTTGAACTGCTGTTTGGTCCAGAAGTTAATGGAAAATCAACATATGGATCTGTTTTACCCTTTTATGTCAGTTTACATATACATGACAAAGTCTTGCACAATGCTATGTTTGACTCAGGTGCCTCACACAATCTTATGCCCAAAGCTGTAATGGAGAAGCTAAACCTTGATGTTACAAGACCCTATAAAGACTTATTTTCCTTTGACTCAAGTCAAGTCAAGTGTTTAGGCCTCATCAAAGACTTGTGTGTCTCCTTAGTCCAATACCCAAACAAGACAATCCTCATGGATGTGGTGGTTGCTGACATTCCACCAAAGTATGGCATGCTATTATCAAGATCTTGGGGAGCAAAACTCCAAGGATCTCTCCAACTAGACCTCTCCTATGCCACTATATCTGTCTTTGGGCAACCAAAGAGACTATATAGAGAAACACTGATGAAGTATGTGGTAACTAGTGAGGACAAGCCCCAAAATTTTCCTATTCACTCAATCCATTTTGATATGGATTCTTTTATTTTATTTAATGATGAAACAAGTCCTCCCACTGATGATAAGTCGTTGGCTTTAGAACTGGGCACACACATTAATGAAGAATCGGTTGCCCATACTGAGAGAACTGTCGAAACAATTAAGGCAACCAGCATACAAGAAGAACCTCCCCAAACAGAAAATTCAAATCTGCCCACTGCAAAAATGACTGAAACTCCTGATACTAACCACAAGCAAGAAATCACATGGTGTTTAGAGTTTGATGGCTCTGTCAACAAGTTAGGAGCAGGGGCAGGTGTATGGATTCACAATACTCATAACAATCATGCAGAAGGCCATGCCTACAGATTGAATTTCAAATGTACCAATAACATGGCAGAGTATGAGGCTCTCCTTTTAGGCCTTAAACTGCTCAAAGCTCTAGGAGCTGCAAAAGTGTCCATTCTAGGTGACTCTGATTTAATCATACAACAAATGAAAGGCAACTTTGTTACCAATGACAATAGAATGAGGGCCTACAGGACTGCTGCCACTAATATACTCAATACATTCACTGAATCTAAGCTTGCCAAGATTTCAAGAGATCATAACATTCATGCACACAGCCTAGCCACTTTTGCTAGTACATGCAAGCTTCCCTTTGAGCCAAATCACCATTTTACTGCTGAGATAAAACATAGGCCTGCTATCCCAAATAATGTTAAAGATTGGCAAGTATTTGAAAATGATGCCCAGATTAACAACTTCCTCACTCTTGAGCATGAGTTTTCAAATATTAACTTTGACATGGATGCTATGACAGATGAACAACAGCAGACAAATGAAAATCAGTAGGCTGTAACCGTTGTAACAGCCAAACAAATGCCGAGCCAACTGTTTTTGACAATGCAAACATAGAAGAGCTTAAGCATATGCATTTGGAGGAAATAGCCGAAACAGAGGCCGAGATCGTTGATCTAAGGGATAACTTTCTCCCTGCTGGTCTCACTCCGTTAGAAGATATGTTTGATGCAAATGATGTGCCCAAAAAACCAAAAATGCAACCCTTAAACATTGCTATAGAAGAACACAACATCGGGACAGCAGAGAAGCCCAAAATGATCAAACTATCTCAATCTTTGCCACATGATCAAAAGCCCAAATATGTTGATTTGTTTAAAGAATTCCAAGATGTATTTGCTTGGAGTTATGAGGACCTGAAGTCCTATGACACCTCAGTGATCCAACACACCATTCCCTTAAAACCAAACCAAAAGCCCTTCAAACAGAAACTGAGGAGAATCAATCCTATGCTTCTTCCTTTGATTGAAAAGGAAGTGAAAAGAATGTTTGAAGCAGGCATCATAGCACCCATCATATTTTCTGAATGGGTATCCAACCTTGTTCCCACAAGAAAAAAGACAGGTGAGATTAGGCTATGTGTAGACCTAAGAAATTTAAACCAAGTCTCCCTAAAAGACCACTACCCCTTGCCAAAAATGGACCACATCCTACAAAGAGTAGTGGGGTCATCTAGGATATCTTTGCTAGATGGATTTTTAGGTTTCAATCAAATACTGGTTCACCCAGATGACCAAGACAAGACAACCTTTACCACACCCTAGGGAACATTTAAGTATGTGAAAATGCCTTTCAGACTTAAAAACGTTGGTGCTACTTTTCAAAGGGCAATGGATATTGCATTTGCCAAGGAAATACATGATTTCCTAGTTGTCTACCTCGATGACTTAACCCCTTTCTCCAAATCTGATCAAGAACACCTAAAACATTTGAGGCAAATATTCATGACATGTAGGAAATATGGCATTTCCTTGAACCCCAAGAAGTCTCTCTTTGGCCTTGAAGAAGGCAAACTGCTTGGCCATATCATCTCAAAAGATGGTATTAGAATAGATCCGGAAAGGATCCAAGCCATCCTCCAAATCCCATATCCAAGAAACATAAAAGAGTTGCAAGCTTTCCTTGGAAAGATCAATTTCCTAAGGAGGTTTATCCCAAATCTAGCCGAGCTGATAAGACTGTTAAGCAACATGTTAAAAAAGGATGCCAAGGTAAAATGGTCTCTTGAGACCAAACAAGCCTTTGAGAGTATCAAATCTGCCCTAACCCAAGCCCCAGTCCTCACAAGTCCACAATTTGATAGGGACTTTATTATATTCTCATTCGCATCTGATCACACCATAACTGCTATCCTTTTGCAAAAGGATGATCAAGGAGCTGAAAAGCCAATTGCTTTTTTCAGCCGAGCCTTAAGAGATGCCCCTTTGAAATACCAAATCATGGAGAAGCAGGCCTATGCCCTTGTTAAAGCAATCAAAGATTTCCGAATTTACATTTTATATTCACATGTGATTGCCTATGTCCCAAATGTTGTTGTAAAAGACATATTAACCCAAGAGGGGCTAGAAGGCAAAAGAGGTAAGTGGATTGCTAACATCCTTGAGTATGACATAGAAATAAAACCAACCAAGCTCATAAAGGGACAAGGTTTAGCCAAACTGATGTCCGAAACAAACTTTCAAGCTTTAGACATTAACCAACTGGACAATGAACAGGAGCTGGCAATTCCACAGATCAGTGAAACCTTTTTGCAATCCCCATGGTATGCTGATATATGTTTTGTATTGTTAAACCTGTTTGCTCCCCCAGGATTGTCCAGAACCAAGAAAAGATTTTTAAAAATGAAGGCTTCAAAGTTTTGTGTCATAGATGGTGCTTTATTTTGGAAAAATCATGAAGGCATATTGCTTAATTGTTTAACCATAAATTAAACTAACAATGTCATGAAAGAATTCCATCCCGAGATGCCACGTCTCCCCCATGACGTCATCATCCTGCGTCGGCCTCCTGCCACCGTGTCCCTGCCACATCACTGCCACCGTACTACCACGTCATCACCTCCGTTGTACCGCCATGTCACCCGGATGTACTACTGACGTCACCCTGCCACGTCATCGCCATACTGGGACCCACCGCTGATGTCATGCTGACGTCATCATCAAAAAGCACAAAGGGCACAAACCGCAACAAAGAGAGCCCGGAACGAAAATCTGAGGCAGTTTTTTATGCGCGATTATAGGCCAAAATGGAAAGCCCTTTCGTGGCTCGGCCACCAGCAGGCCCGAAAGTCACAAAATGACAAGAATTTCTTCGCGCAGGATTTAGAAAGGGGCAAAGACAGTTTTTAAAGCAACGGAGGGCCGAACAGTAGCCATGAAAGGTCGATGCAACAGTTTAAAGAGTATCAGATGTGAGAAATGCGCACATTCATTGCCAAAGCATATCAAGGAAGCGACAAAGAGTATCAGTCAAAGGTTTTTAATGGAAATCTTTATTTCCCAATGCAGGTGAACATTGAATGGCCTCCAACAAAGTCAAAGAAAAAGATGGAGTTGTATCGAGGCTCTCCCATCAAAGTTAATGCACCTCAGAACCACTCAAGAGCATGGATCAAAGCCCAAAGCATAGTTATGGCTAAGTGATCAGCACAGAGCCATAAAGACAACACATTAACTCTTTTTGATACAGCTGCCCCCAGTGCAGCTCGGAGATATTTTCTTGCATTTATTTCAGACATATGTTAGGTTAAAAACACTTATTACAACAGATCTGTCTGAGATCTGATTTTGTAGATATTTTACTTATAAAACAACCCTAATTCACTGTTTAGGGGGTTGGTTGGTTGTATAGCTCCAAGAGAGACTCGCACTGTATATCTGATATGTTTTACTTAATCAAAGACTGTTGAAAGCTTGGAGAATGGACTGTGTGCTGTGTATTAATGTTTTGAAGGATTAAATATTGAATTCTTGTGCCGCAACATGACTCAATAAGTGCCTCTTACCTCTGTTTTCATTGACTTATGCTCATATCATACAAGTATCACCATCTAAATAACAGAAAGAAAGATTAGCTTAGAACTTGTTTAACCGCACTCTATGCTCAATTTCTGTTGTTTCTTTATGTTTTCTTCTGAACTGAATTGGTAATGAATATGATTTCCCTTTGGCTCATATTTACCCTAATTCACCCATGTCTGACAGTTATCTAGGGATTCTTCACTGCTCCTAGATAGAGCTCATTCACCTTCCCTCTATTAAGCTGAACGAGAGATTCTTAACTGCCTCTCATTCCTTAGCCCTCATTCCATCCTTTTAAGCTTGAATCATTGTTTCATGTGCAGCTAGCTTGCTCCATATTTCTCTCTTGTGACCAAGAAAACACACCAGCAGTCCTACTCCTTGACTCCACGCCCAATGGTTCTAAAACTTTCATGCTATCCCTGCCTCTTTACTTGAAAGCATCATCCTTCCCACCAAAACTCAAACAAAACCCCTTGTACTCAATAACTAGCCTAAAATCATCATCAACAAAGCTAAATTCTAAAGGGAGAGCCCTCTCTGACTGCTAGTAGGCTAGGACCTGCAATCCAAAGATTGGTTTGTGGCTACCTCGGCCGTATTCCCTTGGGAGTCAAAGGGAACAACCTGAGTGATAACACCCCCAAAATCTCATTACTGATAATGCAGCTTCTTTTAAATCCAAGAAAATGGTAGACTTTTGTAACAAATACCACATCACCCTTGGCCACTCCACTGCCTATTACCCTGAAGGTAATGGACTTACATAATCCTCTAACAAAAGCTTTGTCAATATCATTAAGAAATTACTGGAAGACAACAAAAGGACATGGAACAAAAAGTTAGTCAATGCCTTATGCGTAGACATGTTAACTACCAAAAAGTCCATTGGTACATCTCCCTATCAGTTAGTATATGGGATGGATTTTGTTTTTCCATTCTCTTTGGGAGTGCCAGTGATGAAGATCATCCAGGATTTGCAGGTAGAACCAAATGATATCCAGAGGAGGATAAATCAAACAATACATTTACAACAGACCAGAGAAGAAGTCTGTGTCAAATCACAAATAATCTAGGATAAAATCAAAAGGATTTTTGATAAAAAGACTAAAGCTGATGATTTTTACATAGGTGACAAAGTAATTAGATGGGATTCTAGAAGAGAAGACAAGGGAAAACATGGAAAATTTGACTTTCTGTGGAAAGGCCTTGATGTCATTTATGGTTATAGAGGTAACAATGTTTTTTTCTTGAGAGAGATAGATGGATCAGATCTACTAGGAGGACCTGTCAATGGTAGAATGTTGAAGCATTACTTTTCCACAGATTAACAATAGTTCACTTTAATTTACTCATTGTATATAACAATGCAGAGTTTAGAATGGATTGGATAGTAATCTTTTGATGTTGAAGCTTGGAGAGAAGGCCCTGAGCTTTGAAGGGTTCACCATCATAAGTATGAAAAAAGAATAATCACAGAAGAACACTTTACAAGGTAACTTCAGCCACATTTTCAAAGGCTATTGATCTTAAAGTTCTTGACACTTCACCAGGAAATGCCATCCCCATGTGGAGCCACTGTTAGGGTCCTACAATAATAGGATTCATAATTTTGAATTGGTTATGGTTAGTCTTCTAATATTGTACATACTTTTTCTTTCTGCAAAATTTTTTCCATATTAGAAATTAAAAAATGTAAAGACGGTATGTCCTAAAAGAATAATCAAAGGACAAAAAGAAAAAGAAAAGATCAAAAAAGTGAAAAATATGAACCCCAAACAAAAATAGATCATGAAATTATGCAAATTCAAGTGCCACTACTTTTACTTTTATGTGTAAAATAATGGTCATGTGCATCTTGTCATAAATGCCACAGCCCATGATAGTCAAATAGCTTAATCTTGACTAATTCATGCTTTAAATTTCATGTTTATAGATAGAGAATAAATATCTAGCCAAACTGTTTAACCTTGGCAGATCAATAGTTAGGTAGAGAAATAAAAATGTGCTCATCAGCTTAATCTGAGCCATTGGAAGTTATAAGGTTAGAATTAGATAGTTTTCTTGTCAAAACAAAAGGAAATAAAGGGTCTTCTAGCTCAAATCCACCCAATAAAGTGAAGAAAAAATGTTAGGGTAAATAAAGGGTAGGTAGAAGAAAGTTTGAAGATGTACAAGGTTGTTAAATCATGAGCACATTTATCATGTTTAAACTTATGTTTCAATGTGCAGGAGCATTTATGAGAGTGAAAGGATGTTCACTAGCTTACTTGATTAACTTCCCCTCATTTCATTTCACCCCCCACATACTTGCTTATTAATTCCCCCATTATCCCATCATTTCTTATAAAAACACCCTTTTTCCCTTCATTTTGACCCTTACCCCTTGGTTTCACACATTTCCCTAGTAAATTACCCTCCAAAGGTCATCCCCCTACCCAAAACCCCTTTTCCCTAGTGTGAAGCCCATTCCCCATTGCAAAAATCTCCCTTCCCCCTTATTAATTTCCCTATTTTACCTCAAAAACCCATAAAAACCCCTTATCCTAAGTTTTAATCCCCCCCCCCCCCCCACATTATTTAATTAACTCCTCGATTTATATTTCCCTGACATAAACCTTTTAACCCACCAACCCAGGTGTAGTTAAACAAACCCTGCCATATTAACCCCTGGTCCCACTCCATTAAACCCGCTCATTATATTTTTAATCCCTACCTTATTCATTAAATAATTACAATTAGTTGTAATTAACCCCCCGGGCCCCGCAAATCTTCACCCCTATTCCCTCCGTGTAGCTTGACCATGTGACAGTCGTTCGATCTTCCACCCCTAGATACGATGGCACACATCCATATCGCGCTCATTCCCTCTCCGACTTTTATCAGCCCGAGAGCACCTGAGGTTCGTGGTTTTTCCCAGGCCCTATTCTGCTATGTGGGAGCCTCAGGTGAGATCACATTCTCTCAAATAAATACCGCCTACTCTCCAAAAGTGGTGCGATGGCCCCTGAAACCGCCTCCCCACCAAAAGCTAAAAGCATCCACTGTTCATTTATGAATTCCACGCCAAATTGTGGTCGTTGCCAGTTAAAAGGCCGAAGAAGCCCATTTTGACTCTTTTTGCTCATTTGCACTGTGATTGTTGCCTAAGCCTTCCTGCACCACCCTGAGCCTCTGCAACTGAAACTGACCATCATTTACCTCCCGAACAAGCTCCGAATGCCCAATTCAAGCATCCAATGCACAACTGAAGCCACCGTACCATCTACAGTCACCATTGAAACTAGTTTGCAGCTAATACCACCAATTTCTAGGTATTTTTGAGAAAAAACTAGAACGGCCCTCTAAATTTTAAAATGTACAATTAAGTTTAAAGATTAAGTAATTGAGGTTAATTAA
Organism: Pinus tabuliformis; assembly: GCA_031772625.1. NCBI lineage: Eukaryota > Viridiplantae > Streptophyta > Pinopsida > Pinales > Pinaceae > Pinus > Pinus tabuliformis. The sequence goes on from CM062813.1 coordinate 814,205,031, forward strand.
TACATTTGCCTAATTGAAGAGTAATTTTCCTGTATACCCAAAACCCCTCTTTTGCAAAGTGTGAAAACCCTCTCACTATACCAGTTTCCCAAAGCTCACTTCTACAGCCACTACAGGCCTAATCCCAATCCATAAACTCAGTCATGGCTTCCCAAACCTCTCTGGATGTGAGACCTGTGTCAACCCCCCACCTGGAAATCGACCATTTGGCACTAGCAGACAGGGATTTCCAGATAAAAGATACTGCTACCCCAGCCTACCTTTTGAAGCTCCACTACTGGATTAGGGACATATTCGTGAACCATGCCGATGACATCCATCTATGGGAATCCAATTTACCCAAATATCTATTCCCAGAAGTTCACCCATTCCCTGATATCATACTTTTTTTTCATGCATTTTATATCCCTAGCCAAAGGGCTATTGTTACCTCAAACCAGTAGCTCTTATTCATCATCACACCAGAGTCTACCAATCAAATGGTTCAAGTCCAACCTAGCCCTAATCAGACCCCTCTATCCATTGGAGACCTGTTGGGCTTATATATCACACTGGAACTGGTTAAGATAAGACAAATCTTCCATACCTTCATCATTGAAGACTACCATACTCCCACATATACTCCACCTTATGATGCCACCATTTTTTCAGAGACGGGTAGACATATAATCACCATGCTCTCTTGCATCCTAGGATATACCTCAAATGAGCATGTGGATGAAGTTATCGTGGCCTTCCCGTCCATCTTCACCCCAGGCAAGCTTCTTGTTATCATGTACAATTATGCTCAGTTCATTGCAGACAGGATGCATGAACAATTCAACAGATTGCCCACTAAAAGAGTTTTCAAATACTATTCAGTGTTATTTCACATGTTTTTGTATTACCAAGAAGATAAGTTCCATGTAGGCATCCGAAGTTGGATTCCAAGGGAAGAGAGAGATCAGTGGTCTACTGGACACCCTTGATCTAGAAATACTCCACAACATTTACCTACAAAGACTTCATAGATTCATTTGTCTACCTAGTCATGAACATGCTGACCAGTAACACACAACCTAGAATCAGCCAAGAAATCAAGAGGGTACTACAATTGGCCAAGAACAACAAGGTGGGAGACTAGTACCTGTACTAGAACCACACTGAAATCAGGGTTTATGGCTACCAATTAACCCCATATAAGTTGCCCAAATACCTCCCTATGAGGATATTTGTACTTGAGTATTTCAGAAAAATCATCAACTCTGATGAGGTCCACTTCCTATCTACTAGGAAGAAGACCCAGTTTAAAATGAAAAACCAATTAGGCACATTCATTTGCAATAATAGAGAGCCTAGACCAGAGGCTGACAATATACTACAATATATGAAATTCAGAAACAAATTCATGTGGCAGTATGACCCTCATGGGGTCATAAAAAATTGAGAATCAAGGTCAAATTGGGACCTTTCATCCACCACCCAAGGCTTGACATTGAATAATTTTCCAACCAATCTAAGTGGTTGGAAAACACATTGATTGATAAGGATAACACAGTTGTGGATGTTGAAAACACACTCATTGATCTAGAAAATCAAATTGGCCAGAGCTCTTTCCTGCAGGTTCCAGAACTAGAGGAACCAATGAGTAATCCTCCTGTTTTACAGATGAGCTTTTTGAGCTAAGAAAAAGGCCCAAGTTGAATCATGTGTCTAAACAGGAGGGGAAAATTGAATCAGTGGAAATAATTGACACTGAAACAATGGGGCATAGGCACAAAGATACAACAGATTCAAGTGAAACACAGTAGCCATCAACCTCCAACACTCAAATGACTGAGAGAAAACAAAGTGTTGGGGTTTATTCCTTTGTCAGGCCAGCTGACAGAGAAAAGGATATCAAAGACAGGTACAAGGAAATAAGAATGAGAAATGAGAAGTTGAAGGCAGAGACATACACCCAATACTTCAAGCATACACCAGCCAACCAAAGCAAGTTGATGTCATCCTTTGACATAAAAGCAGGAAACATGCAGGTTTCATTTTTGCAGCCCACTATTCAGCAACCAAAGGCCTCAGCAGATTACAAGAAGACTGATTTTGAGGTGTTGGCCAGGGATTTTCATCCCATTGAATAAATACAGTTTCATAAACAACCTAGAGAAATGATTTACTCCACCCTTACAAGAAAGGCTATTGCTACACATAGGCTACAGGATTCACTAGATAATGTAACAGGCCAGTATAAATTGGAGAAGGCCTCCTCATAGGCCAAAGATAACAGGATCAAGTCATTGGAGGACTTGGTCATTGAGCTGGGCCATGATCCTAGTGACATTAAGGTTGTTGGGAAATTGATCAAAAAGAAGAATGAGGATATAGCAACCCTCAAGAACCAACTTAAGCTACGTAATTTACAAAACCCATAAACAAAGGAGGTCCTGGAGAGCCAAACCAATCATGAAGAGATGATGGACCTAGTGTTGCAACTGAATGATCAGTTAAAGGAGATGGAGAAAGAATTGGAGAGCTTGATTTAGCTAAAACAAGCTAGTCTTGATGATGCCCCTGCAATTGTCATCCCAATAATTACCACTGTTGTACCTTCTACTTTGGCAGCATCCTTATCTCCCACAACTCCAATAGCAACAACACTGCCAGCATCTACATGAAATACATCAGCGACAAGGTCAACAGCAACAGGCTCTACAAGTGATGAAGAAAACAGGTTGGTCAAAGCAATGGAAGAAATGTCCATTCAGACCACTGATATGAACAGGCTTAAGGAAAAAGTGACTAGCCTGGAAACAGATTACAAACTTGCCCAAATCATGCACAAAGAAGAACAACAAAAGTCTACAAGGATGAATGAGAAAATCAAAAACCTGGAGAAGGAACTGACATTGAATGAACCTCTAGGTCAAGCTGAGGAGAAACTGTGGGCCAATATCAATGACTCTGTCAATGATATTTGGCCATCCATACAGGTTATTTTTGAACATATTGATTTAATAAAGCAGGCTATAGAATCCATTCAAAGGGTCAAAGCAGAACTTGGAGACATGCCAGAGGAAGCTACAAGGATCATACACTTCCTCAACTCCAAGAATAAGTATGAGCTGTAGGAATTTGAGATACCTGACAAAACAGGCACAATTTTGGAAGTTAAAAGATCCCTTAGCAAGAGGAATTTGATGTCGAACCTAAAGGATAAGTGCCAAACCATGCAACTGGCCATTGACAGATTAGTGGTTAAGTTTGAAATTTTGAGGCAAAAAGGTTTACCAAATCCCTTGGTTATAAACGACAAGTTAATGACATAGGAGGAATATAATAAAAATATCAGGGAAGTAGCCAAATATCAGGTGAATACTTCATCCATGAAGGGCATACCTACTGGCAAAGTATTATATCAAACTTTTGAGAATTTGTTTTACCTCCAGCATGAGGTAAAACACCTTTTTGTCAATAAGCCTACTTTTTCCAAATATACAGAGGCAGATGAGATCTACAGGAAGATGCTCAATATCCAATTACCAGATGCTGAGACATGGGAAAAGCTAAATGATTTACTGTATTTTTTTTTTTCTACATAAAGGCTAAACTATTGTATTAAGGAAAAAGAAAATATTTTACAAAAGAGGCCGTAGCCTAAGAAGATGCAAAGAGTATCTTCTGTCAGAGAAAACTACAGGTGCTCAAGGCAACCTGGATTACACTTATAGAGATAGTATCAGAGAGCATATCCGACCAGACATCGACAACTATACAAAATGACAGCTTTTGAGTAGAGAAATCTGCCTTTCCATTGTAGCTTGCTGCAGAGACCATATTTTCCAAAAAACTAGGAGTGCTAAACCAACGCCTTGACTCTTCCTGTGCCAGAATGAGTCCCCTCCATATTCCAAAACAGATGCATTAAACAGCAGAGAAAGCATGAATTAAGCCTTTGATGGCTCACCTGGAACAGTTTCTGGTTGGTGAATTTCTTCATTCGGCTTCAGATTGTTGGTGGGCTGATTGCCATAATACTCAGGTTGCTGAAGAGAGCCATGAACAAGATTCCTCGACAATCCGTGAGGTGGCTGCTGGGGCGCAATATCAACCTCAAGAGCATTATCAGAATTGTCCTGCATAGCCCGGACAGGGGTCGTTTGTTCCAGCTCCTCATTATCTGACGTGTTGTCCTCTTCCTCGGTTGCAAGGACTGTGATAAGCAGTGATAGCCGGGTCTGATTTCTCCGGCATCGAAAGGTGCAACGAGAAGTATGGACTTGACTGTCCAACTGATCGGACTCTTCAGAGGGAGAGGAATGAGGTTCCATTATAGCCACTGGCTGAATTGCCTGGGCTTCTTGTCTTGCTCTAATGCCCCAGACCCCTCCCCGTCTTGGGACGCCCCTTTGTCGTGGTGGCATTGTTCCTGAATAGCACAGCTGAAACAGAGTACACTGAATTGAACACAAATGAAGCTGCGTGCACTGAATTGAGCCTCCAAATTGACTCCTATGAACCTGAGAACACAGAATTGAACAGCCTTTGGAATATACGATTGGAGACCCAATTGAACACGCAATATACACAATTGACACAGAGTGCCCAGAACCCACTGTGAAGACACTCAGACGGCACGGCAAATCCAAAACACTCGAAACAGCTTGCCCAAAGCACGCGGAAGGAACAGAGGGTAGGCGATAGCCTTTCCTTCTTCCTCCGGGAATTGGACACCCTTTGGAGTTTACTATTGGAAACCAAATTGAATACGCAATAGACACAATTAACACATAGTGCCCAGAACCCACTGTGAAGACACTCAGACGACACAGCAAATCCAAAACATTCGAAACAGCTTGCCCAAACCACGCGGAAGGAACAGAGGGTAGGCGATAGCCTTTCCTACTTCCTCCAGGAATTGAACACCCTTTGGAATTTACTATTGGAAACCAAATTGAACACGCAACAAACACAATTAACACAGAGTGCCCAGAACCCACTGTGAAGACACTAAGATGACACAGTGAATCAGAAACATTCGAAACAGCTTGCCCAAACCACGCGGAAGGGACAGAGGGTAGGCTATGGCCTTTCCTTCTTCCTCCGAGATTCTTGTCACTCTTGCCTTCTAATCTCTGAACCAGAGTATAAATTACAGCACTGGACAAATACCTCATTATATAGAAATTAGAACTGAACTGTAAGGCGGCAATGGAGTTGAGGGTCCATTGAACTGCGTACACTGCCATTACTTCGCCTCGCTTGAGGCCACATTCCTTCTGCCGGACCATCCTTTCAACGACTATCCGCATTAATAACTTGCAGGGGCTAGTTAATGGGGTGTCCAGCCTAACTGGCTGCAACCTACAGCTGCCCATTACTTGTACATGCATTTCAACAGGTGTCACCCGCATCCGGGTGTGAGTCCATCTGGGATTGCCTGTCTTCATCTAGCAATGCCTGTAGCTCGGGACGTTGGTGCTGCGATATAATTTCATGAAGAGGTCCAGCTGAGAAATCCTTATCATTATCCACACCGATATTAGCTAGGAAGTCTGCAGGCTTGTTTCCATCCCTCTTTGTGTGTTTGAAAGAGACAGCCCTGTTTTCTTGCAACCAAAGCTGAATCTGAGTTAATCTGGAAGCTAATCTCTAGCTTCTGCTTATCTTATGAACTGAGGATCCCTGTTGAAGTTTGATAGCCATGTTTATAAGAATTTGTGAATCCCCTTCTACTATCAAGGGAAAACTCTTGCTTTGCTCTGCCAGATTGAGGCCTTTCCAAAGTCCTTCTAACTCCGCAGCATTATTTGTGTTCCAGCCAATAGTTCCAAAGAAGGTGATCAAAGGATTGCCTCTAGAGTTTCTTATTATGCCTCCATAGCCTGTTTGTCCTGGATTTCCTTTCGATGCCCCATCGAAGTTCAATTGAAATGTGTTGACGGGCGGTGGTATCCATTTTGCTGTGTTTGATTGATGTTGCTCAGAGTGTGGATTAACCAGAATCCCATCTTGTATCTTTATTTGCCAATTATTCCATATTGCCCATTCCTTAGGTTGCTTCGGAAGATCCTCTTTAGACCATGCTTTTGTTGAGAGAGTTTCGCTGATGTTATTATGAAATGCTTCCCAGACTTGCTCTAGGGTAAATGATTGTTTCTTGAAAATCCTCCTGTTACGTTCTTTCCAAATATTCCACATTAGGAATCCTGGAATTATTTGCCATAGAATATTAAGAATTGTACATTGGTACGGCTCCTGAGGCCATTGTCGGATTGTTTCTCTTACATCTCCTCTAATTCTCCCTTCCTTCTGACAGCGGAAGGCCACCTTCTCCCATAGTTTTTGACTCATATGGCATGTCTGCATTAAGTGAAGCCCGGATTCTTCTTCCTTGTTGCAATTGAGGCATATAGAGGGACCTAGGAAGCCTCTTTTCCTGAGATTATCCCAAGTTAGGATTCTATTATATGATAGAAGCCATAAGAAGGTGGAGACTTTCGGCCATATAGGGGGTTTCCAAATTTTACTCCAAATTTGGTCCTTGATTATCCTGTCCCTGATTATGATTCTGTAAGCTTCCTTTGTGGTGAAGGTTCCCCTTTCTTCATACCCCCATCTTAAAGTGTCTTTCCCTGCTTGCTTTAATATCCGGCGATTTTTTAATTCTGAGTGGAGTGCTATTTGGTTGTCATTTGAGCTGTGAGGTAAGATCAGGTTTGTTTGTTTCCATTCTCTCTGCTCTTGATTGTTTGGATCCTTCCAAAATGTATTTATTTTCCCTTGAGGAGTTATCTCCCTTTCTGGGATGGTTGACAAAGTGTCTAGGAGTTTGGGTAGTTGCTGCCATGAGTCTTCCCAGAACCTGGCAGTTTGGCCGTCTTTTATCTCCCAAAAGCTGTGTTTTTGAATTAGATCTCTGTGCTGGATAGCTGAGTTCCAAATCAATGACCCCTTACTAGTCTCCATCATTCTGATTCTATCTTCTAGGGGGAGATTCCTTGTGTATTTTGCGGTCCAAAGACTTGTCCACAAATTGTTGAATTCTGAAAGCCACCTCCACCATACTTTCGCGCCCATTGTTTTATTACTTTGTTCGGGATCCCTGAGCCCTATACCTCCTGCCAATCTGGGAAGGCAGGCTTTGTCCCATCTAATGAGGGCCCATTTTCTGTTTAGGCCGGAGCTTCCCCACAAGAACTTCCTTTGCAAATTTTTGATTGTTCTTAGAACCCATTTTGGCGCAGCTAAAATGGAAAATAAATATAACGGCATTGATTGCAAAACAGCTTTTATTAGAACCACTCTGCTGGCCATATTCAGGGATCTGTAGGTCCAGAGAGACAACTTTGTTTCCAATTTCTCTAACAGAAGAGACCAAGAAGAGTGTTTAAGGGCAGACTCAGTAAGAGGTGCACCTAGGTAGGAAGAAGGGAGCGAAGCTTTTGAGAAGCCGAGAATGCGCGTAATAGCTCGTTGGGTATATAGCGGAGTGTTGAAAAAGAATATTTGGGATTTAACATTATTAATGCATGCTCCAGAGGCTTTAGAGAAGGAGTCAAGGATTGTTTTGAAAGAGTGGGCTTCTTGTACAGAAGGGTGGCCGAATAACATATTATCATCAACAAATTGTTGATGAGATATAGCCGGAAGATTATGAACAGCAATGCCTTTGAGCTTGTGCGCATGGATGGCCGCTTTGATGCTTCTGCCCAGCCCTTCGGCTAGGATGACAAATAGGAAGGGAGACAAAGGATCTCCCTGTCTTATACCACGAGAGGGACGAAAGGTGGGAGAGGGGATACCATTGATGAGTATGGAGAAAAAAGAGGATGAGATGAGGCTGCTGACCCATCTGACCCAAGGGGGATTGAAACCAAAGGCCAGGAGGGTTTTTTGCAGGTATGTCCAGCTTATACTGTCAAATGCTTTGGATAGATCAATTTTGAGTAGCATCCCAGGCTTTTTTAAAATCTTGAGAGAATGGATAATTTCGTGTGTAAGGATAATCCCATCAGTGATTTGGCGGCCCTCAACATACCCAGATTGTTCAGGAGAAATGATTAAGGGAAGCAAGGGTTTCAATCTTAAAGCAATGACCTTTGAAACAATTTTATAAATAATGTTACATAGGGCAATGGGACGATACTTATCTGGAGTATTTGATTCTGAGGACTTGGGGATCAAAGCCAGAAATGTAGCATTCATTGCTGGATACATCCATCTGAGGGATCTAGACTCCTCCACCACTTGCCAGACTTCCCATTTTATCAATTCCCAGAAGTGATGGAAGAAATTTGATGTGAAGCCATCAGGACCAGGGGCTTTCCCTGCTTTCAACTGGTTGACAGCCAATTCAACCTCTTGGAGACTAATCGGTTTGAGAAGCAGCGCGTTCTGGTCTTCATTAATGATTTTGGGGATATGCTTTGTAATGTTGTCAATGGCAGCAGATCTGTTTATGTCTGGTTCTTGACTCATCCTTTTGAAGTAGTCTACGAACTCCTTTTCAATAGCTTCATGATCCTCTAATTTACAACCTTGATCATTATTTATAAAGGAGATTTGGTTGATCATACGTCTTTGGACTGTTGTTCTATGAAAAAATTTTGTATTTTTTTCACCTTCTTTGAGCCATCTTACCCGGGATTTCTGCCTCCACAGTGTTTCTTCCTGCCTATCTCTGTCCAGTATTTGTTTCTCTATTTCCTGCTCCTTTTTCGTCAGCTCCTCGGAACGACCTTGAGAGATGATTGTTTGTTGAGTAGCCTTCATATTTTGTATGAGAATCTCTTTTGATTTAAAAATGTCACCAAAGGTAGTTTTATTCCAACGCTTGATTTCTCCTTTGAGATACTTCAGTTTCTTTTGGAAATGGGCCATTCTTGAACCTTCTGTATCTCTGAATTGTGTCCAGGTAGTCTTTATAAACTCATGAAATTTCGGATGAGATAGCCAGAAAGATTTGAATCTGAAAGGTCTGTTTAGATGGACGCCTGGTCTGTTCCAATTTAAGACTATGGGCCAATGGTCTGAACCTGAATAAGGAAGGATAGAGGCCGTGAAGTCTCCCCCCAAATGTACTGCGTTATCCGAGACCAGGAAACGATCTAAACGCGAGGATATTTGCATCATTTCTGTTCTCTTATTGCTCCATGTATAAATGCCGTTGTCCGTTGGGATATCAATCATCCAGTTATTTTGTATGAACTCTTTGAGGAGGTCACCGTCTCTGTTGATGCCGCTACGTCCTCCTTTCTTTTCATCCAGGGTAGCTATCATGTTATAGTCTCCGCCCGAGATCCATATTGGATGTGATCTGGTTGCATTCAGCTGTGTTAGTGCCTCCAGTACATTAGCTTTTTGATGTGCTTCCTGCGGAAAATAAACATTTGTTATGTGCCCGTTAATATTTGTGCCATTCAAGTGAAACTTGGCTTGGATGAAGTTTCTGTTGGCATGTATATTATCTAACTGTATGGTTCTCGAGTCCCAAAGGATTGCCAAGCCTCCAGAGGCACCTTGAGCTTCCACCGCCGATACCTGCCCTGCAGGCCACGCTTTGGCAGCTACCTTTTCTAGAACTATATTTTTACATTTGGTTTCTTGCAGAAAAATTATTGCTGGTTTCTCTGCCATTATCATGTTTTTTAATAATCTACCCTTCTTCTGGCCGTTAAGCCCTCTGATATTCCAAGATATTAATTTCATTGGGAAGGTTTAGGGTTTATGTTAAAATACCTTGATAGCTGGGCATATTTCCCTGAATCTACCATGACTTCTCCGACTTTTATCGTTCTTTCTAGCGCCGATTTCCTACCTCTTTTCTTGATGTCTTTTGCAATAAACTTTCCATCCCATTGGCTGCCAGTTTGAACCCCAAGCGAGTATTTCTTCTGAGCTTTGTGCAGTACCTCCTCGAGTTTGTGCAGTTGCGTTTCAGTTATCTTGTCGAAGTTCTTGGTTTTGCATGCAGTTTCCAAACCAATAATATCCAGTTCACCTATGTCAAATGTTTCTGTGTCTTCATCCATAATCTCTGTTTCTTGATGTTTTTCCCCCATTTCCTGAGCTTTGTCTGGTCCTGATTCAGTTAAATCCATTTCCACCTCTGGTTGACTCCATGAATTCTCTTTAGTAGTATTAGTAATTCCTCCATGGTCCTGACTTTTTCCTTTGGATTTTGCTTTAGTTTCCTTAGACGTTTCCGGAATTTGAAGAAGCTTATCTGACGTGGGAACTTGGATTTGTTGTTCTTCCTCTGCCAGAACCCCAAAGCTGTTGCTGGTTGATGGTTTTGATGAATCCTTCAAGACCTGCTTATTCTGGAGAGTCGATTTCTTATTTCCTCTTCTTCGATTAGCTACTTTGGTGAAACCATCATTGGATTGCTTGTCCTGATCTTGTTCATTGTTTGACTTGTTTAATGGACAATCGCGGAATAGATGCCCTAATGCATGGCATCTCCGGCACCTAAAAGGCACATGCTCATAGTCTATTAACTGTAGCCATTCTATGTCCTCGTGAGAGAGACTTATCTTGTCCGGCAGGGGTTTTTTCAGGTCCATATATACGCAAATCCTGGCATATGAGGTATGCTTCTTCATTTTGGTTTCTTCTGATACCTTGACAAAATCCCCCAAGACTTTCCCAATATCTTGCAGCGAATCTTCCTCCCAGTATTCCCATGGAAGAGAATACAGCCTAATCCAGACAGGTGCACAACTCAGATCCTCCTTGTCTGGGTTGAAGCGTTCTACCCATCCTTTGAGAAATAACCCTGCTGAGTTGAAAAAATAAGGTCCATTCTCGAAAACTCTGTTTCTGTCCTCCAAGCAGTTGAATACTGCTGTAAAGAAGCCTTTTGGACCCAGATGGAGGGATATATGTCCTTTTGGGTGCCATTTGTTGTTAATCCAAGTCCTTAAGGCTTTCTCATTTGGCCAAATGCCTATAAACTTTCCTATGAGGGCATGATCTCTCATATATTGGATTCTTGCATTAATTCTGTGGCTTGGGAACTCCACTTTGGGTGTATCCTTAGCTACAGGCTTGCATGTGGAGGATCTTACCTTTTGATTTTCTGGCCTTGTTTGATCATTCTGCCCTTCTGGCATATCCTCAGTCTCCGGATCATGCGTGTTCTGGTTCTGTCCTTCATCTCTCTGATTGTCGCTTTGCTCCGCAGTTTTTAGAGGGTCCCCTCCAGCCCCCTGTCGGGGGTCCATTACTGCGGCCTTCAGTTCTTATTGTCCTTTGTGAGCAGCGTGTCCAAGAAGGTTGAGCCTTCGCTCCTGCAGTCCGCCTGCCAGAGCAGGTCTGCAGCTACCCTAGCTGCCGCGCGCTGCGTTCATGATCGCCCTAGGGTTATCTCCGCTATTTCGTACATTTTTCAAATGATTTACTGTATAAATACAAAGTAAAAATATAAAATGTATAGTAAAAAGTAAAAGGGCACAGTAAAAGGATATTGACAAGTCAGCTAGGTCAAAGTGTATTAGATAAAAGTGTAGCAGTTGAAAGATCAGAGTGAATAGAGCATCTAGCGTGAATACCAAATAGCAAAGCAGATTAAAAGACAAAAGATCAAAGATTAAAGCGAGAATAGCCTAATAAACAGGGACAACAAGCATCAGCTCAATAGATGTCTCTATCTTCTTGCATGAAGATTTTTCTTTCTCCTAGATTAGTTCCCAAGACAGTTTGGGATATTTTGTAAAATATTTTTGTATAAATACTTCATAATTCGAAGTATTGAGTGTGGATTGTTAAACATTTGTAAATTTATTTTGATCATAAACTTGAGGGTTATTGTACAAATTTTCAAGTCAACATACTAGAGCAAGTAATAAAGAGATTGCATTACAGGATTCATGTTTAGAGCTATTATAGTGAAGTATTTTCTTTGTCAATTTGTTATTCTCTTATGTTTTCCATAAACTTAAATTTTTTCTAAAGTTGAATGAATTAACTGGAAATTTATCTCAGAAATTGTTTAAGTACACTCTATTTTCCACAGTTAATCATTTACATGTTTTCTTCTTATATCCAGATCTGAGAATCCTTAATTTCTCTCCCATCCCGGTTAACCTCTTTCACTTTCTTCATAATCTGGCCTAAGGAACCCTTTATTCCTCTTTGGATCCGATGGATAACCACTTCACCATCCAGTATTGAGATCTGAAGTAACTCTACTATCTTGCCCTGTAGACACTATTTTTAGAACTTGATCCAGTCTTGTTTGTCTGACATTTGACCCCATAGCCCAATGGTAAAAAGACAACCCTTTTTCATCTAAGTAAGTGATCCCACCACCAAATCTAAATCAAAACCCAAGCACAATCATAACTAGCCTAAAATCAAATAACTAAACAAAGTTAAATAAAAAAGAGAGAGCCCTCTCTGAGGTTAGGAAGGCTAGATTCTAATCTCCAAAGTTGGTTTGTGGTTACCTCTATCATTTCTTTTTCTAACAACTTAGAAGAAATTTTGGACTGATAACAATGATGACATGGAAACATCATAGAGTGCTACATGTCATGCACAATCAACACTTTTGGGTGGCCAATTAGGCCAGATTTGGGTGGCACATGGTACCACTCAGCTAGTGCCATGTGTCACAGATGATGTCATGGTGACTACATCTTGCTAATGACCATGGAACCTAAGGACTAGGTCATTTGGAGAAAGAAGGCCTAGCCCAAGGCCATGACTAAGCACAAAAGTCGGTCATATGGAGAGTTTATGTTGGCCCCAAATTAGTTTATTGTTTGCCATAATTGATTTCATGTTGGATCCATTTGGAGGATGGACCACACTGAATTGTATATATACATGAGCGTTATGGATTGACAGTAAGATCACTCATTTCTATACAACAAGTAGTGCAAGTGGAACAATGATGAATTGTGAAGGTGTTGCTTCTATAGTTTCACAGTCAAGTTGCAACCTATGGTTTGGTTCTAGTATGCTTGGAACAATTTCAATTATAGCTCATTGGAATAGTTTTGGTTATGGTTCATTGGCACAACTTTGATTCTGGTGTTGGTTGATATCCTTGGCATATTTTTGGTTTGTTGATATCATTAGAATTGTTTTGGTTCTATCTCATTCGTATAATTTTGGTTCCATTCACTGACGTAGTTTTGGTTCCAATGTTGGTTGATATTATTAGCACAATTTTGGTTCTAGCTCATTTGCAAAGTTTTGATTCCATTTGTTGGCATGTTTTTGGTTCTTGTTGTTCAAAAATAGTAACTAGTGTCGGTCTTCATGATGTAATAAATTATAATTTTTATCATTGATATATTTATTAAATTCATTTTTATTATTGTTTCTTTTCAGTCAAAGCATGTTCTTCATGCTTATAGAGTCAAAAGAGTCAAAGATAATTTATTATGAGTCAAAATAAATGTATTTGAGTCAAGTCACATTTGGACTTTTTGTAAAGAAAAGAAAAATAATTTTATTTTTTAGTCAAAGAGTCAATACAAGACCAAGTCAGCCCTCCTTGGACAAGTCAGCCTATGTGGCAGCTATTCGACCCTCCTATACAATGATAGATACAAGATACTTCAACCTCTTGGAAGACCACTCACCAATCATCACAACACATTGATTTTTGTGCAAGAACAAGAAGAAAAATCAGTCGAAGTCAAAAGAGAGAAAAGAGTGTCAAAGGAAAGAGAGAACTCATATTTTTTTCCCTAGTTCTTCTCACATGGGAAATTTATGCAGTTTTTCTAAGGCTATTATGAGGCTAAAATTTGACCTTCATTGTAGGACTGAAATTTTATGTGGTTTGACTAGATTTCAAATATTTGACCAATGGTGACTATTTTTACTTTGACTTGATTAGAGGAGACTTGGAGGAGGGTTGAATTGGATCTTTGTGATATTCTTGGTCTTGGTATTGAGTCTTGGATATCTCATTTTGATATGATTCTATAAGAGAAGGATTGTTGGTTTTCCCCCTTTTGGGGTTTTCCCTAGCTTGGAGCCTTAATTTCTGGTGTTTGTTTTGTGATCTTTATGATTTGAAGTTTTATATAATTGCTTGACGAAGAGAAAATAGGTTATTAAGAAGACAACTAATCAAGCATTAAATTATCTAGTACTTGGTTTCTCAACATGGTTTCAGAGCTAAGATGAAGGAAGTAAGCTTGAAGATAACAGATTGTTGGCACTCTTGTTTGAATACATATTTGCATCTATTATATCTTCTCTCTCTTTTCGATGGAAAGGTACATGAAAGAAGGTCTCAAGGCTCTAAGGAGTCTCTTTAAATATATCAAAGGAAACATTGTTGGCTTCATCTTAATCTATCTAAGGAAATAAAGGATGGAAGCCTCTACTCTGCACTTATAGTTTTATTTTAAGATGAAAGAATGTGGGTAATTGATAGTGGAGCTTCAACGCATATGACGTGTGAATATCGACATCTTAATACCTTATCTAAAGGAATATTTTCTCACAAAGTAAAACTTGGAGACAATAATAACTATTCGGTCAAAGGGACTGGATATACCTCCCGGGCGCTAGAATCCGATGGGAAAATTCATCTCAACAACATCCTTTATGTCCCATGTTTGAAAAACAAATTTCTTTCTATTTCTTTTTTAGAAAATAAAGGAGACAAGGTAGCATTTATTGATGGCAAAGTAATTGTTTGGGCAAAGGGATCTTGTATAGAAAATGCAAGGGCTATTGGGATTTTTGGTTGTATAAACTTCTAACTACTCCTCATCAATATTTAGTACATTTCAACATCAATCCTTCTGGGTTATGACATAGAAGGTATATCCATCTCCATTACAAAATATTTCCATCCTTGAATCAAATGGTAACATGTATACCCCAATTAAGGAAAGAGCTTGAAGGAGTCTGTAAAGGGTGTTCCCTTGGCATAAATGTGAAGACATTTTTTCCTAGTAGTGACTCAAGTAAAATCATTTGGTGGTCATCAATACTATGTAACATTTATTTATGATCATTTAATAAAGACTTGGATATATTTCTTGAAGTCTAAAGATGAATTATTCAAAAAATTCCAAGAGTTCAAGGAAGAAGTGGAGAATATGACATAAAAGAATATCAAGAATATAAGATTAAACAATGGAGGAGAATATACATCTAAAGACCTTATGGCCTTTTACAAAGAACTTGGGATTAAGAGGGAGCCAATAGTCCCTTAAAATCCTGAACAATATGGTGTATCCAAAAGGGAGAATTAATCTATTGAAGAATGTGTAAGCCATGCTACATGACCAAGAACTTCCCAAGTTCTTCTGGGGAGAATCCTCTATGCAAAAGACTACATTCAAAATAGAAACCCTCACAGAATCCTAGACAATATAACCTTGAAATAAGCATTTAGTGGAAAGAAGCCTAATGTTGATCAACTAAAAATTTTTGGATGTCCTGTCTACCTTCATACTCCTAAGGATAAAAGGAAGAAATTAGACCATGCAGGTTTGAAAGGAATCTTCATTGGTTATAGCACCTTGTCTAAAGCATATAGAATCTACATCAAGGAAGAACATCATATTGAAGTAAGAAAAAACGTTACAATTGATGAAAATGTTGCATGCAAGAAGTCAATGGATATTCCCATTGAATCTAATTAAGAAGACGGACTTATCTTTCCCAATGAAGGGATTCCAAAGAAACACAATCCTCCAAAACCTACAATTGATCATCATGAAGAACCAAAAGGACCAAGCGAACCTGTACAACATATCATCACTCCAGAAACTCAAAAAATATCATCTTAGTTAAGATCAACTCTACAAGAAGCCAAAGGACATGAAACAACAAAATGAATATTCAGAGAAAGCAGGAGACCCAAGAGATATTTAGGTTATACAACATATATGAACAAAATAATTGAAGTAGAACCTACCTCTTACGAAAAGGAAGTTGAACATCAAGTATGGAAGAATGCAATGTTATAAGAATACCAATAAATAATGAAGAATAATGTTTGGGAAATTGTTCCTAGATCAAAGGAGAAATCAATTGTGACTTCCAAGTGGGTTTACAAAATCAAACATGCAACTGATAGGAGTATTGACAAATATATGGCTAGAATTGTGGCTAGAGGATTCTCTCAACAAGAAGGAATTAATTATGAGGAAACCTTTTCTCCACCAGCTAGGCACACAAAAATTAGATCACTCATCTCCATTGCAGCTTCTATTGGATGGGATATATATCAAATGGATGTAAAGAAAAATTTTCTTAATGGCACAATTCATGATGAAATCTACATTAGGAAACCTCAAGGATTTGAAGTGCAAGGAAAATAAACTCATGTTTGCAGGTTAAAGAATTCTTTGTATGGCTTAAAACAAGCCCCTAGAGCATGGTATGCAAGAATGAATGCTTAGCTATTAAGACTTGGTTTCATTAAAAGTACTACAGATATGAACCTCTACATCAAGATAGTAAAGAATGAACCCACGATCATGTTACTTTATGTGGATGACTTACTAATAGCAAGTGTGGAGCATCATATTCATCATTGCAAGAATGAAATAACAACTAAATTTGATATGAACATCTTGGACTAATTCACTATTACCTAGGACTTGAATTTTGGTAGAAATCTAGCGAGATTTATCTTGGTCAAGGAAAATATGTGATTAAGATTCTACATAAATTTGGGATGATGGATAGTAAACCCATGAAAATAACTATGATCACCAATTTGAAGAAGCTAAGGAGTTCAAACTCAAGTTTTGTTGATCCAACACCTTACTGACAACTGATTGGTTCTCTAATGTACCTCGTTAACACCTGGCCAAATATATCTTTCATAGTAAACACTCTTAGGAAGTTTTAAATAGAGCCCAAACATGATCATTGGGTAGAATCCAAACACATCTTAATATATCTCTATGGTACCATACATCATTTCTTGAGATACATTATAGGAAATTAGATTCAATTATTGTAGTGTTGCAATTTATGTCAACAGGGTCATGGTGATACTTGTTGTATGCTTATGTAAATCTAATGATGATGTTTGATGAGTGATTGGTGGTTTCACTGTTCATCTAGTTGGCATTGATGTCAACTTGTTTGTGGCATGACTTAGTGGACGTGATTTGGAGGATGAGTAGAGATGGTTGCAAGGCATGGTATGATGACTTGTCATAGGTTGATGATGATGCTACAAAGTTGAAGATGTTGCTACTGCAGGAGGTTGGATTGATGCTACAAGTGTTGAATATGCTTCTATATTTGTTGGAAGCATTAGAGATGTTTCTATAGGTGTTGGAGGTGCCTCTACCAGTGTTGGAGGCAGTTAGATGACTTGATGCTACTGTTGCAGGTGTTGGAGATGCTGCTATAGGTGTTGGAGATGTTGCTATAGGTGTTGGAGGTGTTTGCATAGGTTGTCATTATTTCTTGAGGAATTGGAGGTGTTTGTCTTGATGAGGAGTTTGGCAGACTAGAGCTTCCATTTCACTAACTTGTTGTAGAAGTTATTGACCTATTTCGTCAATTGCAGACTTGTTACAAAGACATGGAGGTGTGTTTAGGAGTTGATGGTGTTCAAGAAGTTATGGCAGAGCTTTGAGTTGCTTTGATTAAGTTTTCTTCCATCTTCTACCCCATTCGCATGGATGATGGGTCATGAGAGTGACTAAAGTTTCTAGTCGCTAGGAGATAGACCCGTGTGTGCCATTGAAGAGCTCCAATTGAGTTTATCTAGTGTTGTGCATAAGACTAAACTTTTTCACGGAAATTTCTCTGCATTCCTCATGCAACTCAGGTAATTTTTGTATTGCCACAATGTTCTTGATCAAAACTTTTTAGTATATGGTTGGAAAAGGTAGTGGCACCTCTAGAAGCTAATCAAAGTTGAAAATATCAAAAGGCAAGTGGAGTGAGTGGCTTGATCAAGCCAATGAGCCAAATCCAGGTCAGATAAAGCATATGAACATAGTTTGTAGAACTCAGTAGTTCTTGGTAATTATTGAGTTGAGAACCTCAGCTAATCCATATATTGGTGGGATCTCAATGTTAGTATGGTTGATTATCTTGTGGAGTTGAGTGAGTGAGATATTGGAGGATTGTGTGCAAGCTGTGTGAGGGTTGTGTGATGCAATTTTTCAAAAGTAGTTGCAGGTGTTGCAGCAGTTAGATGAAGCATGTTTCAACCAACATTTTAAGCAGATAACGAGAAGATGAAGTAGAGATTGATTGTAGATCTTGTTCGTGTTTGGTAACAACTTGTTTATTCACTAGTTTGTTAGTTGTGTGCAGTAGCTATTTGTGAGTATATTTATTATTATAGAGAGGTTTTGCTGATGTATTATACAAATTATTTTATACAGTATTGTTGATATTGTGTACCTGTTTTTGGTGTGGATTTGGTTTTTGATTGTGTTCCTTGATGATACGTTGTTGTAGTGCTCATGTTGAGTAGTTCTCAGTTCTAGTATGAAAATGTATGAAACAAGAACCACATAGAGGAGTGGAGTTGGAGGACTATGGTGAAATCAATATAAGTGAGAAATTTTCTCAATCTAATGGTGGTTTGATAGTTCATAAGAAATTGGGTGATGCTTGTTCGTCATGGTGGCTTCCAGCAGATCAAAGTTTATAGAGTCGATTGATAATTCAGGAGTAACTGGGTGAGGATCATTGGTCGTGGTGGCTTCTAGCATATGGTCATCCATAGATCTGCATGAGAAAGAGTCTCCATTTGATAGTAGCCAATGGTAACTCTATGTAAACAATTTTCTTGACATAATAAAATTTGGGCAACGCAGCACGAACAAGTGGTCGTTTTTCCCTAGAAAGGGTTTTCCACCAAAAATACTTGTGTCTATTTGTTAAATGTTTCCATGGTTTCTGGTTTATGTTTGATGCACTAATTTATGATTATGTGTTTTAGTTTATGCATGAATAATAAATAATAGTTTGGAGTAAAAGTTATAAGTTCTTTCACTACCAATTCCCCCCCCCCCCAAGTAGTGATCTAGTTTCCAACAATTGGTATTAGAACAAGGATCTTAGTTGTAGTTTGATTGTTGGAGAATGGATCTAGGAGTTTTGGGAAAAAAAACTGCAAATTTTTTGAAATGGATTGGCAAGGAATTCCAATGCTTTATGAAGGTAAATTTGCAACTTGGAGGATGAAATTAGATTCATATTTTCCATCTCTTGATGAAAATGTTTTGTTTTCAGTAGAATATGGAGTTAGAGATGAATTTAATGATAAATATAAAGGGATTATATTGAATGGGATTTCAAAATCTAACATTTTTTTTGTGAGACACTGTGAGACTGCCAAAGAGATGTTGGATGGCTTGCAATGTTTGTTTCTTGGAGGAAAATTTCAAATTTCAGAGATGGAGAAGAAAGGAAAGGATTCAACACATATTGCAGTGCTAAACGATGCCTCCTCACAAGAGGAATATGGAATTACAATTGCTCAGAAGAAGATACTAAAATCCCTAGTGATAGCAGTGATAGATCGAGCATCAATCTTGACATACAATAAAGAGAGATCAACAACAAAGATGATGAGAAATCCAAGATAATGGCACTAGAAGAAGAGATTCAAAGGCTCATGGATGAAAATAAATATCAAAGAATATTATTGCAATTTTTTTATGAAAATGAGTGTGATTTCAAAGAAGAAATTTCATATATGAAAACTTAGCTAGAAGAAGGAAGAAAAATAAAAAATGGATTGAGGAAGCAATACAAGGAGTTGGAGGAGGAGTGCCAAAAATTGAAAGTTGAAGCATAATTTGCAAGAGAAGAATTAGAAAGGATCAAATCTAATGCTAAGGCAACAAGGAGAAAATTAGAAAATGTTGGAGTAACAAGTAGCAGAAGGAAAAAAGAGAATCATCAACAAAATCACCAAACATGCAAGAACTAGAAGAATAAGAGGAGGCTAAAAAATGAATAGAATTGGAAATTGTTACAACTGTGGAATTCACGAAAAATATAACAACAATGTGTAGTAATGGAGAGATCAAACCTTCTCACCAAAAGGAGCATCAAAAGGAGATGCAACCTAAAGCATGCATGCAAAGAAGATCTCCATTTTTCAGGTATAATAATCTTTTTTTTGGTTATTGTTTCTCATGCAATGATTTTGGGCATAGGGCTATTGATTGCAGGGCACATGCAAGGAATATAAATTATATCAATAGAAGATATCAGTCTATTCCTCTATTCCTTTGTCACATAAAATGTTTTTTGTGTGACAATATTGGCCATAAGGCCAAGGATTGCAAGTTGCCCATGTGTTACAGGAGATCCAATCAGAGAGAGGAAAATATGCAAGGCCAAATCCACAAGAAGAATAAGGATCAACAAATGAAAGTTTTGAGGAGAAAAGAGAAGAAAGGAGCTCCCATAAAAAACTACTGCCTAAATTGTCTTAGGCGGAGCATATGGTTGCTTTATGAGTTGCATGTAGATTCTTGGATGTGTATCCATATCTTAGAGAGTACATGAAGACAAATCTACATATTGTAGGAGATGCATGAGTTCAAAGGGAGTTCATGAGGTTTGAAGTGAATTTTCATTTCTGATCTATTTCATTCGAGTTTGATTATAGTTGGATAAAATTTTACTAATAGTTTTTGTAGAAGCTACACATTGAGATGTTTTAATTTTCTTGGATTGTTTTGGGAAGTTTTAGTGTTCTTGGATAAATGCCTAATCCCTCTAGACTAGTAGCTTAATCTAGAAACAACAGTACAAATCATTCTCTACCTTTTCTATAAACAATAGATAAAATAAGAGAACAGAGAACCTACTTGTAGCTTCCGCTTGTTCCTTATCTCCCTTGACCGATTCTGTTGCTCCTTCCCATACTTAAGCCACTTGAGAAGTACCTGCACACAGACAGAAACAAGAACCCATCAAAGCATATGATAATGATCTATTGATTAAACATAGCATGGAATCAAGTACATGATAAGCATATGAAAGCATCAAAAGACAATACAAGCATATGGAAAAAGCTTTGAACACTTTATTAGTGAAAGGAAGAGTTACAACCCAATTTGCTTGATTCAGCATCACTCCTCCAGTTCAATCCCATCCTCTCCTCACAACAAGAAAGAAACCTTGACATCATTACAATACTATCAACTCAAAACTCATATCAACAGCATCTCCCTACCATTCAATAATTTCCAGCCCCTGATCACTTAGATGAGTGGTCTTTTTATAGGTGAATGAAGGAAGTTATGCCATTAATGGTGATAATGAATGCCCTCCTATATTTAGAAATCAGTTCCATGGAAGAAGGGATAAGGGGATTGATGTTCCTTAACTCCCTTCCTCATCCGAATGCGAACTCAAAGGAGTGGGTAGTTTTGAGAAACTTCTAGAGGCATTGAATGGATAAGGAATCTTTCAAACCCTCACGGAAATTCACTCAAATTCACCCAGCGCAAGCCAAAGAGGGACCAAGTGCACTGTATAGCATCCTGACAGTGTATGGTTTGCATTTCAGCGCACCCTAATGAAGGCCTACCTGTGTTGATCTTCTTAGAGGCAGTTTTTGGATGTTTTCAGTGATGGAACTTCTTGGGAAGTGCGGCATTCTGATGACTAACTTCTTTAGGGCATGTAACAACTGCATTAGGGGTTGATAGTCCTGTTGAGGGCCCTGAAATCGGGTCAATAACAAGGGGGATACCCACCCGGTCCGGAACCTGGTTGGCGGCTCCTTGCCCGTTTGATGTAGCGGGTCCGACTGGGGGTAACGAGACCAGCTTCCCGATGCATGGGATGTGTGTGTGTGTAGAGTTTGATTATGTTGATTCTGGAAGCATTCTAAAACTAATATAAATCTAACTTGCAAACTGATTCTAAGCTATTGTAATCTAATGAAAACAACATATGTAATCTACACTAACCCGGGATATATCTTTTCCATTATGCGATTTAGAAATATTTCATATAATAACTGGTAATAAAGATCATTCAGTTATCACAAGAATATAAACCATTTAAGATGAACCATTCTGCATAAGAAGTTAAACAAAACAGTTGTGAACAGCATATCACATAAATAAATCATTCATATGTCAAGCATAAATAAATGAGTCCACCGTACAAAAGTGCCAAATGATAACCCATATGCTCATACATTAACATATAAACAACATCAGCTGCATATCACTCTAAGAATATAAGCAGAAATTCGTCAAGAGATAAAAGTACCATTTATGACTGATTTTTACTCACAACACATATTTCATTAAATTTGGAAATTTTTCATTACAAGTACTTCACTAGAATTTTTTTTTTTTGTTATTTTGAAATTCTAGATCCACTATTTAATTCCAAATTTAATGAAATATGTGTTTCACAGACTTCAAGCAATAATGATTTATCTCTACTTGTTCTAATATCTACTAAGAGTACAGTAGTGCAACATCAGTAGCAGACATTAAAATGCAAACATAAATAAATCTCGATCCTTCCATTCATCAAAACCTCCTCTGAGGGTGCAAAAGTGCATGTTCCGAGGACAAGTTTTTGACAAATTTCTGGACCCTTCTCCAATGCAATGAGAAGGGTTAAAATACTACTTCCTAATTCTAATAATAGTATTATTACAAAATTGAGGATACGGTTCTCAAATGACCGCCCTTTTTCTAATTTAGTTAAAAAGGAAAAAACAAGATTCTAAATGAAATTACTTGTGAACTTGGTCTTTGAAGTTGCAGTTGTCAAGCATAGGCTTGAGAAGAGTAGGCTGGTTGATTTCTGCGCTTAGTTGGGCTGCGAAAACGGCATCCATAAGAGCTGGCGCTACCTTCTCGGTCTTTTCTCTTGTTTCGGAGCTTTGAGCTTTGTTCTTCTTTCCCATTTCGCTTTGCGCTTCTGTCTGATTTGCCTTCGCACTTTGCTCCTGCAGGTTACGAGTGAAATGGAAAGACTGATCAGAAAGGTGATGGGAGAGTTTTAAATGCAAGAGATAATCAGATATGCCACCTTACGTGAAGCAAATCCGCATCAAGGCATGCGTCTTTATTCCACTTAATAACTGACAACTAATTTATTACTATCATTAAAAGCGCATAATTTCAAGTCAGGTTATAGTAAGTGGCTTTTCTTTGAGTGACGTGCCCGAAGGATTCGTACTAAGGTGCTTTATGATTTACCAACGTACCCTTGCATGTCGCGCAATCGCAAATCGCAGTGGTCGCAATATCGCAGATCGCTATATCGCAGATCGCAATAATTCAATGTTTGCCAAACTTCGCCTGCCTCATTTCTGCGATATGCGATCGCGCGATCGCATATCGGCGGATTTGTAAGCTTTTCTTTATGGATGCTAGTATGTTGCGATGCGATGTTGTTATTAACACTGGGGTGGCGCGCATATTGGTCTTTAGAAGGGAAATGAAGGTGTTTCTTATCCTTTTGTTATGCGACCTTAAAGATTTGCTTTCATGAACATAGGCTTAGATTTAAGACATTCAAGAAACCTTTTCTAAGCGTATGGTTGTAACTTCAAAAAGAAATCCTTGCTTTTCCTAAAAAAATAACTAAGGGTCCCCATTCATTCAGTATCGTGGCTGATACTAGATTGAACGAGGGGGGTTGTTGCTGGCCACAACAATTGGCGATTCACTTGGGAGAACCAGTTATCTCTGCTCTTTTTCTATTGACGTTTTCAAACTTCTAAAAAAAAGTTTTCTCATGAAATTTGAACTTTATTATAAAAAAACAAATGATACTTCAAAGCGTCAATGATGTTTTGTTTCAGCCCCATTCTAGCTCAATTACTTGCATCCCCAGATTGTATTCGAATTTAAATCAGTCATTACTTGGCCTTGTAAAACATAAAAATAAAGTGTTCTCTATGTATCATTCCTTCTTAAATATGCTCCTTTGTCGCAGGTAGAGCCACTGCTGCCAGCAGGCGTCCATAGCCTCGACAGGGTTACCTATTATCCAGGAATGATCCTTTATCCTGCCTCAGGTTATTTACAACTTTTTCAGAAAGAATCCCTTTCTTGATGCTTTTTCCTTTTTTATTCTCTAAAGAACAATGTCTTGGTTTGGTGGCCAAATTATGACACAGTCATTCACCTGATTTACACTTTTGCTGAGCAAGCTGGCTCGTGATGAGACCCCTTGTCTTTTGATTGCAACAATCTTGAGTCATTGCCCTGTTTTGGTAGACAGTTTTGGCAAAGTCAGAAAGTTATAATATCTGTGATCATGATAAGTTGGCTCGTGATGAGACCTCTTATTCTTTGAGATATAGCATCTTTTTAGGTCATTCCTCTGAATGTTGTGTTTTCCTTCAGCAGGGAGGAAGTCAAATTTTCTTTCCTTAAGAAAGTTCTGGACGACAATGATAGGGCTGCTTTTGGTAATGGCTGCTTTCACAGAGAATCTTTATTTTAATATTGATACCTTTCATTGCGCTGACCTAAAACAGATCCTTCACTGAGATAGCTTTCTTTTAAATTTTTTGGAGTTGAAACTATCATCATTTCTGGGTCAAAGTTCTATCGATAATAAAGATCAAATTCTCAAAAGATTTGTTGTTCATAGGAGCCGAAGTCCAAAATCTTTAACAGAGACAAGGTGTCCTTAGTAAACGTCAAATGCCGTTTAGCCAGAACAAACATTACTTGAGAGAGGCAAACATTCCCTAGGGTCATGTAGAGAATATAAATAACTTTGCCTATCAATTATTGAAAGCAAAACTAACAACCTAGCTAGACTACTCCTACTCCTATTCTAACTATATACAGGAAATAACTAAGTAAAATGATATTTCCAATGGAACCAACGATTCATTATTATTCCTAGCCGTATGAATCTTCCAAGCATCAGTAAAAAGAACCGAATTTCCCTTGGATCGAAATTGTTGGCTAGGGAATAAGAACCTACAACCTCAATTGGAATTCTGTCTGATTTTCTTTTCTCATGAGAAGTTTTTTCCAACTGAGTACCTATTGGATCATAAAAATTAGGATGAATTTCTGATGTGAATTGGTGATCTTTCAATAGGAGGGATAACGAGTCAAATTGTGAAAAGGGTTTTTCAGTTTCGATGGCTTGTAACCCGTTGCTTGTTGACGTTGAGCTTTTAGCGATTTCGTTTGAAATGAAAGTTCTCATATATAAATCGCTAAAATATAATCTATCAAAAATTTGAAAATTTAAAAAGAAATCCGATTTTGTACAGAATGAATGCAAGTGAGAAAGAAATGATTGGGTATTTATACAAATAGTGTTATCGCACAACTGGGAGTTACCTGCAACTTTTTGCTTTTCACAAGAACTGGCCAGTTTTTGTGAATCAGGAACTAGGTTATGATTGCGAACAGGGACGGAGCTTTCCTCTTGATATGAATCATAGATCGGAGTATTGTCTTGGATAGTAGAATTATTCAAATGAGCTTTTGCTTTGAGATGAGGGCCAGATGGAATAATTCCTGATCTAAGATGTTCTTTATTAACTGACCCTAGATGAGTTACTTGTGATAACTCAACATTATCACAATTGTTAAAGAAACTATCACAAAAGACTTTACAATTTTCCCTAGGTTCCTCTTTTTCATTATATGTTTTCAGACAAGGGAGGTCAGGCAACTCTCGTTTGATATTAATCAAAGGCTGTGTGAAAGTGGTCTCTTTATTTTGAAAACCCAATGATGATTTGTTTGAATAACCCTCTGTGTCTGTTGAGATATGCTTGATATTATGAGGGGGAAAATCGTCATCACTAAAAACATTGGGGTAAAGAGAAAAATGCGAATCTGGAATAATGCATTTAAAAACATCAAATAAATTTTGTTCATCAGATTCACTATAAGCATCGGGCTTTAGATCATACCTTTTCGTGCCGATATTTTTTGAAAGAGAAACAGTTGGTGGATCTAACCTTGGCATCAGCATTTGTTGATTTGAAACGATATTGTCTGACTCTATGTCAAAGTCATCTTCTGGTTCCAAGGTAGTTTCCCTTTCAGTATTTTCGTCTTTGTTTTCTGGTACTAGAGCATGCAAGACTCCTAGGCTAATCTCTGTTTGGTCAGATACAGGAGGTAGGAAATACTCATCACAATCTGAAGATTCTTCATCTGTGAGCTCATTCTCGAGGTCATATTGTAGACATTTAAGATGAAATCGCATATTGAAATCCTTTACGGGTTCGTCTTGTTTCCGTAGATAGTCGATTTCATCATAGACCTGGTCGTATTCATAGCAATCAAATTCCAAGATGAAAGTCCTAACGAATTGGTCCCAGCTGTGGATTGATGCAACTGGGAGGTTTCTGCACCATTTTCTAGCTTCCGCTGTGAATGTAAGAGTAAAAACCCTGCACAAAACGCCTTCATCAATTTTCTGAATATCAGAACTCGAAACTCTTTGAATGAATTGCAGGGCATGGTGAAATGCAGAAGAATTATTCTTACCATTGAATTTTACCTGAGACAATAGCCTTACCACATCTGGTGGAGTGTTGGAAGAGGCAGGAACATGGATGCAACTCCAAATAGGGATTCTATGAGCAGCCATCCTGTTTTCAAGATTTCTAATTTAAAAACATTCCAACAGACAATATGCTCAGGCCCTCCTTCTAGCGCCAAATATGTTGAGGGCCCCGAAATCGGGTCAACAACAAGGGGGATACATACCCGATCCGGAACCTGGTTGGCGGCTCCTTGCCCGTTTGATGTAGCGGGTCCGACTGGGGGTAACGGGACCAGCTTCCCGATGCATGGGATGTGTGTGTGTGTAGAGTTTGATTATGTTGATTCTGGAAGCATTCTAAAACTAATATAAATCTAACTTGCAAACTGATTCTAAGATATTGTAATCTAATGAAAACAACATATGTAATCTACACTAACCCGGGATATATCTTTTCCATTATGCGATTTAGAAAGATTTCATATAATAACTGGTAATAAAGATCATTCAGTTATCACAAGAATATAAACCATTTAAGATTAACCATTCTGCATAAGAAGTTAAACAAAACAGTTGTGAACAGCATATCGCATAAATAAATCATTCATATGTCAAGCATAAATAAATGAGTCCACCGTACAAAAGTGCCAAATGATAACCCATATGCTCATACATTAACATATAAACAACATCAGCTGCATATCACTCTAAGAATATAAGCAGAAATTTGTCAAGAGATAAAAGTACCATTTATGACTGATTTTTACTCACATACTTCAAGCAATAACGATTTATCTCTACTTGTTCTAATATCTACTAAGAGTACAGTAGTGCAACATCAGTAGCAGACATTAAAATGCAAACATAAATAAATCTCGATCCTTCCATTCATCAAAACCTCCTCTGAGGGTGCAGAAGTGCATGTTCCGGGGACAAGTTTTTGACAAATTTCTGGACCCTTCTCCAATGCAATGAGAAGGGTTAAAATACTACTTCCTAATTCTAATAATAGTATTATTACAAAATTGAGGATACGGTTCTCAAATGACCGCCCTTTTTCTAATTTAGTTAAAAAGGAAAAAACAAGATTCTAAATGAAATTACTTGTGAACTTGGTCTTTGAAGTTGCAGCTGTCAAGCATAGGCTTGAGAAGAGTAGGCTGGTTGATTTCTGCGCTTAGTTGGGCTGCGAAAACGGCATCCATAAGAGCTGGCGCTACCTTCTCGGTCTTTTCTCTTGTTTCGGAGCTTTGAGCTTTGTTCTTCTTTCCCATTTCGCTTTGCGCTTCTGTCTGATTTTCCTTCGCACTTTGCTCCTGCAGGTTACGAGTGAAATGGAAAGACTGATCAGAAAGGTGATGGGAGAGTTTTAAATGCAAGAGATAATCAGATATGCCACCTTACGTGAAGCAAATCCGCATCAAGGCACGCGTCTTTATTCCACTTAATAATTGACAACTAATTTATTACTATCATTAAAAGCGCATAATTTCAAGTCAGGTTATAGTAAGTGGCTTTTCTTTGAGTGACGTGCCCGAAGGATTCGTACTAAGGTGCTTTATGATTTGCCAACGTACCCTTGCATGTCGCGCAATCGCAAATTGCAGCGGTCGCAATATCGCAGATCGCTATATCGCAGATCGCAATAATTCAATGTTTGCCAAACTTCGCCTGCCTCATTTCTGCGATATGCAATCGCGTGATCGCGATATCGCATATCGGTAGATTTGTAAGCTTTTCTTTATGGATGCTAGTATGTTGCGATGCGATGTTGTTATTAACACTGGGGCGGCGCGCATATTGGTCTTTAGAAGGGAAATGAAGGTGTTTCTTATCCTTTTGTTATGCGACCTTAAAGATTTGCTTTCATGAACACAGGCTTAGACTTAAGACATTCAAGAAACCTTTTCTAAGCGTATGGTTGTAACTTCAAAAAGAAATCCTTGCTTTTCCTAAAAAAATAACTAAGGGTCCCCATTCATTTAGTATCGTGGCTGATACTAGATTGAACGAGGGGGGTTGTTGCTGACCACAACAAGTCCCTACTTGTATTGATCTATAAGTTGGGGTTGATGTGCCCAAATGGATCTGTAACAGTTGCCTCCTAAAGCATGAAGTCGTAAATATATATGTCGAGTGAAATGCTTTATCACGAGGAGAGGAGGTTTTGAAACGGAAGGTGACCTACATCAATTACAATACATATATCATGATAATTTGATTTTTCTCATGAACTAGCTGAGGGAAGGCATACCCATGCTCAGCTTATAAACTTTCATTACATGTACAGATATAGACCCATGAATGGTTGATCATGAATGTAAGGCCATTGTACATTTCATTTAGTACTCCTGAAAATATCGCAGCCCGGATGGATGAAACTAGATCTGAGGTCTTCAATCTCGTTCAATCTTTTGCTCAAGTACAAGTCTAACCATGTGAATAGATGTTCTGAAGTCGAACATGGAAAGACATCGTCTGATTACTAGCCAATGATGTAAGCCTTTAACAAACGCGAGAGGAATCACCAATAATGATAATGACCCTCAAGATACTATAGTACATTTCTCATTGGTGTGAATAAATTATTTGATGTCAAACACCATACAAAGTCTTTCAGTTGAAGGCCATTGATGTCAACCTATCACCGGAAGCGAGAAACCTCCCATTGATGTATGCAAGCTTCAAGGTACTAAAGGGGTGTTTCTAAATCAACTTCTTGGATGATGTGCTGATGTTGACAAGAAGCGACTCGTCGCAGGAGGGCCTAGATGTATCCCACATCTACAACAAGAAACGAGATAAATGATTTTGGAGATGAAAAATTGACTGACGACACAAGGTTCAGGAATGGCGGTCATGAAAATGAAGGTTTAAAGTATTGCAAAGGATGAAGTTTGAACTGAATGACTTCTCTTGAACATGTCGATGACACTAAGATGAATTGGTAGCATTGACCCAAAACAAAGTAATGGATGGTATGATATACCAACGGTGGGAAAACCATCAAGCTGAATGATCCAACTCACATAGTCACGGTGATGAGGTGATAGTGTCATGTTCAAGAGCAACTTGCTACCATAAATTTTTCTCGGCTTTTTCCATTTTCCCCAGTCATTGCTGACCAGTACCTCTTTATTTTTTATCAATCTTGAGGAGGATAACATATGCTTGTTGTATAATTTCACCCTTCAGGTGAGTCCATCACTATTTGATGCTTTAACAAGTTTAGCGAAGGTGAAACTCGGCCTTGTCTTGATGGACAAGTTTGTCGCTATTTGATTTTTTTAACGAGTTTAATGACAAAGACAACTCGGTCCTTTTCATGTTTGGAGAGTTTGAAAAGGGACGAAAAGGAAACTCCACAAGTTCTTTTTCGTAAAATAATCTCTCAAGTCCGAAAAAGAGTAAAATAATACAAGAGAGATATCGTTTCCAATCCTTTAACGAGCTAGAATAGACAAGCGCTCAACAATATTTTCATATTTAGAGAGTCTGAAAAGAGTTTAAAGAGGACTCCAAGGTGGTTCCTTTTTCGCTTTTAACAAAGCTCGAAAAAGATAAAAAAATTTGCTTCGTGGTCAAAGATGTTCAATTTACACTTGAGGACGTCGAATTCTACTTTCAGCTATTAAAACTACTCAAAACTCCATCAAAATGGATTAAAAGCATCTGTTCATGGAAAAAATCAATAAAAACTAATGTTTACTCGATTAATGTGCAAGAAATAAACATAAAAACAAGTTTTATTATTCATTTCTACCATTTCAATTTTACCATTTGACTTTGGTGCTCTGGAGCAGTTTTCTGCCTCTAAGTTCACTAGATGATTGCGGAGGATTTAATGGACCATTTCTCATGCTGTCCAGACTAGGTAGGAGCTATCCCTGTTCTCTTTCATTTTATTCCATTTATTTTCAGTTTTAAGCAAAAAAAATTTGGTTTTTGAGGCCCCCTTATGGTTTCATTTTTCGAACTCTGGATTAGCGCACCCTTTCAATATCGAAAGGTGTGTTGCATTGCACACACCTAGAAGGCTGTATGCATTGTAGTGCACTGTCTCTAAGGGAGGGGTGTGATGGGCGCAAAAACCAAATTTTGACACTTGTTTTCTCCCAAATTTTCCACTATTTTTTGCAAAAAATGGATCCTAATTCGTCTAGTGGTTGTATTGCAGGCATTCATTGGATCAAAATGGTGATTATATGGAGAGAATGAGAGCATGAAGAACAAGATATGATTTCCCTAAATAATCAAGGAACAGTTGAAGCCCTAAGGAATTGTGGGTTACTCAGTTATTTTCAATTATCTAGCATGCGACAACAAATTGAGCTTTTACAGTTCCTTGTTCGTTCTTGGGATCCTACCAATCAGGTTTTTCACATTGGGGGCAAAGTGATCCCTTTTACCATCGATGACATTTACTTTCTGACTGAACTGTCAAGGTGGGGTGTCTCCATCTCACTATCAAGATTTACCATAGGAGGTGAATCAATGAGAGACTATATACGACAATTCTGCCAGGAAGGAGCTCAACCTAGCAGAGACGCAAGATTAACATCAAGGATGTTAGTGATTTACCGTTGAGAACAATCCTTTTTACCCTCACCAAACTGGCTGGTAGCGTGACATTACACTTGGTAAATAGGTCGTATATGCAGTATGCTTTAGAGTGTTTGGAGCCAAAAGTGTTCAATTGGTGTGAGGCAATTCTTTCATCCATGAAAGAACAACTAACCAAGGTAAAGAATGGAAAGACAAAAAAATTTGGCTATGGGTCCATCTTGATTTCTTTTGCCTTGGAGAGAATTCCACTCATGCAGCCACAACACATCTCACTGGGAGTACCTAGACCCAGAGACCCACGGATGCAAAGGTAGGTAGATCTTATGGCTAGGCATGCTGGCCAGTGATTGATCTCATTTACCCCTACTTTCTTTGAGTGGTTTGACAGACAAGACATGGCCTTTGCAGAATATCCATATTCAGGAATGGATTTCTGTGGTGATCCAAGTCTGATGTTCTTGGTTGGAGCACAGTGGAGTGCCATTGGTAAATTTTTTAACCAAAGTGTTTTTTCTTTT
Source organism: Pinus tabuliformis (assembly GCA_031772625.1). NCBI lineage: Eukaryota > Viridiplantae > Streptophyta > Pinopsida > Pinales > Pinaceae > Pinus > Pinus tabuliformis. The sequence goes on from CM062813.1 coordinate 814,236,521, forward strand.
TAAAGTTTCTACTTTTTTTTGTTTTTTTTATATTATTGCCAAGACTAAAACAAACATTTTTTATATGTATTCAGATGTTGGATCTGTTCGACCTGTGGGACATAAACAAGGGGCAGGTGTGCCAGTACAAAGAGCTTTTGGGAGAGCAGTTCTCCGAGACTTGGATTTAGCAAAGATATTGGCCAAGCTACAGGATCACACAAAGGGTTTGACCCTAGGTATTCTGAATGTTCGGATCAAGGAGTTACCTATGCGATTGCAATGCCATACCATTGGCGTGCCGAGTCATTGGATGAGACTCCTACATATGATAGAATAGGCTGTGACCTATTATAATGAGCAACACTAGTCTACTCGGATATTTTCTGCATACATTTTTTAGTTTTTTTGGTCAAATGACCAATTTTTGTCATGGACACAAACTGTTTGTAAAAACTTATATACAAAAATTTATTTTACTTTCAGAGTTTTATTATGGTTAAGTGATGCAATCCTATTCAAATGATGACATGAATTGAAAATGTTTACTTTACATATGTCGCAAATGTCTATTTAACACATAATTTGCTAGAGAGTCAGTTAATGTGTTTAGATTTATGGAAATATGCTGATATTGAATAAACTCAAAATACCTTTCCAAAATATGAACTCTAAGGAACATACGATGAATTGTTGGGTTTCAGATGGTATAGATGCCAGTAAGTTGTAGTACAAGAAGTTGTGAGTCTAGCCTAATGATGATTCGGCGTATGCCAAGTGAAATGGCATCAAAGAGGAGTTCAATCAACGCTTTATTCTTAGCGATATTGTTTGTTGATCATCCAATACATATCCCTCTAAAACTCACCAACTCACCCCTTGGAGCAAAAATGGTCCATGCTGCAGAAGATAAATTCTGTGTACTACAACTAGCTCCATCGGCATAACCAACAAATGGTTCCAAAAAGTTCAACATCTACAACAAATGCGAAGTGGATTACTTAACCAAACAAGAACTCTAAAAGAAACACACACACAAATGCAATCAAATCATATATACAATGAGTTTTACTACACTTAACTAAGCATAGTAACATTTAAGGTACAGCCCGTGTTACACTAAAATTTGTCACCATGACTATTTGCAGTCAGTATGGCTCCATCAATAACCATACTGTCCTTCTAGCAAGTCTTATACCTCTGCTCCTCATGTCAAACTCCAAAAAAGAGAGAAAGCCTTTAAAAATCAATATAACTCTGGTTCTGCACTTTCTCTTACTCTTACCTGCGTGTACACACCTCAAGTACATAATACCTGCGTACTTGTACGCTCTGTCTGTAAAGGGGTGGGTGCGTACCCCTGTAAAAGTCAAAAGGCGCAAGTTTTACTTCAAAAAACTTACTTGAGGTCGATTCTAGAGCATTCTAGAAGATGGTTTGACGTGGATTGAGCGCCTCCAGATGGTTCATGCATCCCAATGAAAGAGGAACTTATCCCATGAAGAGGGGAGCTATCCCTTCGAAAGAGGGGCTTATCCCATTGATGGTGGACTTGTTTAACTTCCTCCAAAGCATTATAAATATAGGCATTGGGCCAGAGGGAGGGGAGGTTGAAAGCTGAACATTCCTAAGGGTAGATGCTGCTAAAATTAGGACTCCCTTATAGAGCTTGAGAGGAGAGATTCCAATCCTTTCTTAGCTTCATTTGGAAGTGGGTGAGCTGATCAAAGTAAAGGAGAACTCTTGTTGGACCCTGGGAGGGACCTGCACAACACCAAGGCACTGGTTGTAATGGTTTCTTTTGTTTCCAATTAATACAATTAAGTTCATTTTTCTCAACAAGTTGTTATATATAATTTGTTTCATAAATTCCTTGGTCTTTATGATGAATATGTTTTATTATATGAGTTATTCAGGTGCTATGTAATCGTTTGCTTGTTAGTGAATGCAGGCTTCAAGGAGAAGGAGCTCATCTGGATCGAAGAGGCTTGGCTGCTACAAACAAGCGTTGGACTAAAGGTAAGCCTTAAACACCTGGTTGCTTTTATTTTAAATGCATATTTAGGGAAAGATAGTGCTTGATTGTTTTGTTTGTCACTAGAAAAGCCTTGTTTTCTAGGGAGGTCGGTTTTGTCCGCAAAATTGACTCTTTCAGCATGACAGCCCGTTTCGGGACTGCGACAATGGAATCCCATCATAGTCCACTAACTCGTAGGCACCTTTTGTCAACACACGCTTAACAATATAAGGGCCCATCAATAGCGGTTCAAATTTTCCTGCTCCAAGTTTATCAGACTCCTGATCGTAAAGCAAGACCAGGTCACCTTCTGAGAAGATACGAGGCTTGACATTTTTATCATATTGTGCCTTGATGCGTTTTTTATGTGCCTCGTTAGCCACTGCTGTATCACGATAGGTTTCATCCAGATGGATTAACTCCAAGAAATGTGCTTCTTCTTCAGAAGTGTCAAGTAGTAGGTCAATCACAAGTTTGAGAGATGAGATTTCACATTGGATTGGTAAGACTGCTTCCAAACCATACACCAACTGGAAGGGTGTAAATCCGGTCGCATTTCTCATTGAGGTTCGATATGCCCACAAAGCCGAGTACAGGATTAAATGTCAATTCCTTTTATGAACTCCAATCATTCTTTGCAACATGCTCTTAAGGACTTCGTTGATAACCTCAACTTGTCCATTAGCTTGCGGGTAGTATGGAGTAGAACTATCATGTGAAGTCCTAATTTAGCAGTTAATTCAACCATAAAATGTGACTTTGAAAATGCGACCCATGATCCGTAACTATAGCTTGTGGTACACCAAACCTGGCAACCACATGGTTGAAGAAAAAAAAAACAATTGTTTCGCCACTATTGTTCAATGTTGGCATCGCCTTGGCCCATTGGGTAAAATAGTCAACGGCGAATATAATATACCCATGTGCCCCGGCCGAGGTGGGGTTAGAAGTCATAAAGTCAATGCCCCATTTTGCGAATGGGCCAACAGAAATGACTGGATGCAGTGGTGCAGGTGGTAATCTGGTTTTACGGTCAAATATCTAGCAAGCATGGCAACTTCTGACAGCAAGAATGCAATCTTTGAATATGGTTGGCCAGAAGTAACCAGCACGTAGAATTTTTTGTGTAGTTGCGTAACCAAATAAATGTCCCCCACAAGCACTTGAATGACACTCATTCAAAGATTTTTTGGCCTCCTCATGAGTAAGGCACCTACATAAAATCGTATCAACACCACGACGATAAAGTGTATCACCAATGATTAAATAATCTTTGGCTTGGTATCGAATACGTCACTGTTTAGAGCGAGAGGTATTAGGCTGAAAAGCTTGGGTTTGGAGATAGATCAGTATATCTCCATACCATGGATCACTTGACGAGTGGTATTTTTATAGGTGAATGAAGGAAGTTATGCCATCAATGGTGATAATGAATGCCCTCCTATAATTAGAAATCAGTTCCATGGAAGAAGGGATAAGGGGATTGATGTTCCTTAACTCCCTTCCTCATCCAAATGCGAACTCAAAGGAGTGGGTAGTTTTGAGAAACTCCTAGAGGCATCCAATGGATAAGGAATCTTTCAAACCCTCACAGAAATTCACTCAAATTCACCCAGCGCAGGCCAAAGAGGAACCAAGTGCGCTGCATAGCATCCTGACAGTGTATGGTTTGCATTGCAGCGCACCCTAATGAAGGCCTACCTGCATTGAACTTCTTAGAGGTGGGTTTTGGATGTTTTCAGTGATGGAAATTCTTGGGAAGTGACGCATTCTGATGACCAACTTATTTAGGGCATGTAACCACTGCATTAAGGGTTGATGGGCCCTAATAGTATCGATCTATAAGTTGGGGTTGATGTGCCCAAATGGATCTGTGACATGGAGGTATGGCAACCATATGTTTGTCTTATGTGCATGGTCAAGGTGTGATGGAGGATCATACATTTAGGGGGGAGAATTGTTCCTTCCTAATAGAGTTGCAGATGGCTTCCATTGTGTTCCTATGTAGGAGCATGCAGTGCAAATGCTTGGCATTGATTTGAGTTTTTTTTTATGTTGCTTCCATTGAGATCAGTTGATGTGTTGGCATATTATCACTTATGTATTCTATTTCTAGATGTATCATGTTGTTGCTCATGTGTTTTTGGATAGATGAGACATGAGGAGGATGGTTGATGGTTCTCATGATGTTTTGATGCATGCTGATGATGAGATATTGTGCATTTATGGAGAGGATGAAATTATGTGTTGCTCACAGTACTTTATTGTTGCATCTTATGTTTTTGTTGTTGATGTGTAGTGATGATCTTTTGCTCACTGATTTGTTTCTTGTGCCTCATTGATGATATGTTGTTCACCTTTTTGGAGGAGAAAATAAGCTTGTGTTGCTGATGGTGCTACATTTCCAGATCTTATGCTATTGTTTTTGTTGTATAATATTTCTTGGATATATGTTTTCTTGACCACACATTAGTGATATAGGAGAGATTATCTATATTGGTTCATATGATCCTAATGTTGTTGTTGTTGCTTCATGGTGATATACAACTCAAGGTTTGAGTTGTTGATATATTATGTGGCTAGTTGATGAGGTTCATGATGATGAGGATATGTATTTTTTGTTGATCTATGACATATTGCTATGCTAGTGGATTTTATTGTTGATACCTATGTGGAGCACGATGGTTGCTAGTGGTTATCATGACTTTTGTTGCAGGATATTCATTATTGAGATTGTGATTGCCAAGGTGTTGAGTGGCCATACACTAGCACATGATGTTGCTAGTTCTTCTATTGTTGTTTCTAGACATTGAGAGAGTATATCATTGCTCATGGGGGCCTTGCACTTGATGCATATGCCATGGATTGTATTACCATTGTTGCTTCTATATGGAACATATTTTGTTGGTCATTGTTTCCATGTACTCATGTTATATAATTATTTTAGGGATGCATAGAGGAGAGCACCTTTGTGTGCAATTATAAAATCCATGTACCTTTATTGTTCTATCTTGCTAGCATATTGCTTATGGAGAGATCCATGGTACCTAGTATGTCTTGTCATTATCTATGTATGGGTCCATGGAAGTCCAAGTCATGTATTATTTTGTATATTAGATTCATGGTTCATGAGGAGTAGTCTCTTTCACTTGGAAAGGAGGTTTATTGCAACAGGCAAATGTGTTTCTACAACAACAAAAAAATGTGTTATTGAAGCTCCATTACATGCTTAAGGGGAGCATATTCAATTGTAGGGATGACATGGAATTGGAAAAGACATGTTGACAACTGGATTATTTGGTGTGCATTGGCATGGTGTTGAGTATGACAAGGGGAGTACTTCTTTCATCCGACACATTATTGGCATTATTCTTGAGTGTTGGTATGTCCCTTTGCCATTGATGTCAAAGGGGGAGATAACATGGATGGATAGAGATAAGTTTAAAAGTTTCAGCTTTCTTTTTCGAGAGTGTATGGAGATTAGCCTCAGATGTTGGATTGAGGTTGACATCAATGCCAAAGGGGGCCTATTGGCGATGTAGTGTTAGCATTGATGTCAACATGGTGATCATGGTGCTACTTGTCATATGCTTATATCTCAATCCAATGATGATGTGTGATGAGTGATTGGTGGTTGTAATGTTCAGATCATTGGCATTGATGTCAAATTGGTTGTGGCATGACTTAGTGGAGGTTATTTGGAGGCTCAGTAGAGATGGCTGCAAGATATGGTATGATGGATTGTCATAGGTTGATGATGATGCTACAATGTTGAAGATGTTTCCATTGCAGGAGGTTGGATTGTTGCTACAGGTGTTGTATATGCTTCTGTATGTGTTGGAAGCATTGGAAATGTTGTTATAGGTGTTGGAGGTGCCTCCACTAGTGTTGGAGGCAATTGGATGACTTTATGTTATTACTGCAGGTGTTGGAGATGCTGCTACAGGTGCTAGTGATGCTGCTATAGGTGTTGGAGGTATTTGGACAAGTTTTCATTGCTACTTGAGGATTTGGAGGTGTTGGTATTAATGAGGAGTTTGGCAGACTAGAGCTTTCATGTCACTAATTTGTTGCAAAATTTCTTGACCTATGTCATCAGTTGTAGACTTGTTACAAAGGCTTGTAGGTGTGTTTAGGAGTTGATGAAGGTGTCTAAGAAGTTATGGATTTGATTGAGTTTTCTTCCATCTTCTTCCCTAGTCACATGGATGATGGGTCATGAGAGTGACTAGAAGTTTCCATTCACTAGGAAACAAACCTATGTGTGCCACTGAAGAGCTCCTGTCAAGTTTAGCCCGTGTTGTGCATACGACTGAGATTTTTCATGGAAATTTCTCTACATTCCTCACGCAACTCAACTAATTTTGGTATTGTCACTATGTTCTTGATCAGAACTTTTTAGTATATGGTCAAAAAAGGTAGTGGGGCCTCTAGAATATAATCAAAGTTGAAAATATCAAAAGGCAAGTGGAGTGAGTGGCTTGATCAAGTCAATGAGACGAATCCAGATCAAAGCAAGCATATGAACATAATTTTTAGAACTTAATAGTTCTTAGTAATTATTGAGTTGAGCACCTCAGTTCATCCATATATTGGAGGAGGCTCAATGTTAGTATGGTTGATTCTCTTGATGTGTTGAGTGAGTGAGAGATTAGAGGATAGTGTGCAAGTTATGTGAGGGTTGTGTGATGCAGTTTTTCAAAAGAAGTTTGCAGGTGTTGCAATAGTTAGTTGAAGCATGTTTCAGCCAAAATTTTGAGCAAAGAATGAGGAGATGAAGTAGAGATTGATTGTAGATCTTGTTGGTGTTTGGTAGCATCTTGTTTATTCACTAGTTTGTTGGTTGTGTGCAGTAGTTATTTGTGAGCAGATTTATTATTGTAGAGAGGTTTTGTTGATGTATTCTACAGATTATTTTATGTAGTGTTGATGAGATTGTGTTCCATTTTTTGTATGGATTTGGTTTTTTATTGTGTGCCCTGATGGTATGTTGTTGTAGTGCTCATGTTGAGCAGTTCTTGGTTCAAGTCTAAAAAATGTATGAAACGAGAACTACATAGAGGACTGGAGTTGGAGGACTTCAGTGAAATCAATATAAGTGAGTAGTTTTCTCAATCCAATGGTTGTTGGATAGTTTAGAAGAAACTGGGTGAGGATTGTTGGTCGTGGTGGCTTCCAGCAGTTCGGAGTCTGTAGAGTCGACTAATAGTTCAGGAGTAACTCGGTGAGGATCATTGGTCGTGGTGGCTTCCAGCAAATGGTAGTCCATATATATGGATGAGAAAGATTCTCCATTTGATAGTAGCCAACTGTAGCTCTTTGAAAAGTATTTTCTTGACATAATAAAATATTTGAGCAGTGCAACAACAATGGGTGGTTTTTTTCCCTAGAAATGGTTTTCCACCAGAAATATGTGTGTCGCTTTGTTGAATGTTTCCATGGTTTCTGGTTTGTGTTTGATGCTCTAATCTACGATTATGTGTTTTAGTTTATGCATGATTAATGAATAATCATTTGGAGAAGAAGTTATAAGTGCCTTCACTATTGATTCACCCCCCGAGTAGTGATCTAGTTTCCAACATTAATAAGAAGAGAGTTAACATTCACAAGTAATTATCAAGAAAGAGGAATTAAGTATTTAGCTATCTAGTACTTGAGTTCTCAACACCGACATTGGTTGATACTTTTGGATCAATTTTTTTATGGTATTAATTGATATGGTTGGAAAAGTTTCTGTTCTAGCACATCGCCAGGGTTTTGGTTTTGTTTGTTGCCAAAATTTTGGTTTTGGCATTGGATGACATCATGGCACAATTTTGGTTCTTGCTCGTTGGCATAATTTTCGTTGCAGCGTTGGTTGATATCTTTGGCACAATATTGGCTCTAGTTCATTGGAATGGTTTTGGTTTTGGTATTGTTGGCACAGTTTTGGTTTTGGTATCGTTGGCACAATTTTGGTTCTAGTGTTAGTAGCCACAATTTGGTTTCGATTATTTTATTGCATATTTCTCTAGTTTATATGTAGTTAACATTATTGGCATAAACAAGGAATAATGCAACCGAGTTGGTGTTGAGTTTGGTTTGCAACATGGATATTAAGAGGTCAAGTCCTATCAGGGTCACCAAAATTGTTTTTTAAATGTGCGGATATTAGCATGCAAGAAGGTGCATTTTTTCGAGCCCATAGATGTGTATTTTATAGAACCATGATATTGCATTCTTGGGAACTCACCTTGAAAAGCGCATTTTCTCAACTATTTAATTTTATTATGTTTAGGGGTGTTTTTGAAGTCCAAATTAGTTTCAGAGAAAGGGAAAATGGAAAGAATATGTTTGTGATATCACAAGGTGACATCAATAGTCATGAGGACAACTTTTTGCTATCAAGAAGCTATATTTTTCTTATTGTTATATTCCCGAGTTCATGAGTAGGCTTTGTCCTTGTATGAAGAAGAGGCTGCAAATTGATGATTGAAGAATAGATTGACATTATAATGATATGATGATATTTGTTAGGGGGATTTATTGTATTATGAGCTTGTGTATCTAGTATGAAAGATTGTGAAAAGTGGTCCACTATTATTTGATGAAGGAGGTGGGTGCCTCAATTAGATTGGAGCCTAACGCAATTTTTTTCTTGCATATTTTCAAGGTTTGTAACTCAATCAGGTTGTATCCCATAGCAAGTGGGTGCTTGCTCATCTTTAGGGGTCAGTGCCTCCAACAGGTTGGTGTTTGCAAATATATTTGGAGTTTGGTGCCTCCAATAGATTGGTACCTACAAACTAATGTAATGAAACATTCAAGCAAATAGAATTATTTTTGTTTTTATCTTGCAAGGGTTTCCACATACATCTAGTGTTTTCATGTGTTGATGTGATGATTATGTTTATTGATGCTCTATGATGTTTTCAGTTATGATCAAATTGTAAAATTGTTTAAATTTGTATGGTTGGTTGTTGCACTGATTTACCCACCTCCCTCCCTCAATGTGATGATTATTCTAACAAAATATTGCAACACTGCCATATATCTATAAAATAGAGTCCCACGTAAGGTGTTGGGTAGATTTAAACCAGAGGAGAAATTTATAGGGAAGAAACCATATCTCGGGTACATTTTCATATTTGGATTCTTTATGTATTTTCATGCTCCTGAGGATAATAGGACCAAGTTGGAACCTATTATAGAGAAAGGCATCCTTATGGGTTAAAACAATACTTTAAAATATTATCTTGTTTATGTTCCCTCTCCTAGGAAGATAGTAGTGCACATGGATGTGAAGTTTGAAGAAAAGAGGGCTCTTCATAATTTTGGCAACATGGTTGAAGATTAGGAGGAGAAGGCACCAAAGGTTGAGTCAGTGCAAATTTCTCAAAGTACAATCATGTAGGTTGGTGAGTAGGGGGGTGGCTAGAAGGTGTCAGTCACAAATAGAGGTGGTTTTCGTTGAGGTAAGACAATCACCATAGTATCAGGCTATAAAGGATAGTGTTCCCAGCTACAAAGGATGAGGAATGTGATGCACCAAGCAGTTGGATCATAGCAAATAACAGAAGAAATGGTTGGTGTAGTAGGTCTATGGTGCCAATTTTGAGCCATTAAAACGAAAAGATGACAATAACTAAGTAAAGGACATGGAGTGGATTAGGTCGATTAGTAAGGGAAAAAAATAGTGGAAAACTAGCACCGTTGGCTTATGTAACATCATAGCTAGCTACATAGATAGACTATAGGGGGTCAGGTCGCAACAACTGATACCAATAAGAGTTGAGATTGAGAGATAGCACAAAATAGATCCATAAGATGAGGGCATAGGCATAGGTGACCTGACAATAGCGTGAGCAGGTTGACTTATATAGATAGAAAGGGCCATGTGGGTTAGTGGCCAAAATGTGGGATGAAAACGGGTTGCATAGGAACTCATCGCACGAAGGGACCTAATAGTCACAACTATCGAGGATAGAGAGTGGAGTCAACTTGCAGAGTTGGTCGTTGATAGCAGATTGCAACATGTGTAGACCAACTGGTCACATGGATTGGATTGTTTGATGTGTGGATTTGGAGGTGAACCATAGTAGGCTAATTAGAGCAACTAGGGATGGTTGTGAAGGATCGTTCCATGGTAAAAGTGTCATTTTGGGCATGATCAAGAATCTACAAGATGCAATGGACAACAAGAGTTGTTGGGAAGGGGAACTAATGTGATAGGTTGTGAGTGTGAGGATGGTTCAACCAAACATGTAGGTACAACGGATAATACCACCAACCAACAAGATTAGTGGAGGTCATCCCTAAGAGGGAGAGAGGGAGACCAAACTAGTCATAGGATTGGCGACATAATCCATGGGTGTCTCAAAGGATCAAGATAGACCCATAATAGTGCTAAAATGACTTAGCACTGGATCAATGTTAGTGATAGAGATTGAGCAAGAATCTCTAAAGACTGAGTTGATACTAGGGACTCAATGTTCTAATCTGGAAGATGGGAAAGAGGCCTCTTCGAGATTTGTGAGGACTAGTTGGTATGAGCTAACATTTATGGATTCTCAGGAGTATGGTTGGAAGGAATAGGTCTTTAGATCAGATTCTAAAGTAGGTAGTAGGGAGGCCTTCCCATTCAGAGTGAGCAGATACAACAATGAACAATTTGATGGGATTGGAGATAAATCCAAGTAGAGGAGTTTCTTATAGAAGTACCTCCTTCACTAAGAGGGAGTGTTAAAGTTTGTAGCTTGGGTAGGTACCCCTGCACAGGCCTTGTGCCTAGGTGTTCTAAAGTCACCACATCTGCTTAGAAAACTTGTTCCAGGGTGAGAAAGTTATTGATGTAACTTAGCCTAAGTTTAACTTAGGAAAAATCACATATTAGTATGTTGGCTTATTGATCTAATAAAAGTTAGGAAAATTAAAATAATTTAATTTAGTGAATAAGTTTTAATCTTAGCCATCAATCTTAACTGAGACAAGATAATCTTAGCCATCAATCTTAACTGAGACAAGATAATCTTAGCCATCAATCACTTTGAAATTAGGGATAATGTTTTGGGTCAATGTAAAGTTATAAAAGTAAGGTTGGGGAGAGGGAGAAGACACACACCAATAGCACAAAATTGAGAGCAGTATCTCAATGAGCATGTGTTGGGTTCGATAAAGTGTAGAGGGGCTAGAGATCTTGATCTACAAGAGAGATAATATCTATTGGATTAGATCTAAAGTATTGTAATCTATATTTTCTTCAGTTGGATCATTATCCCAAGATGAGAGCCCAAGTAAGTTATGAGTTTTTATTAGTGATGAACTGATTTTTTGGGAAAAAATATGTTTTTTGTCACTGTGATTAATATCGTGTTATTTTCTTCTGCTAAATATTTTTGTTAGGATTTTACCTGAGTATTTGTTCAATAATTTATTTCTTGAAATTAAATACTAGGTGCTAGGTTTGGGGGAAATCTAACATTTAATTCAAGCAATAGTGTGTTGTAGATTGTCATATTGCCCAATAAAGTACTATTTTATCTTAGCATTAACAAAGTGTTTGAAGATGGTAATGTTATTTATGTAAGAGTATTTTTGTTGAAGAGACAATAAATTCATAGACATACTATTTATGTATCATTTATGCTCTCTAGTTCTCTAGTGTAGGAAAAAAAAGTTCAACTATTCATTTTTATTTAAGTGCTTGTCTTGGTGGACCTTCATTCCCACACAATGAACAAACATCTTAGATAAGGGGTAATGGGTTTTTATGCTTATCTACATTTATGCTCACTCTAAAACTATGGAATATCATATCAAGAAAAACCCACTTCTTCTACTCATACATGACTCATACCAACATGCCCTCTAGCATACCACATACTAACTCATCACTTAAGGTAACAAGTTTCATTTATATGTTACATGCAATGGAAATGATAATGGATCATATGAGCTCTTGTTATCTGGATTTAAACAGGAACACAACAAATTACAGATATAACCAAAAATACAAAGATACATTAATGACACTTCATTTTTTAATATCAAATACTGAAATATGCTGACAAACAGAATGGAAATAAGACTAGCTAGGGTGGTGGTAACTTATCTCTAAGAAGAGATGTGGCGGCTACATGCCTCTGAATTGAGTTACAATGAGGCACAAGGGCCTTTTTACTACTGAACAATAATGGAAAACCATAAACAACTAAAAACCTAACTCGAGCAGATGTAACACCAAGAGTTTATGGGCCGCGTTGGGGTTAGTTGGTCTGCCAACTTCTCGGGGTCGTAACTTGGTCATATTATCTTTGTTTGATGCGTATGATACCTCATTGGAAAGATCTCTCCGAGGAATACAATTACTAACATAAGTTCGTTGTATTTCACCAAAAGCGTTTCGCCAAAAAAACGTCGTTTAGGGTCTCAAAATGGCTTCGGAAGTTCAGGGCCCCAAAAACTACCAAAAATAGTAAACTGTGTTGCAATTAAGGAAATTGAAAAACACGAAAAGAACAATGGTGAGGGTCCAAGTGGAATAGGTGGGAGGCCACCAATATCCACCTAGATCATCTTGCAACATATGAGATAGAATAAGATAATAATGGAAAAGAGTTTTCCTTAACAAAACTTACACATTACATATCTCCCATGCATGAGGCATACATGCCTTACAAGTAATATTTTGGGTAAATTCTTCTCAAATATATGTCAAAGGTAGGTTTGAAAGTATTTAATAAGGCATGGGAAAAGAAGTAGCACATCTCTAAAATACATATGTTACCATTATTTTAATGACTTTCTCTTCCTATGGATCCTTTTTGCTTCCCCACCTATGATCTCATAGCTCCCTTCTACTTCCTTGTAGTGATTTTGAGTCGTTAATTTAACATATTTTATATTTATCTTTCGCATGATATAAACCATGCATGGCAACACTACTTCATGGTGATTAATTCTCTATCTAAGGAACCCACCATTCTCTTCTTGAGCCTTAGCCTTTGGTTCCATAATAGAAATATGTGCATAACATATTTAAATTCCACATTAAGAGATCATGAAAGTTCAACTCTCGTAGCTTGTCATATGTCTAAACAACGACACCATTAAACATGTAACTAATTTAATCTAGCGTATTATTGGAGTTAAAAATGGAGTATGGCAAGAATAGAATTATAGTGGTCTAACACCCATAAGTCTTATTTCTTTCCACTTCTTACTCTTTAAGTTTTTTTTTTATAGATTTCGTTGCTATGGTGAGAGGTATTGAATCATAAGGCAATGCTAAGATTTTGTAGAGAATCATAAGGTAATGCTAAGATTTTGGTCCTCGATTTTTGTGAGACTCTAATTTTAACTTCATTTTCCTCCGTAACAACACAGAATTCTACCACATGGGATTCCTTGGAAATATATCTAAAGAAGGTAGTTTAACTATTTGCATTAACTTTCACGTAATGTGGAAATGTCTCTTTACTTACTAGATCCTTTATTTGCTCCTTTTCCTTTTTAATCTAGATGAATATTTGGCCTTATCCTCCTTTTGTTTAAAAAGGCATTTAGGGTTCCAACTCTAAAAACTTGAAACAATTTTTCTTATTTAAAAATATTATCATTTTCTTAAGATGAATTTAATAGAACAAGAATTTTCATTTTATCTTTAAAACCTTTTTTTTTAATTCTCTAATTTTTTTATCTTTAAAACCTTTTTTTAATTCTCTAATTTTTTTTATCTTAATAAAAAAACCACTTTTCAAATAATCTTCGACAAAATGATCATGCTCATAATAACTATTATTTTTAAAAAGAGATTTTATAAAACCCACATAAATCCAATTGTATTTCTACACCTCTACCTCCATTGCAAGATCTATTTTCAAATATTTGAGTGCAGGTCCTCTCCCCATTATTGCTATAAAGCTGTGCCTATATATTTGACATCGAACAACAATATCAAACATAGTGAGAATGTACTCAAACAAGATACTATGTGATCAAAACTACGTTATATTGTTATCTCTATCATAATGAACTTCACATGTCGAGGAACATAAACAAATCCAAATTTGCCCCCACAACATTACTCTTTTTCAATTTGGTCCGTAAACAATAATTCAATAATTATAGATCATTAGCGGGAGTTGCAAATGTAATTATTAGAACCAAATGTATTCCTCATCATGCATAAGAGAACCCAATGCTTGAAGTTGGTTTATAGAAAGCTAGTTCATTTGAAACAGCTGGTTGGATTAATTTTTTTGGTTGTAAACTTATTTTAAAGTGCAAAAAATAATGTGTAATTTTTTTGTTGTTTAAATTGTATTATTTAAATGTTATAGAAATTATATAACATGTGTATTGAGTTATTTTACGAGCACACATTAAACTTGTTTTTTCGTTATTAATATTTTATAAGTATATACCAATATTAATTCATATTAAAATATTTTATTCATAACCCATATATCTACACAAAATTAAAATATTTTCTTTTAACATTTTTTTTCTATATATGAAATTGATATCATGTTTTAAAATATTTTTGAAAAGTATAAGGTTTAACATGTTAGATTTTAAGCTTCTGTGGAAGTTTTTTGTAGTTTCATGATCCGGATTATCCACAGTTTTCAGTTCATTCTGCCAACGTTTCAAACCCCAAAGGGGGTCCATCATCAGGACAAATCAGAAAGAATATGATTGAAAATTATTGAGAGAAGAGAGCCTTGCGACCAGATATAAATAAACCAAGAACCCTAATTTTTATAAAGGCCGACACATGATTCCTAATTTTTTTTTTATTTTTTTTTTTAAAGATATTGTTAAAGATGAACTGCAGAAACTATCAAATATTTAGCTAATAAACCTCAGTTTCTGCAGTTCATCTTTAAAAATTAGGGTTCTTGGTTTATTTATATCTGGTCGCAAGGCTCTCTTCTCTCAATAATTTTCAATCATATTCTTTCTGATTTGTCCTGATGATGGACCCCCTTTGGGGTTTGAAACGTTGGCAGAATGAACTGAAAACTGTGGATAATCCGGATCATGAAAGGTTTAACATTTTACTCACATAATTATTTTACATGAAATTATATTAGGTCATATGGACAACATTGCTTTTCTATTTAGAAAATATTTTATTTTTATTTTAAGAGGGAAAGACATACTTACACATAGTTTCCACAATGGAATGAGCTTCTTGTGGTTTAAAGTTGTTAAATGAAATACGTTGTAAAATCAAATTTAATTAGTTATATTGATTTTTTAACATGGAGTAGATGTAAAGGAACCATTATTAAATTTGTCATAATTATAATTTGGGTTGTTTGTCTTTTTAAGTAGGATTTAAAATTCGTTATGATTGGTTTAAAATTTGATTTTTTATAAAAATAAATAATATTATAATTCAAGATGGAGAGGTATTCATAAGAGCTGGAAAATTATTTTAGGTGGTTTGATTTTTTTAAGTAATATTAAGTAATTGTTAATTGTAATTATTTGATTATGTTAAGAGGTGCCTTCTACAACTTATTATAGGGTAATGTGTGATTTTGTCCATAGTCAAAGTGTAGTGTAGTTGATGCTTGTTATTTTCAAATTAATAAAAATAGAGTATTTTCACTTAGCTCTCTCTTATCGTTGTTGATGCTACAACCCACTCTCAAGGAGATGTGGTAAAAATATTTCATAAAATATTTTGATGTTTATGTAAAACAACACAAATTTATTTCAACCTTTTAAAAAAGATAAAGTAATTAAAAAAAAAGGAAACAAAAAACTTATATTTTCACTTTTGAATGTGAGAAAAATGTATGACTCTTCTACTTTTACAAACATTTGAATGTAGTTCTTGAATAAACTATTGAACATCCATATTAACTAATTTATTTCAATATTAATTTTACACACATATATCGAAAAAGAAAGTTTATATATATATATATATATATATATATATATATATATATATATATATATATATCATAGCAAAATATTCCAATGTAGAAAGGAAAAAGTCATTGAAAGTAAAAAAATTCACTTACATCTGAAAAAGAGTAATAAAAAGGAAATATAACTAATATTTAGGTGTTTTTAAAACTATATCAATTACAAAAAAAAAATACCATTTTAATGTACATAATGTGATCCATTAAAATTATATAAAGTAATTGAAAAAATATATTATATAAAGTAATTCAAAAAATAAATTGTTATAGTTAAAACATTTTAAGCACTCTTATTATTTTGAATTTTTTTAGATATATGTTTTTAGTTGATTTTGTCTAAAATCCAATAGAGATTTATTGAAATTGTAAATTTAAACTGTGTCGTCTACACAATCGAAATTTCCAAGGCCTTGAATCCATTTATGCTTTCAGAAAAGTAATTTAAACAATGAAAAATTACACATGGTATGTGTAGAGGAAGAGGCAGAGAACCAATAAACATCCATCATAACCATACATATATGAAGCATCATGAGCCAACAAATCTCTTGAAGTATAAAACTTAGGGAAAAGTAACTTGGTGGATCCCTCTCAGCTCATGATAGATCCATAATTAAATGGATTTAGGTTGGTTGTAATCAAATGATGAATCTCTCTCTCTCTCTCTCTCTCTCTCTCTCTCTCTCTCTCTCTATATATATATATATATATATATATATAAGAATGCATAACAAAACTCAATACACTCAAATAACTAAATTACAGAAATTAGTTATCTGAGTGTATTGAATTTTGTTATGCATTCTTACGATGTATTAGATGGATTTAGGTTGGTTGTAATCAAATGATGATTATCCTCATTATGAATATACAATTCATTTTTTTTGTTACTGATTTTCATGTTGATTTTGAAAAGTGCTATGAGCATCAACCCTTTTTGTTTGGAGGGATTATTTTTTACACTTTAAATTTTCTAATGTATTAAGTGTGGATAAGTTTTTTAAATGGTAATTTTCATTTTGGTAAAAAGAAAAAGAAAAACATGACAAAATATATATATATATATATATATATATATATATATATATAAACAAAATTGTAAAAAAAACCAAAATTAACTTGTGAAATAAAAAATTTAAATAAAAAATTATATATATATATATATATGTCAAAAAAATAAATGAAAAACTGATTTTTTTTTCAAAAAAAATAATAATTTAAGGAAAAAAATCTAAAACCAATTTTTTTTGGTTTAAAAAAAAATAAAAAAATAGATATATATATATATATATATATATATATATATATATATATATATATATATATATATATATATATATTGCCAAAAAAACATTATATATATATATATATATATATATATATATATATATATATATATATATATATATATATGCCAAAAAAACATTAAAAACAGTTTTTTTTTTTAAATAAAAATTAAAAAACAAAAGAAATTTTAAAAATTAAAAATACATAAATAAATAAATAAACGAAATTTAAAAAAAAAATAAAATAAATAAGTAAATAAATAAAACAAAAGGTGTTGGTTTATTTAATTAGGGATGATAATGATAGGAAAAAACATGGCAGGAGCTCGAATGGTTAGGGTTACAGAAGGGACGTTTTGTGCTGTCGCCGCTCCCAGAGATCAGCACTGCTATGGAACAGCATGGAGTCTGGCAGCTAGGATTGCAGAGCACGATTCACCATTCATGAGTTGGCCCAGATGCTTAGCTGGAAAGGAGTCCCAAGGAGCAGATCAACTCAAACAGTGGCTTGAGGAGGTTTCTCCCTTCTTGGCTCAAGATGGTATTCACTGGGCGGAATAGGGCTCCATTCCATAGCACCTAGGGCTGATTGATTCAAAACATCTAGAGCTTGCCCTATTTTGGGACAAAGTTCAAACCATCGCAGGTGAAACAGTCTGGCTAGGCTACAATGCCTATGACATATTGAAGGCGTTGTGGCTGATTGAACCAGTGCCCCTCCTCGGATTGCCGCAGGAAGACCGAACCGCTGCTCCCAAGCAGATTATTAATGGAAATGTCAACGAACGAGAAAGGGGTGGGAGCATAGGGTCGTGGTTTATGTAGTTTGTGCCACCCCTGTTCACCTCCAGACAGACATGGGAGGATGACATCAAGGCAGAGAAAAATTTTATGTCACGGACCACCCTCTTCAAAAATGCCATTCGTCGAGAGATCAGGGTTTCCCTGGTACACACAGGACCTTTGGATATTTTAAACGAGCACCGGAGAATTGACCTTGGTGAGCCTACACCCCTTACTTCTTCGAAGACCCAAATAGTAGAAGAATCCAGGCAAAAAACAAAACTAGACACCAAGGACCCTGGCCATGAACTGATACAAATCTTCATCAGAACCTTGTCAGGGCATAAGATTTGCAAGAAAACCTCGACAGGGATGATGATAAAAAATATAAAGGACGAAATACAAGAATATTTAGGCATCTCAGCAAACCTGCTAAGCTTGGTATATGCAAGACATATTTTACAGGAAAAATATACAGTGCAGCACTATGGCATAGTGAGAGATTCAACCATCATTCTGAGCACGAGGCTGAGAGGTGGAAGCTTTGGATCTTGCTCAAAGGGCACAGGTTCTTTCAAGGATGCCGTCAAAGGGAAGGGGGAAGCCATCAACAAGCCAACACCAACACAAGATCTAATTGGACCCTATATTGTGGAGCAAAGAATGCAGACACCAGTATTGACAATCGATCTGCCTGAGGTAAACAACCTTCATACTGATTTCTCTTCCATGGCTATCATATGTAGATTCAATGGCTTTTGGCCTAAAATAGATGCATTACGACAATGGATCTTCTCCACATGGACAACAAAATGTGACATCCATTTGTGCTCCAAGGGTTTTTTTATCATCAAATTCGACACGGTCAAGGAAAAAGAATATGTCCTCCATGAAGGGCCATGGTTCTGGGGCAATGCAGGACTCTTCATGACCCCCTGGTTCCCAGGTTTTGACCCCTCCTCTATGGTGGTTTCCAAAATGCTGGTATGGGTCAGGCTACACAACCTCCCGTTACACTTCTGGCTTCCCAAAGTTTTTGAAGCAATGGGGAATGCGATAGGCAAATACATCAAGCAAGATGTGGAAAGAATTGCTAGATGCATACATACTTTTGCCAAAATCTGTGTGGAGGTTGATCTTCGTCAAGGGATACCTGATAGCATAATTCTGATCCATAACAACACACAGTGGAAACAACTACTAGATTATGATAAGACGGCCTTCAGGTGTCAAGGCTGTCAGCAAATAGGTCACCTCCATAATAACTATCCACAAGTCAAAAGAGAAACTAGAAGGAACAAGAAACAAGCACAAAAACCAAGAGGCTGGCAATGCACAGTGAATCCAGAAGAAGAAACAGAGGACGAGGAGGCAGCTAACCCTCCACCTGAACATGACGATGATCCTATTGGGGAAGAAGCCATGGCAACCATCCCCATAGCAAACAATCAGATACACAAGTCGCCAGAATCTGAGAAATTTGCAGCACAGGAAATGATGGACTCTTTGCCGGAGAAAATACTAGATTTTGTGGACACTAGTGGGGCCAAAAGACAACATTCTCCATAACACTCTGATACAGACAAGGACAATCCTTGCATTGTGGAGGACCCTTCTCTAGTTCTTTTTTCATCCTTACAGTCTCAAGGGGAGTGGAGAAAGGTTGAGAAGAAGAAAGGGAGGAAAACATAATTTCCTCCCCTTTTGTACTTTACTTCTTCAGGTTTTTTTCTGGTTATGACAGCAGTCTTTTATGCTGCTATTTGCATATGCACTTGTGCATCTACAATATGTAATTTTCTTATTTTTAATAAAATTACAATTTTTCCCAGGGAAAAAAACTAAAACAAAACGAATTAAAAAAAATTCTTGTCACCCCACCTCGCCCTCCGTCCCACCCACTCCACCACTGCCCTCCCTCTCTCCCTACCTACCCCACCTCACCCTCCCTCCCACGTCGCTCCCCAACAACTCTGTCGTCCCCCCCCGCCTCGACACCACCGCACCCTCACTCCCACCTCCCTCCCCATGAACCCCTCCCCTCGCTCCCTCCCCGCCCACCCCGCAACCCAACCGGCCCTAAGTAATCGGCCCCTCGCCACCCAGGGCTGGTTGGGCCACGGGGTGGGCAAGGAGAGAGGGAAATTGTCCCCTCGCCACCCAGGGCTACTTGCGCCGCGGGGTGGGCGGGGAGGGAGAGAGAGGAAAGGTGGGTGGGAAGGAAGGTGGAAGGGAGGGTGTAGTGGGGTTAGGCGTGAAGGGAGCACGGCAGGGTGGGGTGGCAAGATTTGTTTTAAATTTGTTTTCTAAATTTTTATTTATTTATTTTTAAAATTAAAAAAAAAAAATATTTGAGCTTTTTTAATTTTTATTTTATTTATATTTCTTTATTTAATTTTTTTTTAACATAAAAAAAATTGGTTTAGATTTATATTTATTTTATTTTTCCCTTAAATTGTATGTTTTTTTGAAGTATTTTCCTTTATTTATTAATTTTTTTACAAATTAATTTTTTTTTAATGGTATTTTTTTTAAATACATGTTCTTATATTTGATTTATTTTTTGTCATGAATCGACCCCCTACCTCCCCTGGCCGATTGGGCCTTGAGGTGGGCGGAGAAATTTAAAATTTTTTATCTTTATTTTTTTAATTTAAATTATTTATTTCTTTTCTAATTTTAATGTTTTATTTTATTTTTGTAACTTTTCTATTTTTCTTATTTTTTAATTTTATTTTAGTTTTTATTTCGTTTTTACTTCTTCCTTTTCATAACTTGAATATTTGAATATATATATATATATATATATATATATATATATATATATATATATATTCCTTAATCTTTAACTTTTTTTTCTTAAATTAGGTGTGTTTTTTATTTTATAGTTTTTTTTTATCCTTTCTATATATTTTATATTTAATTTTTTTCATGTTTGTTTTGATGTCTTATTATTTGTTATTATTTTCAAAAATTTTGTGTGTTTTTTTAATTGCTTTTATTTTTTTTCAATATTTTAATTTTTTTTCTTATGAATTATTTTTTGTGTTTTTTTTTTTTCAATATTTGAATTTTTCTTTTTTATTTTTGTTTTTTGTTTTTTTTCTCTCTTTTTCTTTTCTTTTTTTTTTCTTTTTTGTTCTTTTTCTTTTTCTTTTTCTTTTTCTTTTTTCTTTTTTCTTTTTTCTTTTTTCTTTTTTCTTTTTCTTTCTTTCTTTTTTTTCTTTCTTTTTTTTCTTTTTTTCTTTTCTTTTATTTTCTTTTCTTTTCTCTTTTTTTTTTTGCAAGGTCCATATTAATACTCGTCTAGCACCCTGATCCCATTATGTTCAATTTGATAGTTGGTTTAAAATTTTTCGTTATAATGATTCGAGTCTGCCCCCACAATTTGTCAATTTCATAGTTGGTCTTTACATTTTCATTACAATAGGTCGAGTTCATCTACACTGTTTGTCAATTTGATGGTTGATTTTTTATTTTTTTTACAATGTATCATGTTGTCTTAGGCTAAGATTTTAAAATCGCTATACATTTAGCATTTTTAAAAAAAATACTCTTGGTATAATAACTCTTTCATGCAAATGTTCATTTTTAAATTTTTTTTAGTCATAAAATTTTTCCATAATGTCATGCTTGAAATATTTTGAAAATTGAAGATTGAAAATTGAATATTGTTTTGTAGTCGTAATATTTGGTTTTAATTCCATGGTTGAAAAATTGTCAAAATTTTAATGTTTTTCTAAGTTGTGATATTTTATCTTTAATGCTATGGTTGAAAATAATTAAAATTATTCTTTCTTAGCACCATGCGTGAAAATTGTTGGAATTTCAAGGTTTTTCAAATATGTGACATTTTAAATTTAATGTCATGCCTAAAAATTGATGGAATTTTAAGGTTTTTCAAATACATGTATTTTATCATTAATTTCATGCTTGAAAATCGTTGGAAATTTAAATTTTTTCAAAGTCATAATATTTTATTTTTAACATCATTATTAAAAAATGTTTAAAATGTACCCTTACAAAAAAAAAAAAGAGATGAAAAAAAGATGTTATTCCAACATCAATACTTTTCGTTTTCAGGGTGTTTTTCGCACAAAAAAATTTTGGTTCTTACTGTCATTTTTAAAAAATGTTGAAGATGTACCCCAACAAAAAAAATATCATTCTAGCATCAACACTTTTCATTTTCAGCCTGTTTTTTCATGATTTTTTAGGGTTTTTGGGCTAGAATACCCGTTTTGAGGTAATAGTTCTCATTTGACTGGTAACTATGTTAAAGGTAGAAAACAATACTCAAGAGAACCTCTTAGCCATGTTCGACTAAGGTATTCCTTTTTCGTAGATATGTTGGGTTGTGTTATATTCTTTTCACGACTATCCCGCGTAGTTAACCGGGGGGTTAGAGGGGCGGCGAAGCCCCCCTTTGTTGCGTCGATTGTGTAGCGGGGGGGTCACAGGGGGTTTGAGGTGTACCCGTAACCCCGCCCCAGAAAATTTTGGTTTTGGACTCTATGTTAGGATGGGCAGACCCACCTATGGTTTTGTGCATGATTTCCGCACATGTTTTTTGGACGCGATGGTTTTCGGTCCATGGTATTGGATGCTTCGGCATGTATAAATATGTATTATAAATTTGAAAGGAACATAATGAAAAATCAAGCTAGTAGTCACGGTTTTGGGATCCAGGGGAAATCTCTGTGTATATGTGTTTTATGCGTTATTCTCTCGCATTGTTTATTTTCTGTGTTTTAGAATTCGTGTGCAGGAAATTTTTGTACGGGGTTAAAACCTACAAGATAGTCTATCTCAGTCTGAAAAAGGGTTAAACTTATACTAAGTAGACCTCTTTTCATTTAGTTTTATGATTTCGAAAAGACAAGTGCTCAACGATATTTTCATATTTTCGGAGTCTAAAAAGAGCTAAAAGAGGACTCCAAGGGGTTCTTTTTCCATAGGTTTCTATAGCCCCAAAAAAGAAATAAAATTATACTTCTTGGTCAAAATAACTTGTTTAAAGCATGATAAAATTTATATTAACAGTTGTCGACCTGCCCAAAACATTACAAAAAGGAATAAACATACTTGTTTCATAGTAAAAATGAAGCATATCTAGGTAAAAACATTAAATATGTATAAAATAATGTGAGAAATGACCATAAATACTCAAAATGAATATTCATTTTCACCATTTCACATTTACCTTCAACAGTGAGAATTCTGAGCTCTTTTTCCCTCGATCTTCTGTAGTTGATTGTGATCAATCTGGTGGACCATTCTGAGTATCGTCACTTCCAAGTAGGGGATAAAACCTATCTCTTTCTTTTCACGGTCCATTTTTGTGATTTCATGCAAATTTTTTGAGGTTTCAAGAACCCTGGGGTTTCAAGAACATGCCTAGGACCAACACACACCCCCCCCATAATCGAAATATGCATTGCACCTAGGTAGATTGTCACTGTTAGGAGAGGTGCAATGCTCTGTCATGTACAACTAGGGTGTGTTTGGCACAAAATTCTAAGTTGTTTATCAGGTTCCCTCAATTTTGTCATTTTTTTTGCCTGAAAAGAAGCCTAATGAATCTCTTGTTTGTGTCTCAAGTGTTCATTAGCACAAAATGACATTCATTTGGAGAGAAAGAGAACATGAGGAACAAGATTTAAATGTAGCACATGACCCTGCTACCATTTAGGCACTGAAAAATTGTGTATTGTTAAAATTATTCTGCCTTCCT
The DNA here is from genome assembly GCA_031772625.1 of Pinus tabuliformis. Lineage (NCBI taxonomy): Eukaryota > Viridiplantae > Streptophyta > Pinopsida > Pinales > Pinaceae > Pinus > Pinus tabuliformis. The sequence goes on from CM062813.1 coordinate 814,260,245, forward strand.
AGTATGAGGCAACATATGGAATTGTCAAAATATCTTGTTCATGCATGGGATGTTCAAGCATAATCATTCAGGTTTGGGGAACATCTACTTGAGATAAAGGTAGAAGATATCTACTTTCTAACAGGTTTATCTAGGAGGGGTTCCCCCATCTCTCTCCTAGGTGGGAGAAGTGGTGGGGAGACAGTGAAATATTATATCACTACCTATTATAGACCTCAAGCCCAACCAACTAGGGATGGAAAGATCAATATAAAATATGTAACCCAATTACCTTTGAGAATGATCATGTTCATTATCGTGAGATTGGCAGGTAGCTCAACACTTCATGTAGCAAGTAGATCGTACATGCAGTATGGGGTGGAGTGTCTAGAGCCAACAATATTCAACTAGAGCAAGGGAGTTTTGGTCAATATGAAGGAACAAATGACTAAATCAAGAGAGGGGAAGTTAAAGAACTTCGGCTATGGTTTGATCTTAGTCTCTTTTTCTCTAGAGTGGGTGCCACTACTTCAACCTCAACAAATTATACTCGAGCCTATCGATCTGAGGGCCCCATGGATGAGGAGGTGGATAGATCATATGGCCCGACATGCAAGTCTGTCAGCGATCAGCTTCTCACCAACCTTCTTTGGGTGGTTGCATATACAGTTTGTCATGATCAATGATTATCCTTATGTAGGGATGGATTTCTGTGATGATCCTAAGCTCATGGTTCCTGAGGGTGAGCAATGGGATGCTTCAGGTAAAATATTTTAACCATTTAAGTTTTGAAAGTTTTACAATTTTTTGGTGTTTTTTTTTTAATGTTTTTGAGACTAAACTATTGATGTTTTCATGTAGATATTAGACCAGTTCGACTAGTAGGTGATTCATATCTCCGTCGTGAAGAGAGACGACCACAAGAGAAGGCAGTCGAACTAGTATAGGTTGATGCGGTAGGACGGGATGCACTACGATATCTTGAGGTAGTTGAGATCCTATCAAAGGTGGAGCACCACATGGAGGTGTTGACACACATGATTGATGAGACCATGGTCGACCAGATTCCGATGCGACTTCGACGACACACTATTGGAATGCCTAGCCATATTGGTCGATTACTGTGCAAGATAACTCGTGCAATGTCATTTTATCATGAGCACCATTGATTTGTCTACTTAGATATTTGCATGTATTTTTTTATATGGGCGATGTAGCCATATGTGTCTCAAGGCACAAATTTTTTGTAAAACCAAACTTAATATATATATATATATATATATATATATATATATATATATATATATATATATATATATATATATATATATATATATATATATATATATATATATATATATATATATATATATATTCAGTGTTTCCTAGTTCCTATTATGCTTTCAATATGATGTGATGTGAATTGAAATTTATTTACATTTGTTGCAAATGTCTATCTAAAACAAAATTAGCTAGGGCATCTACTAATGTGTTTAGATTTCTATAAATATGTTCATATCATATTAAATCGAAATGTCTTTCTAGAACACGTACTATGAAAACCAGGCGAAGGATGGTGGGATTCCTCACTAAATAGACATTTAGCAAGTTGTAGTACTACGAGTTGTGATTCAACCTTGATGACTAAAAGGAAGATACCATGTAAAATAGCATCAGATAGTACCTCAAACTCTACAACATATTCAACGATGTTGTTAGTAGAGAAACCAATGAAAATCCCTTGCATACTCACTAGCTCGCCATTTGGAGCAAAGGTAGCCCATGCTCTGGAAGATAGGTTCTAAGTACTACGATTAGCACCATTGGCATAACAAATATATGGTTCGAGAGAGTTTGACATCTGAAAACCAAATGTAAAAGTGATCAACAGAAACCATGGGAAACTTTGAAAAGACACACTACAAACACACTCAACACCCCTATAGACAATATGTACACAGTGTACTATGAATGAGATAAAGCATAGTATTTTTTAAGGTAGAGCCCATTCCTAGGCTGCACCAATGGAACTCCATCAAAGTCTACTAACCCTTAGGCCCCTTTTGCAAGTACTCACTTGAAAATATCCAAACCCAACCACATCAATTGGAACTTTCCTAGACCTAACTTATCGACCTCTTGGCCATATAAGAGAACCAAGTTTCTTTTCGAGAAGACATGAGGCTTGAGATTTTTGTCATATTGAACCTTGACGCGTATTTTACATTTTCATTGGCTAAAGAAGCATCGTGATGAGTTTCATCAAAATGAGTCAGATGTATATATGCTCCTCCTCTCTAGAAGTGGCAGGAAGAAGTTCGAAAGCTAGTTTTAACGATGGAATTTCACATTCGACGTGGAGGATTGCTTCCAAACCATAGAATAGTTGAAAGGGTGTGAATCCGGTAGTGCTCCTAACTAAGGTTTAGTATGCCCACAAGGTAGCATAAATAAGCAAGTTCCAGTCCAATTTGTGGACCCCTACCATATGTTGAAGCATAGTCTTAAGAACTTTGTTAACAGCCTCAACCTATCCATTAGCCTGAGGATAGTAGGGAGTGGAATTTTCATGTGAAATTCCTAACTTAGCAGCTAGTTCGGTCATCATATGATTCCGGAAATTATTTCCATGATCCGTAACTATTTCTTGTGGAACAACAAACCTAACAATAACGTGATTTAAGAAAAAGTATGCAGTCGTTTCACCAGTGTTGTTATATGTAGGCATCGCCTCGACCCACTTAGTAAAGTAGTCTACAATGAAAATGATATAACCATGTCCCCCGGCCGAGTGAGGGTTACATGTCATAAAGTCGATACCCCATTTTGCAAAGGGACCAACAACGACAACGGGATGCAATGGAGCAGGTGGAGCTCAGATCTTACGATTGTAGATCTAGCATGCATGACACTTCTAGATGACGAGAATACAGTTGCAAAAGATAGTAGGACAAAAGTAACCAGCACGTAAGATGTTATGCACAGTAGTGTAACCAGATAGATGTTCACCACATGCCCTCGAGTGGAATTCATTAAGGACTTTCTCAGCCTCCTCAAGGGTGAGGCACCTCTGTAAAATCATATCAATACCATGATGGTAAAGGGTGTCATTGATAATAACATAATTTCAGGATTGTTATTGAATACGTCACTACTCAGAGTGAGAGGTATTGGGTCGGAAAGTCTAGGTCTAGATATATATCAGTAAATATCCATATCATGGTTCAGATGAAGAAATCTAAAACAATGACTCATCAGGGATAGAATATTCAGATGTAGATTCAAAATCAAGGGAAGGAAGATCGCACATTAGCTCAGTGAAAATTAGGGATTTCTTCGACTTGGACTTAATGAACTCTAGGCCGAACTCTTGTAGAATAACGATCCACTTAGAGTACTTACCCCCAAACAATTGACGTGACAATATACATGTCATACGGTTGCAATCTGAAACGACCGCAGTTTTCTGAAGCAAGATGTAATGGCAAAACCTTTGGATAGCTTGAACAGCTAGCAAAGCCAACTTTTCTATAACCTGATTTCAGTATCATTAAGGTTATAACTCAGATAATAAATGGGATGTTCAGTCCCTATATCATCTTACTGGACCAATACCATTTCTATAGTATAAATGGCAGCAACAAGATACAGGAAATAGTCAGGATGATAATCAAGGGGTAATAAAAGAGAGGCGTGAACTAATACATCTTTTAGGGAATCAAATGCTTTCTGAGCAATGTCGTCCCAACAGAAGGGGACCCATTTTTTCAGTAAACGAGTGAATCCTTTTGTCATCTCAACCTAATTAGGGACTAACCTCCGCAGGAAGTTAGCTTTCCCATGGAGTCTTTGTAACTGAATGAGACAAGAAGATGTAATAAAATCAACGATTGACTGTACTTTTACAAGATCAATACAAATTCCTTGTTTTGAAATGACAAAACCCATGAGTCAACTAGAACCGACATAGAACACACATTTGTGTGGGTTAAGTTTAATGTTTAATGTCTACAATGAAGGAAAATAACCCTTAGATTCATTAAGTGATCAACTCAATGTTTAGAATGAGTAGGGAGATCATCCAAATAGGTTTGCATGATGTGCTTAATGTCGTGAAACGCATAATCCATAACACGTTGAAACATGTCCCGAACATTCTTTAAACCGAATGGGAGCTTTCAATAAGAAAAAGCACCTCAGGGAAAAATACATGTAGTCTTAGGTTGGTCCACCAAGAGAATGTTAATTTGATTATAGCTCGAGAATCCATCCATGAATGAATAAATCTTGCAGCTAGCACAGTCATCAAAAATATGGTCAATAAACAAGGTCAGATAGTTTTCCTTTGGACAAGCATGATTCACATCCCGGTAATCGACACATACTTGAAGCATGCCCTGTTTCTTCATGACAAGGATGAAATTTGATATCCAATCAGTTAAAGGAACGAGGTATTTGAAACCAGCCCAAAGAAGATTTTCAACTTGAGCCTTAATCCCAACAGCCTTCTTGCGATGGACCGGACGGAGGTGCTATCGGACGGGTTTGGCATTAGGATACATTTTAATCTCCTGCATTACTATATTTGCGTCGATACCTGGTATTTCTTCATAATTCCAGGCAAAGGCATCTTGAAACTCATGAAATAGGGCTCTATATATCTCGATCTCAGATGGAGAAAAAGACACTCCAATGTGTATATTTTGGACAATACCTAGTTTGATAGAGATATTGATAGGTATCATTTCTTTGATATTCAAAAATTTCTTTTTAGAGTCGACCTCATGAATGGAGGTGAAATTCGTAAAAGGCTCAAAAAAATTAGGAAAGTACACATTACTGAGATTATCCTCAATGAAATCTGGTAAGGAGGAATGATGGTGATGTTTTTCCCATGGACCATGATCTGGCATCATGATCTCCATGATTCTCTCATCAGTAGAGAATATGTGAGAAAAAGGATCAGAAGACATGCCATAATCCAGTGATTGATCTACCCAATTAATCGAAGAGAAGGTGTAAGTCACACAAGCCAAATAGATGGCTTCGTAATCTAGCTCAACGAGGCTAAGAAACATTCGATCACCAAAAAATTGGATGTTAGTTCCATCAGGTACAATCCAGGGATCAGCTAAGATAGTAGAGGATGATATCATGTTGATATAAGCAACCAAATATGAGTTGTCGAGAAGGAGAGGAGGGGGAGTGAAAACATTCCCATAAGCAAACAATCCTTCAACAATCCAACTCCGACATGCTGATAGGAATGTAGAGTTTCCCCTACAAGAGGGAAACTTCCATTAATGTGAGAATTAGAGGCAAAAAAGGTGATTTGATCTATGGCTAAAATCTCGCCTTTGTGAGGAAACGTGATCGAATGGAAGTAAGTGGAAATGACAGCATCCAGTGCATAAACCCACATACTTCCCCATAGAAGATTATAATCAAGAGGTCCATCAATAACTTCAACTTCTATGGAAATGGATTATCCCCCCATTTCTACATGAAGGGAATTCAGAATCCCATAGGGTTTGTACATTCTTCCATTAAATTCTTTCAATGTGGTGGTTGATTAAATTAGTTGAGGTGAACCAATCACCTTCCAGTAAGACAAGGACATGATGCAGGTCAAGGCTCCCTCATCCACAATAGAGTGATGGGTGTTCTTACCATGAACGATGACTTGGATTATAAAGGCTAACAGAGCTGGAAGTCGAGGGGTATATTTTTCATGAGAGAAAACCACTAGGTTGGAATCCAATGGATCCACACACCAATAGATGATAACAAGGCCTTCTTTTGGGCGGGGAAGTTTTGCAACACCTCAAGAATTGACATAGCTGATGGAGACATAGCCAAGTCTTCAACTATGTTATAGTTTTAGGCCGCTCTTGAATGCGGGTTAAAAGTAGACTTATGAATAATGCCCTTCAAAGGCTTGATATTCAATTCCACGGGAACCAGAAGTGGATCAGATGAAGGTGATATTGAACTAAAAGGTTTATCAGTATCCTAACCGTTCGGTGGATTTTCATTACCATAATCCTTTTTACTGAGTGGCCAACATAACATTGAATTTAAAATTTGAGGAGGAAAGCATCAAAACCACGTTAGAAGAAGAAGGGTCCTAAGAAACCATATGAGTCTCCTGATTGGGAAATAGGTTGGTCAACATAATGGGAGAATTGGAAGATTTAATAAACTCATTCACTTCAGCAGGGTGCGTACAATCACGTGTAAAGTGATCCTCTTTCAAATTAAGCATGGGTATCGAGGCTTTCATTTCTCATCGGAGGACTGATTTGTTTGCTTATCCTACAGTGAGGGGTCTTTCTTATTCTTACCTTTTCCTTAAGGGGCACAAGGATGGGATTGGGGGTTTTGAGTAGATGTCATAAGAGAAATACCATATGGTTTACTCATTGATTATGAAATGGAAAAACCAATAATGCCATCAATGGCATGAGATTCTTACCAGGTGGAGGAGGAACAATATTAAGTGGCAAATTTTGATTGAAATCCAGAGGAGGATGGCTTGGATATAAAGGAATATCTTGAGCAATAGGCACTTGCATCCCTGAATAAGGAGAGTTATGATAATAAGGAACTTGGTTACTAGGATAGGGGGGATTTTGATAACTAATATACAAGTGACCTTGTTGTCCAACCCAGGATGATGATAAAGTTGTTGGAATGGTTGGATTTGGATTTGTTGGCCTTGAAAAGGCGCTTGAGGAATACCTTGATATGGTCTAGAATGTTTCCTAATGGGGGTTTGCATTGTCCCATGGTGTTGAAAATAGCAACAAGAAATGATAAAAATAAAATCCAGAATATTCCAATTTTAAGTTGTCCTTGAATTAAAATTGTGAATTAAAATCGAATTTAGTCTCACCAGCTACTTGGAAATAGTTAATTTATTTATTTTTACTTAATTAGTTGGAGAAATTCAAGTTAGAATTCTTTCTGCAGTCACACAACAGTTATCCCTTAAATTAAGGAGATAAGATTGAGTTATATTTGAGTTTTAATTAGTTAGCTCAATTTACTGAGTTAAGTCCAATTAAATTAGTTCCAAACTGTTTGAGGAACTAATTGTGAGTTATCAGTCAGTTGATGCATGCATGCACTCAACCAGTGTACTCTAGATAACTGAAGATTCCCTCATTAGAAACTCATGCATGTCTATTCGGAGAAAAACCCAGTTGAGATTAAATACAAGGACAATGTACTATCAGTTGCATGTGTTTTCCTATAAAGAAAACTCATGCATGTAGAAGGATTAATGCACAAGAGAATTGTGTAGTTTTGATAGTGTGTTAGAGTAGTGTGTGAGATCAGTGTTACACTTGCTAACAAGAGGATCACCCAGGAGAAATTGCGCAAGGAAATAGGAGCTTGGAGGGCAAAGGAGAAGGCTTGTGAGAAACTTTGATTACCTGTGATCATCCAGGAGGATTGTACTGAGAGCTGGCTAGCTGTGAGAGCTAAGGCTTTGTATAATTCTGATGTATTTCCACCTTGTATGATAATATAGATAGTGAGGTTTTTAGTTGAGGCTTTCTCCTAAGTATTTTCTGTGTTTCATGTGTATTGATTCTTCTTCTTCTAGTTATATGTGTTCAACTCGATTCTTGCTCGATATTTAAGCTTCCACAAATTGATAGTAGAAGTAGATTATAGTATTTTTCTTTGGTTATATTGCATTATCGGGTTAATCTACAATCAAATTTTCTACATGGTCTTAGAGGTAGAATTGCAGAGAATTTGCAGAATTTCTACATGGTATCAGAGCTTAGTTTATCAGAGTAGTGAACAGTATACTGATGAGAGAATTCGAAATTTTAAGTTTGGGGTTGCAGGTGCAAATCGAATTCATATCATACCTCAATTGAGATGAGACATTATGTGGCTAATTGCCCATCGAAGAAGTCCAAGAAGGGATCCTCGGAAGGATCAGAAGGTGAGGCTTTAGCCTCTTAGTTCGAAATGGAATTTACCCTCATCACATGCATGGTGTCATCGATGATGGGTTGTGTTTGGTATCTTGACAGTGGAGCCTCATTCCACATGACGGGTGATAAAAGTTTATTCAGTGCCTTGGAGGAGAAAGACCTCAAGATGCGCATAGATATGGGTGACGATGGAAGGTATAGTGCTTCAGGAGTGGGCACGGTTGCTTTTCAGAGGGGGCATGAAGCTCCTATCACCTTAACAAATGTGAAGTATGTGCCTGGACTGAAGAAGAACTTAGTATCGGTCATAATGTTGGGGGACAAAGGCTACAATGTTGTCTTCAGTAAAGGAAAGGCATTCCTTAGACACATCACCACGAGACTGGTGAAACAAATCAGTTCACGAGTTAAGAACCAGTATGCTCTTAAGGTTCAAGATGCATGTAAAGCCTTGAGGAGCAAGGAAAATGTTAGAGACTTGGTGGTTGAGAGGGAGAGTAAATTACCTCTCAACATGCAGTCCCAAAAGAAGTCTCAGACAATTGTGGAGGAGCCACCGTTGGAGAAGTAGAGAGGAGACCGAGGGAAGAGATCCACTCATGCAAATACCTCCATTAAGAGGGAATTTCGATCCAAGTGGGCAGAGGGATCACATGCAACCATACCTCCAGGTCTGAGGTGGGGCGATGTGAAGTGATAGTCCCATGAAGACTGAAATTGGGCAGGGTCCACTGAGAGATTTTATCTCATGGATCGTACCTTGCTATGGGAGCCTAAAGTACATAGTAGCCAGAGGAATCAGTGGGATTGATGTAGTTAAAGATCAAAGTGACAGAGGCTAGAGAATTCAGATACTGAAGAGCGCAGAGAAGGATTGACAACAGTGCACAAAAGGCAAAGTCAGCAGAAGCACAAAGATTTCAGTTGACAGAGGCAATAGCAGTCAGAGACTTTGATGACAGATGCATCATAGTGATTCAGGTTGGATGTTTTTTCTTGTTTCTGGAGTTGCTGGAGCAACAACACTAGAGAGAAGTGTTGCATGCATAACATTCGAAAGGTTCACGATCGGGATCGAGTTGAATTCCTTTCTTTTTGAGAGGCAGTGTTGAAAATAGCAACAAGAAATGATAAAAATATAATCCAGAATATTCTAGTTTTGATTTTTCCTTTAATTAAAATTGCGAATTGAAATCGAATTTAGTCTCACAAGCTGCTTGGAAATAATTAATTAATTTATTTTGACTTAATTAGTTAGAGAAATTCAAGTTAGAAGTCTTTCTGCAGTCATACAACAATTATCCCTTAAATTAAGGAGATTATCCCTTAATTAAGGAGATAAGATTGAGTTATATTTGAGCTGTAATTAGTTAGCTCAGTTTACTGAGTTAAGTCCAGTTAAATTAGTTCCAAACTGTTTGAGGAACTAATTGTGAGTTATCAGTCAGATGATGCATGCATGAACTCAACCAGTGTATTCCAGATAACTGAAGATTCCCTCATCAGAAACTCATGCATGTCTATTCATAGAAAGACCCAGTTGAGATTAAAGACAAGGACAATGTACTATCAGTTGCATGTGTTTTCCTATAAAGAAAACTCATGCATGCAAAAGGACTAATGCACAAGAGAATTGTGCAGCTCTGACAGTGTGTTAGAGTAGTGTGTGAGATTAGTGTTACACTTGGTAATAGGAGGATCACCTAGGAGAAACTACGCAAGGAAATAGGAGCTGGGAGGGCAGAGGAGAAGGCTTGTGAGAAGATTTGATTACCTGTGAGCATCCAGGACGATTGTACTGAGAGCTGGCTAGCTGTGAGAGCTAAGGCTTTGTATAATTCTGATGTATTTCCACCTTGTATGATAATATAGATAGTGGGGTTTTTAGCTGAGGCTTTCCCCTGAGTGTTTTTTGTGTTTCATGTGTATTGATCCTTCTTCTTCTAGTAATATGTGTTCAACTCGATTCTTGCTCGATCTTTAAGCTTCCACAAATTGATAGTAGAAGTAGATTATAGTATTTTTCTTTGGTTATATTGCATTATCGGGTTAATCTACAGTCAAATTTTCTACATGGTCTTAGAGGTAGAATTGCAGAGAATTTGCAGAATTTCTACATGGTATCAGAGCTTAGTTTATCAGAGTAGTGAACAGTATATTGATGAGAGAAATTGAAGTTTTAAGTTTGGGGTTGCAGGTGCAAATCGAATTCATATAATACCTCAATTGAGATGGGACATTATGTGGCTAATTGCCCATCGAAGAAGTCCAAGAAGGGATCCTCGGAAGGATCAGAAGGTGAGGCTTTAGCCTCTCAGTTCGAAATGGAATTTACCCTCATCACATGCATGGTGTCATCGATGATGGGTTGTGTTTGGTATCTTGACAGTGGAGCCTCATTCCACATGACCGGTGATAAAAGTTTATTCAGTGCCTTGGAGGAGAAAGACCTCAAGATGCGCATAGAGATGGGTGACGACGGAAGGTATAGTGTTTCAGGAGTGGGCACGGTTGCTTTTCAGAGGGAGCATGGAGCTCCTATCACCTTAACAGATGTGAAGTATGTGCCTGGACTGAAGAAGAACTTAGTATCGGTCACGATGTTGGGGGACAAAGGCTACAATGTTGTCTTCAGTAAAGGAAAGGCATTACTTAGACACATCACCACGAGACAGGTGAAACAGATCAGTTCACGAGTTAAGAAACAGTATGCTCTTGAGGTTCAAGATGCATGTAAAGCCTTGAGGAGCAAGGAAAATGTTACAGACTTGGTGGTTGAGAGGGAGAGTAAATTACCTCTCAACATGCAGTCCCAAAAGAAGTCTCAGACAATTGTGGAGGAGCCACAGTTGGAGAAGCAAAGAGGAGACCGAGGGAAGAGATCCACTCATGCAGATACCTCCATTAGGAGGGAATTTCGATCCAAGTGGGCAGAGGGATCACATGCAACCATACCTCCAGGTCTGAGGTGGGGCGATGTGAAGTGATAGTCCCATGAAGGCTGAAATTGGGCAGGGTCCATTGAGAGATTTTATCTCATGGATCGTACCTTGCTACGGGAGCCTAAAGTACATAGTAGCCAGAGGAATCAGTGGGATTGATGTAGTTAGAGATCAAAGTGACAGAGGCTAGAGAATTTAGATACTGAAGAGTGCAGAGAAGGATTGACAACGGTACACAAAAGGAAAAGTTAGCAGAAGCACAAAGCTTTCAGTTGACAGAGGCAATAGCAGTCAGAGACTTTGATGACAGATGCATCATAATGATTCAGGTTGGATGTTTTTTTTTTGTTTCTGGAGTTGCTGGAGCAACAACACTAGAGAGAAGTGTTGCATACATAACATTCCAAACGTTCACGATCGGGATTGAGTTGAATTCCTTTCTTGTTGAGAGGGGGTGTTGAAAATAGCAACAAGAAATGGTAAAAATATAATCCAGAATATTCCAGTTTTGATTTTTCCTTTAATTAAAATTGTGAATTAAAATCGAATTTAGTCTCACAAGCTGCTTGGAAATAATTAATTTATTTATTTTGACTTAATTAGTTAGAGAAATTCAAATTAGAAGTCTTTCTGCAGTCATGCAACAATTATCCCTTAAATTAAGGAGATTATCCCTTAATTAAGGAGATAAGATTGAGTTATATTTGAGTTGTAATTAGTTAGCTCAGTTTACTGAGTTAAGTCCAGTTAAATTAGTTCCAAACTGTTTGAGGAACTAATTGTGAGTTATCAGTCAGTTGATGCATGCATGAACTCAACCAGTGTATTCCAGATAACTGAAGATTCCCTCATCAGAAACTCATGCATGTCTATTCACAGAAAGACCCAGTTGAGATTAAAGACAAGGACAATGTACTATCAGTTGCATGTGTTTTCCTATAAAGAAAACTCATGCATGCAAAAGGACTAATGCACAAGAGAATTGTGCAGTTCTGACAGTGTGTTAGAGTAGTGTGTGAGATCAGTGTTACACTTGGTAACAGGAGGATCACCCAGGAGAAAATACGCAAGGAAATAGGAGCTTGGAGGGCAGAGGAGAAGGCTTGTGAGAAGCTTTGATTGCCTGTGAGCATCCAGGAGGATTGTACTGAGAGCTGGCTATCTGTGAGAGCTAAGGCTTTGTATAATTCTGATGTATTTCCACCTTGTATGATAATATAGATAGTGGGGTTTTTAGCTGAGGCTTTCCCCTGAGTGTTTTTTGTGTTTCATGTGTATTGATTCTTCTTCTTCTAGTTATATGTGTTCAGCTCGATTCTTGCTCGATCTTTAAGCTTGCACAAATTGATAGTAGAAGTAGATTATAGTATTTTGCTTTGCTTATATTGCATTATTGGGTTAATCTACAATCAGATTTTCTACATGGTCTTAGAGGTAGATTTGTAGAGAATTTGCAGAATTTCTACATATGGTAAGGTGGGTTCAATGGGGACTACACCATACTATGAATAATCTGACTTATTGAAACTTGAGGAGTACCCTGTCCAAGTAGTTGAGAATGTAAGGTACCTTGTACTGGCTAGGTAAGCGGGACTTGGGAAGTTACAGATACCAATGGAAAATATTGTGATGGAAAAATAACCTATAAAGGTTGGCTCACATGTATTTGAGCTTATTGGGGTGATGATGGATGGATAGGAATTTGAGACAAAGATGGTGCAAGTTGATTGGGAAAGTAGGATTCCAAACACTAGCAGCCATTCTAGGATAAGGAGGACCATAATAAGGCTGATTACCAATTTGAGGTATACCAACAACAAGTTTCCCCCCTACCAAAGGAGGGGATGATGGATGCAACTACGACCTAGATGGAGGGTACCAAAATAAGAAGTGTTAGGTTGTTAAAGGTAGCCTTTCCCACTGACATAAGGGCCAACCCGATACTCAATCATTGGTATCGATGGAGGAAGAGGAGCAGACTGTGTAACACTCATAAGAGAAGTACCAAATGTTATTCCCAAATTAGATGACATGGGAGAGGGTCAAGGACTGGAGGTTGCACTAAAAAGGGTACTAGATAAAGACTGATAACTAGGTGGGATGGACGGGCCACCATATAGATGTGTTTATGGTGATGTTGCAAACATAGATAAGGAAGCAACATTCGATTTCTCAACCATAGTGGTGGACACAGGCTGAGAGATCATATCATTTCCAGTCATGGTTAACAACCCCAATGAAGATTTTCGTGAGAGATCTATGCATAAGTCCAAAGAATCAGACAAAGGAGTTTGTGTCAGAGTATTAAGAGGTGGAAGAGGATTAGTCTGATAAAAATATTGTCCTTCCCAATGAACAGGAGTAGAAGAATGAGGATATTCTTGTGGGATCTCTTCATCACTCACAAGTCCGTGTGGAAGAGGTTCACCATCGGGCCCAAGATATATAGGTTTTTTGATACAAAGGAAGAGCATAGGAAGGTCCTGAAGCAACAAGTGAAGATGGTTGATGCTCCTTGGGTTCAGTAACCTCATGAATCAAAATGTCTGACTTGGGAAGGTCAGGTTCAATAACCTCAGGCAAAAAGGTTTCAAGGACTTTTTTTTTTATTGTGTCAATGTCACCTTCAAGAGTAGATGTCATCTTGGGCTCAGAACTCAAAGGGACAGATGATTCTGGTAGATCAATATCGAGAGGAGGGCTAGAATTATTTCCTGAAGTTCTTGATTCAGTAGTTTGCGTCTTCATATGCTTCTGACGATGGATAGGAGTAGCCTATGGTAGAAGAGGAGGCTTATTTTTCATTCTGCGTGAATGACAGGGTGGCGGATTTTGTTCTTCCATGTTGAATAATAAATTTTATTAACACAAAAAGAAATAAATAAAAAAGAGTGTAATATAGGCATAAAGGATTACCAAGTAACTGTGAACTACAATATACACCTTAGTGAACCAAGGACTTAATGTGCGACATCCAATATCCCCGAATGTTGTGCTTGGTGTATCATGGTATACAAAGCGACAGACTCAGTTACCTATTGATGGATAGCAACCTATATGGGATTCCCAAAATATACTCAACACTACGTGGGAGTGTAGTCTTTAGTAGTGTTGTCTAATGCATAACCTTTCGATGAGAGGGTTCCCATATAATTTATGTGTGTAGAGCGTCGTCCAATATACTCAAAGGTACGTGGAGAACGATCCTATACACTCACATACGTGGAACGAGATTTCACCCCCAAGATGCAACGCTCGCAAACAATGAAAGGTCTTATGTTTAACGATGTCGAAACACATCTCTAGCCTAGACCTCTAAGTTTTTGCGTTAATGTTATAAACACTTCTTAAGTTGATTCAACAAATTTTACTATTTATCTTTGATTAAGTTTCAATTTTGGGCTCACCACAAATGTCACTTGAATATCCTAAAATGCAAATCTGGCATGAGAAAATGGAAATCTTTCTCTTTCAATGAAAATATAGCTAAGGAAGGGAAGAAAAAATTAGTATGCAACATACAACATGCAGCAAAAATGATGCAAGATGAAATTTCCCTTTCAATGTAACTATTCATATATCAATACACATACAAAATCCTATTTGCCAATGAAAAAAAAATCTTTTCGACACACTCAATTTTTGAAATGAAGAAAACTAAGATGAAAATGTTTAATCACTAATCCAAATGCACTTTTCAGAATGAGGACTAAAACAACAATTCATCCAAGCGGTCAATGACCAAACGAAATCAATTTGCAAGTGACCAAATGATAAGAACAAAGAAAAATCAAAACCAATTCTTACCAAAGGCAATCAAACACAAATTCAAACCAAATGGAGGCTTTAGAGAGACCACAAGGCACTCAAGACTTAAGGAAGGTCAGCTAGAAGTAGGCTGATCAAAGAGACACTAAAAAATAAGGGCAATTTTTGTGAAAAAAACGGGGGCCAACATTGGTGCAGAAGAGGCATCAGTGCTTTGAAATGCTGGTATAGAGTGGGCCCAGGTGAGGTGCAACACTCTATCAGAGGCACTAGGGGAGCGTTGGTCCAAGGATAGAGGATTTCGACACAAAAATTGCAAAAGAGACTCAATGAAATCACTTCTTAGGTTTGTTCTTGGTTGGGTAACACATCAAAGATCTATCAAAGAGGTAACCAAACACAATGGAAAATGGAACCACCAAGAATACACCATTCCCCAGTATGGTCACCACTTTGTTATATGGGATTTACGATTGCAGAGAAAAGTATCTCCCCTAGGTTTGGTGGCTAACCTAGAACAACAGAGAGACAAGGAACCCAATGCTTTACTTAAAGTAATTAGATGACAGAATGAAGCCTACCTAGAATTTGTCGCATGCTTCGCTCCTTAGTTAGCTTGAATGCTCCAATTCCAGCTCTAATTGCCAGAATTAAAACCTGCATGGTCAGATAACACATGGCAAGAAACTATGGGATATATGCAGTATCGTCTAAATAATATATTCAATAGATAAGCATGGTATTGAAATACATGAAATAACAACACCACATATAGGAAAATAGAGAATTCTTTGCATTAATATAAATGGAAGGAGTTACAACCATAAATAGATGTTGATATTGTAGAAGAGATCCTCCAAGCTGACTTGTCCTTTCCTTGTCACAATGTGCACCTCCAATCACCCTAAATGCATGAAATGAAACCTCTCACAATAACAACATAAGGGTAGAATCACTCTCCAAAATCCAACCCCTTGCATATGGAAGGTTGTAAATATATAGAGGAGTGGGGTAAGTTGGGATTTCTTATCCAATTACCAATCTAAGGTTTTAGATCCACCTTTGATGGGAGGATGGGATCAAAGGATAAGGGATGGAAACTCCAAAGTAGGGTAGGATAGGATCTAAATTTTTTATCTGAGGTAAATGGTTGTAACAAATTCTGGAAGCTTTTGGAAGAGGAATCTTCCAAAATTTCTCTCTTTTTCCAGAATTCCTAAAACCAACGCCGGTGCAAAAGGGAGAAACTTGTAAGTGATCAACGCAGACCAAAATGGAGCAACCTGTAGGTGAACATTGTCCAACAAGAGGTGATGGAGCGTTGGTCTTAAAATTGGCTTAGATGATGTAGTTTTAGGCAGAAACTCTGGGGAATAAAAGAGGCATGCTTAGGGCTTTGTGTAAGATGATGACAAGGGGGAATAAGATTTTGATTGATCACATTAGGAGGCCTATTGATCAGATATGAAAAAATGGAATATAACACCCGATGTCCTGATGTCATCTTGAGCTTTCTTGCTCTTCCTTTGCCTTCTTACTCCAAAATTTCCAATTATGCCACACTCCTTCAAGAGTGATCCAAGAAAACTCTAAGTGTCCAAGAGTATGAGAGAGAGAGAGAGAGATAAAATGAGAGCTCCTAAACTGAACTGACCAAAAGCCATGAACTAATCCTCAGAAGCCTTTTTATTAATGAGGTCTCTATTTTCTTCATTTTTAATTATTTTCCTTCATTTTCCTCCTCACATGCACCTGTGACCTTTCACCTCCCTTTTCTCCTAATTTCTATTAGTTTCATAAATAAATGTCAATAAATGCCTCATTTCTTTCGAAAGCCTTTGCCAATTTACTTAGCCATTAATTAATCACAAGTGATCCCCATCACTATGCTTTTACCCAACATTCATCTTGGAATATGTGTCCCATGACCAAGGTCTTATTTTACCTTCATTAAATTTACATGGATTTTTACCGAGGGTTGTTATAACAACAATATTGATAATTAATATGATGCAAGCTAGGCTTGATCCCCTAGATATATAGGTTTAGACTTTGAAGATATATATATATATATATATATATATATATGTATGTATAATTTCCAGTGAATACTCTACTTATTATCAAAACAAATAAAATTAATATAATAATAATAAGAAAGTGTTAGAGTGAATATTTTTATAATAGAAATTAAGTTAAGAAAAAAGAATTATAGCCTCTTGTTTAAAAATATTAAAATTAATAAAATAATATTAAACAATTAAAAATAATTTATGTTACAATTGAAATTAACTAATTTCCCCCATGGGGGCGTTGAACATTGAGAACGACGATCAACACGAAGCATTAAACCCCCACACACATGGCAATTGAATGAAGCGTCTCGCAGAAGTAACTTTGGGCACGGGGTTGGCGAAGCTTGAAGAATGAGCAGTGGTTATTTGGTTCATCTAGATCATGGTAAATAGTAACAGTTGGTTTTGGGGCACATGCGAAGCATTTCCGGTGGTTAATTTGGTTTATGGTTCACACGGTGCCTACTTGGTTCAACCACACCTTGCCTCCCTAGTTGCAACAACTTTAGAGTTCGATTATGCACAAGGTTTTCGATTCTATTATGTAATTTAGGACCCTGGCCTTAACATGTTTGGTAGAGATGGAGACGAAATATGGGATGTCATAGATGTTGCTGCTCTAGCACTGGCCATGAGAGCTCTTTCTTCTCTAGGGGTTTAGGTATTTCTTGTTAACCTTTTGTGTTTGTACATTTCATATTTCCCTTGCCGACTTTCTGTTGAGTGTTGTGGTATCCGGTGGGGGTTGGTGAGGGTGAATTATGGAGGTGGAAGTCGTGGCCCTGCAAGTGCTTGGTTTTAGTGCGTTGTGATTAGGAGAGGGGCCATACCTGGGAATTTTGGAAAGTTGGGAGAATACAGGGGTCGACCTTCGAACCACGCTTTGGAGGAAGGTGAATGTAACATTGAGTTTTGCTGGCTCAAAGGGTGGCCGGGTTGACTTGAGCTTGAGGTGGAGAGTGCCTGACTTACCTGAGTGTATGTGCATCGACCAACCTCTTTCTAGGCTTGGGGAATCAATGGGTGTTGTAGTTGTTGCAACCAACATGGAAAATAGGGTTAGTTGGTAGCTCCTTTACGCTAGAGGTGGTGTATCGGGGTCTGGTTTGTGGTGTGCGAGTGGTGAAGCGATTGGGAGTCATTGCATGCAGAGGAAAAGAAGAAGATTCAGGATAGGTGTTGGCCCAAGAGGTCAGAGGGAAATCCGTCAGAGGGAGCAACAGGACTTTGAGAAGGAAGTGGAACAACTAGGAGACTAGTTGTTGGGGCCGATGCTCTTACCACCACCTTTAGATTCCTTAGAGGCGCAAATTCACTAGTTTACATTTCTTATGGAGTAGTTGGCTCGAGACCACCACAACGACATAAATGAGGTCATTGCCTTCATGAATGACCTCCAACACAACCAATGGCAGGCGCTAGACCAAATGGCCTCCCTCTGTCAGGGACCAAAGAGGATGGAAAAAGGTTTTGATCGTCTTGAGGGAATAATGGTTCATACGAAAGCCCATGTACATGAGGCATTCATCCAACAACATGGTAACAGTCCAAAAGACCTGGATGCCGAAGATATTACAAATAAAGAATGATAGTTGGTTGCATTTGGATCCTTAGATACTTTTGGTCTCTGTGGGCAATCTGTGTCTAGTCAAATAATTTTTTGTTGTTTTTGTCTAATATTTTACATATTCCACTTGACCAACCAGACTAATAGGAATGACACGAATGACTATTTTAAAAAAATGCACTTCAAAATGTGATAATTTTTTGAATTAATAAAATTATTTATTTTAAAATATATATATATATATATATAATTTATTAATTTTATATTTTAAAGAATGTAAAAATTCAAGATAGCTAAAAATGAGTAACGATTAAACAAATAAAATATAATTTATTAATTTTATAGTTTTAAGGAAGGCAAAAAAGTCAAGAGAGTTAAAAAAGAGGAACGATTCACTTAAAAAGAAATGATCCCATCTTAAATTAAGGAACCACAAAGAAAGAAAGCTAAAATTTAAATTAAGAAAATAAATAAAATGAAAAAGTGTTAATGATCAATCCAATGACTTCTGTAGAAATGGTTTTTAACTTTTATAATTATTAGAAGGGTAATAGGGTTTTGAAGTTAGAATTTTGATTTAGTCAACCGAAATAATATGAGTCATTTAGATATTATTTTATTTAAGATATATAATGATTTATTGTGTATATGATGTCATTATTAGAATAAAGAATTTTGTAAAAAAAGTTTGCTAATATAGATCTAGATTTAGGTTCTATTATTTTAAATTATTGTTTAAATTTTGTAAAAGAAATTGGCTAATATATATTTAGATTTAGAAATTTAAGGATGGTTTTAATATTAATTATAATTGTAGTTTTAAATATATGATGTGTTATTGCATAGAGAGGTGTTTTACATTTTAGTATGGGGAGATGTTGTAATGTTCATAAATGAGTGTAAACATGTAAATGTTGGATCATTATGAGATAGATGTTGTATAGATTATAAATGAATGTAAACATTTAAATATTGACTTAATATGGGAAATATATTATAGTGTACATAAAATAAAGCATTTGATCAAAAAATAATAATAATAAAACATAATGTAACCTTAATTAAAAAAATAAAAATAGAAAAATAAATCGATTGAATTCAATTTGGTTAATTGTAAATATACATATTACATTAAAATAAATATACATATTACATTTTTTTTTTACATATATATACTCTTCTTGTTATTCACATGAATCAAAAAAATGTTAATACATAGCCCTCCTTAAGAATAGGTCTCAAGACTTGTGGGGATCAAACCACCACACACAACCATTGGAACACAACCTTAAAGCTATTTATTTTACAAAGTTAAACATTATAAGTTGTATTAGAATTCTTCCTTAACAAAAACTATATATATATATATATATATATAACCTATATAGCAATTGATTTTCTTATATATATATTACATTGAAAAATTAAATTAAAGTAATTATAAAACATCTATTTCATCAAGGTTTTAATAAAACTAAAATTAAAAATATTTCTATATATAGAAATGTCAAATTTATATAAATATAAATAATGCTCATGGGGCGTAAAACAAATAGTGACATCGTGTTCTATTAAGACACTTTGTGGTGTAAAGGTCACTGGTTTGAAACTCCATGGGAAAAAATATAACCATGCTAAGGGCTAGGGTTGCCCCACTAGGTGTGATCCCCAGGTGATTTTGACTGCTTAGATACCCCTCGATAGCGGTTACTCAAGCCACATGTTAATCGTGTAGTCATCTTAGGGCTCACATAAACTATATATATATATATATATATGAGTGCTAACATAGATCCATCTTAACTTCCAATCTACCAAGCACTCTAGCGAATCAAATTTTTCCAGGTGCAAACATTTACTCAACTTTTGCACTCAAAATGAGGTTTGATATATTTGGTTCCTCTGAGCTCTTGATAGATTCAACATTAAGATGGATCTATATTGTTCGTAGATATAATGAAGAGAAATAAGTATAAAAAGTGAAAAAGATGAATGTGAATTTTTAAATTAAGAGAGTGCAATGAATAAAAGATCTTATATATTTATTTTATCCTTTTTATAACCTTTTAAATTTGAAATTAAAATATATTTATATTAGATTAAAATAAATTAAATGTTTGGTAAACATTTCTTTTTTAAGTTGATTTTGCATTATCTTAAAATTTCAAATTACATTGTCCTAATCATCATAGTTCATATTATTACTGGTCTTAATTCGACTCAATGGAAATCAAATTAGTTGATCTATTATTTGAGAGCAAGTATATCAAAATAAAGTTTATGCTTCTGAAAACTACAAGAAATAACTGAGATTAAGCTACATAAAGAATCAAAATAATTGAATAGAGACATATCATAAGGTTAAGAGTCATAAGAAATCACTAGAGCATGATCTTGTGGTCTTGTACTAGCTGGAGCAGAGGTCGTAGGTTCACACTGAAGATGACTTTCCAGGTGAGCTAGACGAGCATCCAAGTTATCCAAACATGAACATTCATATCACCACACCCGCTTGATCTTGTTCAGAGAAGAAATGATGTCATTACGATCTTCATGCTTCTCTTTTAGGACTCTACCCAAAAGAGTTTTCATCTACAAATGGAGGATGATGAAATTTAAGTGTTGAATCCATCTTCTATTGGTGTGACTAGGGTCAAGAACCCAATTAGATACCTCCTCCAGAATTTCATCATCAAAATATACTCGTTGGTCATTACTTGTGAGAGTTTCAAGCTAGCATAATTCTTTGTGAATGTCAAGAGGTGTAGCATAAACATAGTTACCGATTGTTGTCGCACAGAGTATCTAGGCACCGCGACAACTCTCAAAGTAAGGGTTGTCACTCTTAAATCCTTACTCACTCCATTTAGACTCTCTCCTAGACAAGTCAAGGGGGGTAGTCCCTAGGTAAATGGATGAGGATAGCCTATGAAAAATAGACTCTATGAGATTTTAATGACGGACAACTTGATGAATTTAAACGATTAAATCAGATTGATAGATTAAACGCCAATGTAGACAACACACGACCACAAGATAGAAACAATTATAGACCATTGCCTTTGATTTTTGAATTAACCATCAATAAAACAAGTTATCCAAAACGATTTTCAATATGTGACAAAAAATGACAATCATAAATAATCCACAAAAACACCCAACATTGTATCACGCAAGATATTTCAGATCTAAGACGATTATCGTTAATGACCAAGATCTAGATTCAATTAGTTTTCTCCAACAGTCAATATGATTAAAAATGTTTATCACACCTTGACCATAGGAAAATCATAAAAATTGCATTTAATGACCAAATGACACTAAGGAACTTTAGGTTAAATTTTTTTAATTATTCCTTAGGAATTTAATTTAATCGAAGGATTAGAAAATCAAAAATTTTAATGGGCCATAGGTCACATTAAAAATTCTAGAGTTTAAAGGAAAAAACCTTTGAATTTTATTTTAAATCCTTAGTCACCAAATTTAGATTTATGATTTAAAGTTTTTTAATTTTATATTTTTTAAATATTTTTGGATTTTAAATATTTTAGATGTTTTTAGACTTTTGAATTTTTATATTTTTTAGATTTAAAATTTTTTTTACGTTTAGGATTTTTAGAAAGTTTTTTAAATTTTTTAATTTTTTTGATATTTTAGTTTTTTTTTATGATTTTTAGAAAATTTTAATTTTATTTTTTTAATGATTTAGAACTTTTTTTATGATTTTTAATTTTAAATCAAAGTCAAAATAAAACGATGAAAAATAAAATCTAATTAAAACCAAAAAAACCAAAATCAAATTTTTGATTTTTTTTTTTTTAATATAAAATTGAAATCATAATTTATATATATATATATATAAGAAAGGAAAAAAAAAAAAAACCTAAATTGAAATGAAACCTAACCTAAGTCTAAATCGAAATGGACCTAATCGAATAGTTTTGAGTTGTTATGTATTGTGTGCAGGACAGCTGTAGTGAACATTGGTTGAGTGAAGGGAGAAGAATGGAATACACTGGAATGGAGGCCGAGGGCAGCTTGGGATGCACCAAGAGGAGTGTGGACTAAAAGAACCATAGGCTTTGAAGGGGAGGAAATTTGCAGGTTTGAAAGTAGCAGATGCATAGAAGGGATGGCTGCGGGCAAGCGGAATGAGGGTTTTACCAAGGGCATGAATGGATGCCAGAGGACGCAGGTCAGAGGGGCAGCGTGAGGGTTAAGGAGAGGGCAACAGTGGGAGCTGCATAGACTGAGGGATGGACGCAAGGTAAAGCAGTAAATAAAGACCGTGTTTGAGGGGATAGCAGCAGCGAAGAGGGAAGATGGATAGGTTACGGACAGGGTTGGAGCAGTCACGTGGATGGAGCGGAAATGATGAGGGAGAAGGCTCAAATAGATACGAGGGTTTGAAGATAGAAGAAAATATGTTTGCAGGTTTGGAGGCAGCGTAGGGAGCCATAGAAGGGAAGATGCAAGTAGAGAGAGACCTGACGAGGAGTTGAAGGTAGCCATGAGGTGTGGAGCAGAGATGGATATGCAGCAGCAAGGAGATGGCAACGATTTTCTGGCAGCGTGGGAAGGGAACTACGTAGGAGAGGAAGGGAGAGAGGTTGCCGATAGGGTTGGAGCTCATGGGGAGAAAAATGAAATGCAGATATGGTTACCAATGAGGGTTTGAGGGTCTGGAGAGAAACAACAATAGAGGGTTTCAAAAAAAAAATTCAAAATATTTTACAGAAAACTCAGAAACCCGAACAACAGATAGGTGACCAGAAACCCATTAAAATCACCAGAACCTCTAAAAAATTTCCAACAATCTTCATTTAAAATTTTAAATCCTTTCGGCTCAGATTTCTTAATGAAACCCTCACGAAAATTTCTAGATCTAAAAATAAATAAATTTAAACCCTTGGACTTTGAAATCTGGATGTGAACCCTGCGAAAATGATGTTGGTGGTCCCTCAGAGATCCATATCTTACCCTCCAGAGCCTATATCTGGACTCTGTAGAGCTTTCAGCTTCAGATCTGCAGCTGCAATACAACAAAAAAACACCCAAACGATATACACAATGACCCAAGAAACATTAAAACCATGAAAACCAAAGTCAGAAAACTAAAATTAATTACAGATCTATGTACATAAATGGCAGATCTATCAGATCTAAGGAGTGTGAATCCGACTCTGCTCCCCGATATGATGATCTAAGGCTCTCAACAACTAGATCTAACGAATTAGCACAGAAAAAATTATTTTTTTTTGAATTTTAGAGGAGGTACTAAGCTCAAAATTCTTCATGCATCACCCATAAAAAATAATATCTTATGATAAGCCCCGGATCAAATTCAAACTGGGCTCTTAAGAAAACACAGATCGAGAGTTGGCTGGTTCAATCGAGAACTTCCTCGAAATCCCAATGATCTAATAATCAAGGATTTTCCTGCAAAACTCGGTTCAGCTGTCAACATAGAGCGAGAAAACAATAATAAAATTTAGATCTAATATAGATACCTACTATTATATTCAAAACATAAATTATTGTTCAAACCCCAGCGACTAAGCAAGATACCTGTACTCAAATCGCTCTTCAGAAGCTATTATTAATGGAAAAAAAAAAGAAATTACGCACGAAAATAATACATCTTATAGCATTTCCATAAAGAGTAACACCAGCAGAAATTAACCCCAAAGTCTTTCTTTATTGCTCATAAAAAGATTATAAGAGAGAGCTTTTTTGCTTAGTATACGATCAAAAGATCGGATGACACTGACTGACAAATGACCTCCTATTTAAAGATAAATCTTCTAATGGCTAGTTCGAGTGATCCTTGTCAAAGTGATCTCGACTATTGATGAGGATCAAAATTTCTTTTAATCTCATTCGTCGAAATTTTAAATATTGAGGAAATTTCGAATTTTTCAACTAAATGCATTTTAATAAATTCAAAAATTAAAATTTTGCATTTATTTCCTCAAAATTTTGACTTTGACTTAACCCCATGGACCCAAGGTATAAAATTTAGCAAAATAATCAATTAACCTTAGTCCCTGGACCTGTTTAGATTTAATTTTTTAAAAGATCCGCGAATTTTACCTCTAGAAAATTTAAATTTACCTAGGACTTAGGATCTATGAAGGGATAAATTATTTTTCTAACCCTCAAGACACTTTACATCATGATTTTTTACATTTTTACATCTCAAGGGGGAAATCCATTTGCAAAAGACCCTCACAAAGTACCCAATTCTGTGACACAAATATAATCTAGCAGATCAAACAAATTGTAATAAAATAACTTAACCAAATAGTTTGGAATATTCCCAAATCACTTTTACATAGACTCGATCTAGAACACTAGGACTCCCCTAAGATTCCAGTGACAAAATCCATTCCATCTTTGGGGTAGGCTGAAGGAAAACTCTGCAGACCATTCGAGAATGTATCAGTGAGACAAAAAACCTCTCGGAATGTAAATCATTACTAGAAAACTAGGTTTACCTAGGTGATTACATACGCGACACGGATCTGTTGAGATTATTTACGTTATACACATGCAGACTGGGTTTACATTATAAGATGATCCTCAGGCTGACGATGATAACTGGATGACAAGAACACATCGATCAGGCACTATCCCTTTTGCGAAAAATGGGGGTGTACTGCTATGGGTCGTTGACACATAGTGGTCAACACCGATCAAACGAGAAAATTACTGATTACCCATTTTTTTGAGGTAGTAAAAAAATCACCTGATTTTGAAAAGTGGTTATTGAGACTACATCTTTTTTAGCATATTTTTGGCAATTTAATTATGAAGTGTGAATTTTTTTTTAAATGTTAGTGATTTTAATCCTACTTTTGAAAAGTGTTGATGCAACATCAACCCATTTTTTTTATAGGGCTTAGTTTTTGACACTTTAAAATTTTTTATGTATCAAGTATGAATATTTTTTTAATTGTTAGTGATTTTCATGCTGATTTTGAAGAGCGTTGATGCAGCATGAACCCTTTTTATTTATAGGGCTTATTTTTTACACTTTAATTTTTCTAATGTATTAAGTGTGGACATTTTTTTTTAATGTTGATGATTTTCATATTGGTAATACAAAAACAAACATAAAAATGTAAAGAAAAAAAAACAAAATTAATATGTAAAAACTAAAAAATTAAACAAAAAATAAAAAAACAAAACAAAACAAAACAAAAAATAAATTCAAAATATCAAAACAAAAAAAAAAAATCAAAAACCAAAAAAAGGAAAAAAAATTAAAAATTAACCAAAAAAAAAATAGAAACATCAAAAACATTTTTTCAAGTTAAAAAAACCACATAATTGAAAATAAATTAAATATATATATATATATATATATAGAAAATAATTATAAAAATTATAAAAACAAAAAAAAGAACAAGAAAAAGATTAATAATTTAAAAAAATATATTTAATTAGAAAAATAAAAATTAATTGGATTTTTTTTTGCCCCAAGCAGCCTAGGTCGATTCTCTTAATTGACCTACTGCCTAGAGCCCCGAGGCAGGCATGGGTGGAGCGGCACTACACAGTGTCATCCTGTCTAGGCCTGAGGTCCCGTGGCACTGCACAACGTCACCCCACCTAGGCTCGAGGCCCCGGCACCCTCGGTGACAAGTCAATTCCCATAATCATCCTAGGCTGCCCATGGCACAAAAATTGTGCCCTCGGCGACCTAGGTTGATTTCAAGAATCAACCTAAGCGGCTTGGGGTAAATTTTTTATAATTTTAATAATTGTTTATAATTTTAATAATTTTTTATAATTGTCTTATAATTTTTTTTTTTTAATTGTTTGATAAATTTGTTTTTTTTTTTCAATGGTGTGGTTTTATTTTAAGTTTTTAATTTTTTTTCTCCAACTTAAAAAAAATAAAAATAAAAAATAAAAAAATTGATGTTTCTATTTTTGGATGGTTAATTTTTAAATTATTTTTCATAAATTATGTGTTTTTTGAATTTTCATATATATATATATATATATATATATATATATATATTATAGTTTTTACAAATTATTTCTTTTTACATCATTATGTTTGTTTTTTATATTTGATTTTTTTGGGTCATGTTTTTTAAGTTTTATTACTAGTTATTATTTTTTATTTTTTTTTAAATGTTGGATTTTTTTTTTCATTTTTATTTATTTATTATTATTATTGCATGGTCTATGGTGATGCTCGACTAGCGACCCGATCCCATTATGTGCAATTTGATAGTTGATTTTAAAGTTTTTGTTATAATGAATCGAGTCTGCCTCTACAATGTGTCAATTTCATGGTTGTTGTTTAAGTTTTCATTATAATGGGTCGAGTTCCCCTACACTGGGTGTCAATTTGATGGTTGAATTTTAAATTTTTGTTGCAATTTGTCAAGTTGTCTCGATTTTTAAATTTTGTTGCAATGTGTCAAGTTGCCTTAGGCTAAGATTTTAAAATCGCTATACATTTAGCGTTTAATAAAGAAATTAGTCTTAGTATAATGACTCTTTCATTGAGGTATTCATTTTTGAAGTTTTTTTAGTTATAAGTTTTTTCCATAATGTCATGCTTGAAATATTTTGAAAACTTTAGGTTTTTTTGTAGCCATAATCTTTGGTTTTAATTCCATGGATGAAAAATTGTCAAGATTTTAATGTTTTCCTAAGTCATGATATTTTATCTTTAATGCTATGGTTGAAAATAATTATAAGTATTTTTTCTTAGCACAATGACTAAAACTTGTTGGAATTTTATGGTTTTTCAAAGACGTGATATTTTATGTATAATGTCATGCATAAAAATCGTCGGAATTTTAAGGCTTTTCAAACCCGTGATAATTTATCTTTAATGTCATGTTTGAAAATCATTGGAATTTTAAAGTTTTTCGGACTCATGATATTTTATCTTTAGCATCATTATTAAAAAATATTGAAAATTTACCTCGAAAAAAAAGATGTTATTCCAGCATAAACACTTTTCATTTTCAAGGGGTCTTTTGCACAAAAAAAAAATGGCTTTTACTGCCACTTTTAAAAAATATTGAAATTTAACCCCGAAAGAAAATAAAAAATTGTTATTCAAACATCATCACTTTTCATTTTCAACCTGTTTTTCATATTTTCTTGGGCTTTTTTGGCTAGAGTTGTTGCTTTGAGGTAATATTTCTCGTTTGATCAGTAACTTTGTTCATCATGGAAAATAACAACAGCTTCCCAAGCCTAGGCATGGGCACATGGCCAACCTTGTGATCCTCTATCACTAGCTCCCTTATGGCTATACATATTTGTCAGGGCATTTTCGGCCAATATGAAAGAAGGAAAATGAGATTATAAAACCTCAACAAATCTAAATTAAAGGGATTGAGTCGAAACAAACAAAGACAAATGAAGGGCCAGAAGATACAGATAGTTCAGGGTAGCCCGAGCTGACAAAAATACAAATACCAATACACCATAAGCACATAAGGTCACCTCAAGGTAGAAACACTCACTCACCAGGAAACCCCAAGGTGTAGGACATAGTGAACCCCGTGCAAATTAAAAGGAAATCACCAAAATTGAACCACACAATTTTAGAGTAATAGAAACAAGGAGCACAAGTCAAGACAAAAGTATGCACCCTGAAAGCACTAGCTCGTTTTGTCAGAGCCGACAAAGTTTCAAAGACTGAGTGCATGGTGTTGATGTTAGCAACCTCCCCTTTTAGCTCCAATGAAGTCCACAGGGTTTCAATGCGCGCAGTCTCCATAAGCCTATTTTCTGGCTCTAATTCATAAACCAGCATCCCAAGCAAACATTTGTTTCTACCAGGCTTAGAAGTATAATTGGATTTCATGCAGTCCTACACCACTGCCACTACAATAACAGAGGCAGACAACCCCTTTTTAGGAAAAGGCCAATAATCATGTCATGGCTCCACAAACTTTTCTTCTTGTATAGTATGACACCATCAAACAACTAGGAGTATAATCCCACCAATGACGGGGAAGGCATTCAAGCACAACATAAATTCCATCTAGCTACAATATGCTTCATAGGACAAGAGAATTGTAGGAGGCTTAACGTCATAGTGAATGAAGAATAAACTTGCATGTGTTATGCATAGTGTGGGCTGGTCATGCCACCCCCCTCTTAAATGTGGTTGATCCGAATGGAAAATGGCATCAACCCATGGTACTCATCCACCCATATTATTCATCAATCCATGGAATTTACCCATGGTATTGTAAATGGCATCCGCCCGTGGTATTGTAAAATCCACCCATGGTATTCATTCACCCATGGAATTGACCCATGGTATTGTAACTGAAAAATACTATAAGTAAGAAGTCACATTTTGTAAAAGGACAGATTGTCCGCCACAATGTAGCCTTTACAGTTCAGAGGCATGTAGCCACACATCTCTTCTTAGAGATAAGCTACCATCGCCCTAGCTGGTTTATTTCCATTACTATTTTAAATAAAAGTTTCTTTGTGGTTTTATTCATTGGGCATTCTCCTTTTTTGTTTTTCTTCTAGCAATTCAAGTTTTCAGATCTTGGGGTTCTCTCCCCCCAAGATCCATTTCAATCTTTCAGATCTTGGAGGCCTCTTCCCAAGATCTGGATCAGTGGTATCAGAGCAGGTTACGATTCCATGGGAATGAGGGTTTCATGCATTTTTCAGTCTCAATTTCTTTGCAGGAATTTTTTTTTTTGGGCGGCGACTTTGTAGATCATATCTGAAACATTTGGAACAAAATTTACAAAAACAAATACCAGATCTGGATTCCTCTCAAAAAATCACCCAATTTAAAAAAAAAAATGGGTTGAATCGGAGTTCGGATGTGGGAGATATCGCTGATTTAAAATCAGCTATTTTATCAGAATTTTTGTGACGGCGGAACTGTTGCAGCACGAATCTGAGATCTTAGAGTCCCCAAATAAGGATTTCCATCACATGGGAAGATGCAAAATGGTCCTTCTGCTTCCAAAAACAGGTTATAATAAATATTCTGAGTTATATTGGCCGAGTTATGTCTATTTTAATTATGGAGCAGCATTCGGAGCGGGTTCCATTGGAGACGTGCCCTCCCACCCCGCTTTAGTAGGCACCTGCTTCACATTCATCAGTTTCAACATAGTAGCATTCGGCTTGGGTTATTTGGAGACGTGCCCTTCCACCTCAGGCTATGTAGGCACCTGCTACTTCATCAGCAACCAACATCATGGTTATGGGTCAACTGCATAAATCCCTTGTCATCGAAGTCCATTTGCTAGGCCGCACACTGTCAGAATCACAGTTGGTCACAAGCATTACAGGGTATCTCTATCCTCGGATCTTCGTTTATCAGGGTTATGGGTTAACCACATAAAATTCTTATCTTCAGTGGCTCTTCATATTCAACAAAGGCTTCGCAGGAGGGAACTTTATGCAATGGTGACCATTGCTTCTTAAGGAGGGAGGAATGATCCGAATGGAAAATGGCATCAACCCATGCTACTCATCCACCCATATTATTCATCAACCCATGGAATTTACCCATGGTATTGTAAATGGCATCCGCCCGTGGTATTGTAAAATCCACCCATGGTATTCATTCACCCATGGAATTGACCCATGGTATTGTAACTGAAAAATACTATAAGTAAGAAGTCACATTTTGTAAAAGGACAGATTGTCCGCCACAATGTAGCCTTTACAGTTCAGAGGCATGTAGCCACACATCTCTTCTTAGAGATAAGCTACCATCGCCCTAGCTGGTTTATTTCCATTACTATTTTAAATAAAAGTTTCTTTGTGGTTTTATTCATTGGGCATTCTCCTTTTTTGTTTTTCTTCTAGCAATTCAAGTTTTCAGATCTTGGGGTTCTCTCCCCCCAAGATCCATTTCAATCTTTCAGATCTTGGAGGCCTCTTCCCAAGATCTGGATCAGTAGTGGTAGGCAATAGGGTGGTGGGTGCCCTCTAACCTCCTTTGCCGCATTGCTAGTCACCCCAATCCAATTGGAGGGAATGTTAATAGGCATCAAAACACTTATTTCATAATACATCTTTATAAAATAATAAAAATTAAGTAAATTACAATTTTATTATTATTATAAAAAAAAAAAAAAAACTAATATACATACATATATATATATATATATATATATATATATATATATATATATAAAGATGTAATAAGATTCTTAACCATGGACATTAAACTTTGCTTTACAATGGAGATTCTTAACTTGTAAATATGTTTTGTTACAATACCACGGTTTGTTAATATCTCTATAAGAAGCATAACTCATATTGGTTGTCAATCTTATGAAATTTAATTGATTACAAATTTTAGAATGTCCAACGTTTCTAGTGAACTCATCACAGATCATCAGGGACAAAAGAAAATGGGTGGTGAGTCCATGAGGACTTCACTAAGGGAGCAATACCATAACACGTGGGTTCATATTGGGGGATATATATTGAGGAAAAAATGACATAATATATTGAGCATATAATAGGGGGTAAAGGATTTTTATATTGGCAGGTATAAAAAATGGAGCTCAAAGTTAATAAAGAAATATAAAGGGGTATACAAAAATGTTAATGAAAAAATGGATACCTACAATATCTAGTGAAAGTAGGTGTTTTCTAAATTGGTACGGTGTATTGGGTTCGTATTATTAGGGGGTTAACTAATGTGGTTTTTAGAGGTATTTTCCAATATGTAGTAAATTAAGGGTACTGTTTAGTATGCGACGAATGCACGTGCTACATCAGATGTTCATTGAGTGAATCCCCCATGGGTGAGTCCACCCGAAACATTAGACAATCTAAAATCTATACACATCTAAATTTGGGAATATCTACAACCAGTATAATGAATAACTATGGAAACATACACACTCAAACAATAATTTATATCCATATGACATATTTTTTAATTAAAATCAATTTAATTTAAAGGAAATGAAGAATATAACTAGTTTTAATATAAATCTCAACTTTTGATGTGTGACTACTATAAAGAATATTTCATCATATTTAGTGGAGGTTAAATCTTTACCATTCACCTAATAATTACTAATAATTAAATTAAAATTATGAAAACCCTATTATAACATGAATCCGCCTATTACCATATTTATTTTATTAACAATTTAATTATCCAATTAACTATATTTGTATTAATATAATTATATATTATTTACTTTCACATAGCTTTTATTTTTTTTAATATAGTTATAAGTTTTTCACTTTAACATAGATTCTGATTTGAATGATATTGATTTTTTTTAATAGTATTATTAATTAAAATCTAAAGTTTATAATTTTACAAATTAAAATGTTGCATTATTTTTAAAGATATGTCAAAAACGATTTTGCATATATTAAATTCAAAAAGCCAAATAATATTTTAATCTAAAATGTCCACAGGTAAATTATGAAATACGATTTTTTTCAAATTTCAGTTCTTTGGTCCAGTCATTTTATTTTATTGTTGTAATGAGGTTATAATTTAGTTCAGAAAATAATGGAATTTTTGTTTGGATTTTGAAAAAATTTGTAGGATTTTTGTTGTATCATCTGTATAATCTGTATCATCCAAGAATTGTTCATTTGTGTAATTTAAAGGAGGTTGCCCCCTCGAAGAGGCTGATTTCTAAGGCGTTGATCTTTGTTTTCTATCTTTTTGTGAGATGGTTTCATAACACATGTCATAAAGTTGATACCCCGTTTTACAAAGGGACCAACAACGAAAATGGGATGTAATGGAGCAAGCGGAGCACGGATCTTACAATTGTAGATCTGGCACACATGACAATTCTGGACAACAAGAATACAATTGCGAAAGATAGTAAGATAAAAGTAACCAACACGTAAAATCTTCTGCACAGTAGTGTAACCAAATAGATGTCTACCACATGCCCTCGAGTGGAATTCATTAAGGATTTTCTTAGCCTTATCAAGGGTGAGGCACCTCTATAAAATCATATCAATACCATGACGGTAAAGGATGTGACTAATAATAACGTAATTTTGTGATTGGAATCGAATACTTCGCTACTCAGAGCAAAATGTATTGGGTTGGAAAGTTTGGGTCTGGATATATATCAAAAAATATCCATACCATGGGTTAGATGATGAAATTAGAAATAATGACTCGTCAAGGATAGAATCTTCAAATGTATATTTAGAATCAAGGGAAGGAAGATCGCACATTAGCTCAGTGAAAACTAGGGATTTCTTTGACTTGGACTTAATGAACTCCAGGTCGAACTCTTTCTGAATATTGATCCACTTTCATTACTTTCCCCCTGGCAATTGACGTGACAATATATATGTCATAGGGTTGCAATCTGAAACGACCATAGTTTTCCGAAGCAAGATGTAATGGCGAAACCTTTGGATGACTTGAATGGATAGCAAAACCAACTTTTCAATGTGAGTATACCTGATTTTGGTATCGTTAAGGTTCTGACTCAGATAATAAATGGGATGTCCAACCCCTATATCATCTTCTTGGACCATTACCATTTATATAGTAGAAATGGCAGCAGCGAGATATAGGAAATAGTCGCGCTGATAATCAAGGGGGTATAAAAGAGATGACCGATCTAGTACATCTTCCAAGGTGTCAAAGATGTTCTGAGTAGCGTTGTGCCAATGGTAGGGGACCCCTTTTTCAGAAAGAAAGTGAATCCTTTGCTCATCTCAACGTAATTAGGGACGAACCTCCATAGGAAGTTAGATTTCCCTTAGAATCTTTGTAACTAAACGAGAGAAGAAGGTGCAGGAAAGTCAACAATTGACTATACTTTTAGAGGATCAATACGAATTCCTTGTTTTGAAATGACAAAATTCAAGATTCGACTAGAACCAAAACAAAACACACAAATGTGTGGGTTAAGGTGAATGGTATAGTGTCTACAACATAGGAAAATAGCCCTTAGATGCATCGAGTGATCAACCCGATGTTTAGAATGAGCAAGGAGATCATCCAAATAGGGTTGCACGATGTGTTTAATTTCATTAAACACGTAATCCATAACATGTTGAAACGTGGCCCCAATATTCTTTAAACCGAATGGGAGCTTTCGATAAGAAAAAGTACCCCAGGGACAAATAAATACAGTCTTAGGTTGGTCCGTCGGGAGAATGTTGATTTGATTATAGCTCGAGAATCCATCCATGAATGAATAAATATCGCAGCCAACGTAGTCATCAACAATATGGTCAATAAACGGGGTCAGATAGTTGTCCTTTGGACAAGCATGATTCACATCCCGGTAATCAACACATACTCGGATCGTGCCCTGTTTCTTCATGACAGGGACAATGTTTGATACCCAATCAGTTAAAGGAATGGGGTATATGAAACCAACCCGAAGAAGCTTTTCAACTTCAGCTTTAATCCCAACAACCTTCTTAGGATGGACCAGATGGAGGCATTGCCATATAGGTTTGGAATCATGATATGTTTTAATCTCGTGCACTATTATATTTGGGTCGATACCGGTATTTCTTCATAGGTCCAGGAAAAGGCATCCCAAAAATCATGAAATAGGGCTCTATATATCTTGATTTTAGATGGAGAAAAAGACGCTCCAATGTGTATATTTTCGACAATACCTAGTTTCATAGAGATATCTAGAGGAATTGTTTCTTTGATATTCAAAAAGTTCTTTTCAGAGTCGACCTCATGAATGGAGACGAAATTCGTAAAAGGCTCGACAAAATTAGGCAAGTACACATTACTAAGATTATCCTTAATGGAATATGGTTAGGAGGAATGAAGGTGATATTTGTCCCATGGCCCGTGAAAAAGCATCATGATCTCCATGATGCTCTCATCAGTAGAGAATATGTGAGAACAAGGATTAGAAGATGTTCCATAATACAATGATCGCTCTACCAAAGTAATCGAAGAGAAGGTGTAAGTTGCACAAGTCGAATATATGGCTTCGTAATCTAGCTCAATGGGGCTAAGTGACATGCAATCAACAAAACTTTGGATGTTAGCTCCATCAAGTACAATCCAAAGATCAACCAAGATAGTAGAGGATGATATCATGTTGATATAGGCAACCGAAGATGGTTGTCGGGAAGGAGAGGAGGAGGGAGCAAAAAGGTTCCCATAAGCAAACAATCCTTCAACAATCCAACTTCGACATGCTGATAGGAATGTAGAGTTTCCCCTACAAGGGGGACATTTCTACTAACGTAAGAATCAGAGGCGAAAAAGGTGAATTGCTATATGGCTAAAATCTCACCTTTGTGAGGAAAGGCGATCATATGGAAGTAAGTCGAAATAATGGAAGCCATGGCATAAACCCATGTACGTACCAGTAGAATATTATAATTGAGAGGTCCATCAATAACTTCAATTTCTATGGAAATGGTTTTTCCCCCAATTTCTACTTGAAGGGAATTCAGAATCCCACAAGGTTTGTACGTTCTTCCATTAAAGGATTTCAATGTGGTGGTTTATTGACTCAGTTGAGGTGAACCAATCAACTTCCAATAAGACAAGGACATGATGCGTGTCAAGGCTTCGTCGTCCACAATAGAGCAATGGATGTTCTTACCAAGACGATGACCTATATTATAAAGGATAACAGAGTTGGAAGTCAAGGGGTATAGTTTTCATGAGATAAAACCACTAGGTTGGAATCTGATGGATCCACACATCCAATAGTTGATAACTAGGCCTTTTTTTGGGTAGGGAAGTTTGCAACACCTCCAAAGTTGACACAGATGATGAAGATTGAGCCAAGTCTTCAACTGTGTTATAGTTTTGGGGAGCTCTTGAATGAGGGTTGAAAACAAACTTATGAATAACGTCATTTGGAAGCTTAAGTCGATTTCGTAGGAATCGAAGGTGGATCAGATGAAGGTGATGTCGAATTGGAAGTTTGATTAGTATTTTGATTGTTCGGTGGATTCACATTACCATATTCCTTTTTCTAAGTGGCCACCATAACATCGGATTTTATCTTTGAGGAGGAAATCATCCAAATTGTGTTAGAGGAAGAAGGGTCCTAAGAAACCATATGAGTCTCCTGATTGGGAAACAGGTCGATCAACATAGTGAGAGAAGTGGAATATTTAAGAAATGGATTCACTTTATCGTGGTGTGGAAAAGCACATGTAAAGTGATTGTCATTGCAAATTAAGCATGGGTATTGAGGCTTTCATTTCTCATCGGATGACTTATTTATTTGTTTATCCTATGTGAGGGGTCTTTCTTCTTCTTACCTTTTCCTTTATTCTTTCTTCCAAGTTGTTGTTCAGAATTACTTTTATCATATGAAACGACATTTATCTTAGAAGAAAAAGTTGTAGGAGGATTGGATTGAGGGATATGAGAAGATGTGGTAAGAGCAATACCATATGGTTTACTCGCTGATTATGAAGTGGCAGAACCAATCATTCCATCAGCGTCATGCAATTCTTTACCAGGTGGAGGAGGAACAGTATTAAGCAGAAATTGTCAATTAAATTCCAAAGGAGGATGGCCTGGATATGAAGGAATAGCTTGAGAAACAAGCACTTGCATCCCTAGATAAGGAGGGTTCTAATAATAAGGAACTTGGGTACTAGGATAGGGGGAATTCTGATAACTAATATACAAGTGACCTTGTTGTCCAACCCCAGGATGATGATAAAGCTGCTGGAATGGTTGGGTTTGGATTTGTTGGCCTTGGAAAGGCACATGAGGAATACCTTTATATGGTCCATATTGTTGTGTGATGGGGGTTTTCATTGTCCCATGGTAAGATGGGTTCGATTGGGACTGCACCATACTATGAATAATTTGACCTATCAAAAATTGAGGAGTACCTTGTCCAAGCGGTTGAGAATGTAAGGTACCTTGTACAGGCTGGGTAAGCAAGACCTGGCAAGTGCTAGATACCTATGGAAAAGGTTGTGATGGAACAAAAACCTATAAAGTTGGGATCACATGTATTTTAGCTTGTTAGGGTGCTGATGGATGGATAGGAATTTGAGATGAAGATAGTGCAGGTTGAGGATTCAACAATGAGTCCCAAAATGAACTAGGTTGAATGGGAAAAGTAGGTTGCCAAACACTAGCAGTCATTCCAAGATAAGGAGGACTATAATAATGTTGATTACCAATTTGATTTATACCAGCAACAGGTTTCCCCCATACCAAAGGAGGAGGGGATGATGGTGCAACTATGATCCAGATGGAGGGTACCCAAAATAAGAAGAGTTAGGTTGTTAAAGGTAGCCTTTCCCACTGACATAATGGCCAACCTGGTACTCCATCATGGGTGTAGGTAGAGGAAGAGGAGAAGACTATGTGGTATTCATAAGAGAAGTACCAGATGTTATTCCTGAATTAGATGACATGGGAGAGGGCCAAGGACTAGAAGTTGCACCAGAAAAGGTACCAGATAAAGACTGATAACTAGGTGGGATGGACAGACCACCATATAAAATTGTTTATGATGATGTTGCAAACATAGATGAGTAAGGAACATTCAAAGTCTAAACCATAGTGGTGGACATGGGCTAAGAGGTCGGATCAGTTCCAGTCATGGTTAACAATCCCAATGAAGATTGTCGTGAGAGATCTGTGGATAAGTCCAAAGAATTAGGAAAAGGAGTTTGTTTCAGAGTCTTAAGAGGTGGAAGAGGATCAAACTAATAAAAATATTATCCTTCCCAGTGAGCAAGAGTAGAAGGGTGAGGCTCTTCTTGTGGGATCTTCTTAATACTCACAAGTTCGTGTGGAATAGGTTCACCATCGGGCCCAAGATATATAGGTTTTCATTGATACAAAGAAATATAAGAGGAAGGTCTTGAAGTAACAGGTGAAGATGGCTAAGGCTCCTTAGGTTCATCAACCTTAGGAATCCAAGTGTCTGTCTTGGGAAGGTAAGGTTTAATAATTCTAGGCAACAAGGTTTCAGGGACTTTTGTTTCGATTGTGTCAGTGTCACCATCAAGAGTAGATGTAATCTCGGGCTTGGAACTCAAAGAGATAGATGATTATGGCGGATCAATTTCAAGAGGAGGGCCAAAAGTAGTTCATGAAGTTCCTGATTCGGTATTTTTCATCTTCTTATGCTTCTCACGATGGCCAGGAGTAGCCTCTGGTGGAAGAGGATGCTTATTTTGCATTCTACACTAATGACATGATGGGGGATTTTGTTCTTCCACATTGGATAATAAATTTTACCAAGCAACTGTGAACTGCAATATATACCTTGGTGAACGAAGGACTTAATGTATGGAAACCAATCTCCCTGAATGTTGTGTTCGGTGTATCATGTTATACAAAGCGGTAGACTCAGTTACCTATGGATGGATAGAAACCTATATGGGATCCTCAAAATATACTCAACGGTAGGTGGGAGTGCAGCGTGTAGTAGTGTTGTCTAATGCATAACCTTTTGATGGGAGCATTCCCATATACTTTACATGTGTGGAGCACCATCCAATATACCCAAAGGTACGTGGAGAACGACCCTATAGACTCACATACGTGGAACGAGATTTCCCCCCCCCCGGGATGCAGTGTTGGAAAACAACAAAAGCTCCTATGTTTAACGACGTTGGAACACATCTCTAGCCTAAACCTGTAAGTGGTTGCGTTATTGTTAGAAACGCTCCTTAGGTTGATTCAACAAATTTTACTGTTTATCTTTTATTAAGTTTCAGTTTTGGGCTCACAACAAATGTCACCTGAATATCCTAAAATGCAAATCTAGCATGAGAAAATTGAAATCATTTTATTTCAATAAAAATCTAGTTAAGGAAGGGAAGAAACAATCAGTATGCAACATACAACATGCAACAAACACGATACAAGATGCAATTTCCATTTCAATGTAACTATTCCTATATCGATACACATACATAACCCTAAATATCAATGCAAAAAAAAATTTATTCGACACACTTAATTTTCGAAATGAAGCAAAAGAAGATGCAAATGCTTAATCACTGATCCAAATGCACTTTTCATAATGAGGACTAAAACAACAATTCATCCAAGTGGTCAATGACCAAATGAAATCAGTTTGCAAGCGACCAAATGATAAGAACAAAGAAAAATCAAAACCAATTATTACCAAAGGCAATCAAACACAAACGATAACCAAATGGAGGCTTTAGAGAGACCACAAGACACTCAAGACTCAGGGAAGGTCAGCTGGAAGTAGGTTGATCAGACAGACACTAAAACAAAAGGACAAGTTTTGTGCAAAAACGAGGGCCAATGCTAGTGTAGAAGGGGCACCGGTGCTTTGAAACATTGGTATAGAGTGGGCCTAGGTGAGGTGAAACACTCTATCATAGGCACTGGGGGAGAGTTGGTCCAAGGATAAAGGATTCTGACACAAAAATTGCAAAAGAGACTCAATGAAATCACTTCCTAGGTTTTTTCTTGGTTGGTTAAAGCAACAAAGGTATATCAAAGAGGTAATCAAACATAATGGACAAAGGAACCACCAAGGGAATACATCGTTCCCCAGTATAGTTTCCAATTTTTTATATGGGATTTATGATTGCGAACAAAAGTATCTTCCCTAGGTTTGGTGGCTAACGTAAAACAACAAAGAGACAAGGAACCCAATGCTTTCCTTAAATTAAGTAGATGATGAAATGAAGCCTACCTAGAATCTATCGCATGCTCTGCTCCTTCTTTAGCTTGAATTCTCCAATTCTAACTCCAATTGCCAAAATTAGAACCTGCATGTAGTCAAATAACACAGGCCAAGAAACTATGATATTTATGTAGTACCATCTAAATAATCTATTTAACAGATCAACATGGTATTGAAATACATGAAATAACAACATCGCATATAGGAAAATAGAGAATTATTTTCATTAATATAAATGGAAGGAGTTACAACCATAAATAGATGTTGATCTTGTAGAAGAGATCCTCCAGGCTAATTGTAATTTCCTTGTCACAACGTGCATCTCCAATCACCCTAAATGCATGAAATGAAACCTCTCACAAAAACAACATAAGGGTAGAATCACTCTCCAAAAGCCAACCCCTTACATATGGAAGGTTGTAAATATATAGAGGAGTGGGGCAAGTTTGGAGTTCTTATCCAATTACCAATCTAAGGTTTTAGATCCACCTTTGATGGGAGGATGAGATCAAAGGATAAGGGATGGAAACTCCAAAGTAGGGTAGGATAGGATCCAAATTTTTTATTTGAGGTAAATGGTTGTAACAAATTCTAGAAGCTTATGGAAGAGGAATCTTCCAAAATTTCTCCCTTTTTTTTGAATTTCTAGAACCAATGCAAGTGCAAAGGGGAGAAACCTATAGGTGATCAACACAGACCACAGTGGAGCAACCTGTAGGTGAACGTTGTCCAACAAGAGGCTAGAGAGCGTTGGTCCTAAAACTGGCTCAGATGATGCAGTTTTAGGAATAAACTCTGGGGAATGAAAGAGGCATGCTTAGGGATTTGTGCAAGATGATGACAAGGGGGAATATGATTTTGATTGATCCCATTAGGAGACCTATTGATCGGATGTGAAAAAATTGCCTATAATAGCAATGAAATATCATAACCAAGAAACCACATGCATATGTCATGCACGCCAAAACTAGTCAGGAAAGCATACGTGCAACTCGGTACCTACAAGCAAAACTCATTGTAGCTGTTGATTCTGATGTACTCTTTCTCTTTCCTACTCCTTCCTTTGTCGTCTTGCTCCAAAAATCCAATTATGCCACACTCCTCCAAGAGTGCTCCAAGAAAACTCTAAGTGTCTAAGAGTATGAGAGAGAGAGAAAATAAGAGCTCCTAAACTGAACTAACCAAAAGTCATGAACTAGTCCTCAGAAGCCTTTTTATTGATGAGGCCTCTATTTTCTTTTTTTTCAATTATTTTCCTTCATTTTCCTCCTCTCATGCAACCTGAGACCTTTCACCTCCATTTTCTCCTAATTTCCATTAGTTCCATAAATAAAATGTCAATAAATAGCTCATGTCTTTCCAAAGCCTTTGTAATTGCCTTTGCCAATTTCCTTAATCATTAATTAATCACAAGTGATCCCCATCACTATGCTTTTGCCCAACATTCATCTTGGAATACGTGTCCCATGACCAAGATCTTATTTTACCTTTATTAATTTTACATGTCTTTTTAACTAGGGTTGTTATAACAACCACGTTGATAATTAATATGATGCAAGCTAGGTTTGATCCCCTAGATATATAGGTTTAGACTTTGAATATTATTATTATTATTATTATAATTTCTAATGAACACTCTACTTATTATCAGAACAAATAAAATTAATATAATAATAATAACAAAGTGTTAGAGTGAATATTTTTATAATAGAAATTAAGTTAAAGAAAAAAGAATTATAACCTCTTGTTTAAAAATATTAAAATTAATAAAATAATATTAAACAATTAAAAATAATTTAGTGTTATAATTGAAATTAAAATAAAAACTATTTTCCCCTATGGCGGTGATGAATATTGAGAACGACGATCAACACAGGGCATTAAAGCCCCACACACTTGGTAATTGAATGAAGCGTCTCATAGAAGTAACTTTGGGCATGGGGTTGGCGAAGCTTCACGAATGAGCAGTGGTTATTTGGTTCGTCTAGATCATGGTAAATAGTAATAGATGGTTTTTGGGCATAGGCGAAGTGTTTCTGGTGGTTAATTTGGTTTATGTTTCACAAGGTGCCTACTTGGTTCAACCACACCTTGCCTCCCTGGCCAAAACAACTTCAAATTTCTATTATGCACAAAGTTGTCGATTCAATTTTGTAGTTTGGGACCCTGACCTTAACTTGTTTGGTAGAGATGGAGATGAAATACAGGATGTCATAGATGTCGCTGCTCTAGCACTAGCCATGAGATCTCTTTCTTCTCCAGGGGTTCAGGTATTTCTTGTCAACCTTTTGTGTTTGTACATTTGGTAATTCCCTGGTCGACTTTCTATTGAGTGTTGTGGTATCTAGTGGGGGCTGGTGAGGGTGAATTATGGAGGTGGAAGTCATGGCCCTGCAAGCGGTTGGTTTCAATGCGTGGTAATTAGGAGCGGGGCCATACCTAAGAATTTTTGAAAGTTGGGAGAATACATGGGTCGACCTTCGAACCATGCTCTAGAGGAAGGTGAATGTAACATTGAGTTTTATTGGCTCAAAGGGTGGCAGGTTGACTCGAGCTTCAAGTGAAGAGGGACTTACTTGCCTAAGTGTATGTGCATCGACCAACCTCTTTCCAAACTTGGGGAGTGAATGGGTGTTGTAGGTGTGGCAACCAACATCGAAAGCATGGTTGGTTGGTAGCTCCTTTATATTCGAGGTGGTGTATCGGGGTCTGGTTTGTGGTATGTGAGTGGTGAAGAGATTGGGAGTCATTTTGTAAGGACCTGCGGGCCTAGACACGACCACCGTGGAGTGCGACTCGATTGGAGCGAGTTGGAAACTTGAACTAACATAACCATGTGAGCTATACGACCAAATGCGCGAGGTGACAAGTTATAATGCGCATGAGAAGTGTTGAGCGAGAATGTTTATACGATGGATAACGTGGGTGTTCATCCTTGGTAGCCGATGGTGATGAAGGGTTGCGTTTGGGGTGTTGGCAATGGGCTGACCTAACGTTGAAGCAAACGAAGGGCATCGGTTGGGAGAATAACGCAGGTCGGCCGTGGAGATGGCTTACTATGTGTGCAGCGTATCTATTGGCACGTTGGAAACTCATTTGATCATCATTCAAACTCCGCTCAAGGCACTCAAGTAAGAAGGAGAAGTGCACAGTTCAAGAGTGAAGCCGCAGCTTGAAAAGTGAGGTGTAGTTCTATGTGCCCAGCTTTGGGAAAGGCGCATGGAGGTGAAACGCATGAGTCTTTAGTCTTGGGTGAGAGCACGGGCAGGAGCGCCCGTCGTTCGGATGAAGGAGCGTAGGTGAGACTTGGTGAAGTCGCCCGGCATAACGCGGTGGTGTTGGTGTGACCACTGTGCGAAGGAGACGAGGTTGTCTTGGTGACTCGTTGGAGTCGCCCGCCCATTGTACACAAGGTTCGGTTGTGAAGTGCGGAAGGTAGCTCGTGTGAGGGCACGCCCACCCGACTTGGGCAAAGAATCTTAGCTATCAAGTATACTTGTAAAGCTTTGTAAACATTGTAAAGTTGTATAATATATTATTCAGGTAGACTCATTGTTCAAGGCGTTGCCCCTCCCTTTATACTGTGCAATTGTGTTCTTTTGTATAATTGTTGATGATAATGAATGTGTATGGGTGTTCATTGGTATAAAGGAAACATAATAATACTTGGTTGTGAAAAACAAACTAAGTAGACTAATGGTTAGGCGGAGTCCATGAACATAAGTATTGGTGAAAAGAAAGTGTTTAGTGGTGCTGCACCTCGCCAAGAGCGGTTGAAAGACTACCGTCGGCCTAGGGGCGTGACAGTTGGTATCAGAGTTGCTCGTGATGAAGTGCAGATGGTATTGAAGCTGATTCAGGGTTGAAGAAGCTTGACAGTTGATGACAGTGGAAGCAGGAACTTGCAGGTGAAGGAAGCTGGTTTCACATACAAGTGGAACAAGGGCTAGTTCATGGTTGCAGGGAACTTGGTGAAGCTAGTGAATGGTGAAAATGGCTTAGCAGAGGAGAAGCTTAGTGCTTGGGCCAAGATGAACGACAAGGCATGGCAGGTTTGGAAGAATGCGAAGGGAAGCTATTGCTTACCTTATACAGGTTGAAGCGGATGAAAGAAGAGAATCCCCGGATTTGAGATAAGCTTGAAGTCTTGGAAAAGAATGTTGAAAATGAACTTCTTCAACTTGGTTGGGCAATGAAGCAAGATGAAGTTGCAGATTGTGCTGACAAGGAAGAGGAAGCCGTGATGATTGAGGATGTTGCAGACATGACAACAATGGAGGATGAACTTGAGATTGATCAAGTTGGACCAGGATCATGCAGTTTGCAGACATGGATGGATAAGGATACTCACATGGAGGAGCCTCATGATGATGATGTAAGTACTATTGATACTTGTGTTTCATTTGAGCATTTGGTAGATGAACCGTATGCAGGGAAGGGCAAAGTCAGTTTGCCGATGCAAGGGAACATCTTACCATGGATGTCTATGATGAGACCTTGTATGGAAGAGCAAGGATTGTTGATTGTTGTAGGACTTGTTGGGGTTTTTTGTGACCTTGTGACAGAAAGTGCAAGGGCCCGTGACAAGGGAGGAACATGATGATCGTTGCGGAGGAATGGGTCATGCTTTAGCCATATGGAGAATTGGCTAAGTGCCTGGCATGACTCATGGACAGATTGAGGAGGGCACACACTTGAGATATGATGATACTTGGGTGGACTTCTCATGGCCGAGACCAAGAGATAGTCTTGGTGGAACCTTTAGTGGGGGAGCCATGGTGGAGAGACTCATGTGATGATGATATGGTTGGGTGACCGAGTTCACTACACCGAAGATTATAGACTTGGATGAGGATGACCGATTGTTGTGATGGGTCTACTTGGTTGGACTACATGGGCAACTTAGTCATGGACATCGGGTTGGAGACATGGAGCTTGGTAGTCTTATGCAAGGACATTATGCAGGAGCACTTGTAGAGGTGTCACTTATGGGCATCCAATGAGGAGTGCCAAGGTAGGGATGTTGTGCAGGTGGATTTGCTAATGTGACATGGAGATGTTTTATTTATGAGCCGATGGAGAGGTTGTGAACTCTTGTATAGCAAGGCCATGGACTTGGATGGATTTGTGAGCGGACTATGGAGCATTCCTACTACATGGAGACCTCAGGCATCTTGCAGAGACCTTTGGGCCGAGACTTGTATGCTTGCTGAGATGTTGATTAGAGATGACTTATGGAGCTCATGATGATATGAGGTTGTGACTTTTAGGGACTTCATATATGGTGGACTTGGAGGATCTGATGCATTGAGGAGCTGAGGTTAGGGACTTTGATGCAGAATGGGATGCATACTTTCAAGTACATGTATGGGTGTGACTTGAAAGAGTGACTTGATGTGGTGGATCGATATGAGACATTTTGGAGTGATGGAGTTACAACACTGTGATGCCTTGGTGGCAACACTTGGGCATGGGTTGAGCTGAGACTCAACCACTTTTGACACATGGGAGCTGATTGATCTATGATCATGGGTAGCACATGGATAGATGAGATAGGTGTATACTTGTTTCTATGGCAGACTTGAGGGATGGCACATACAGATATGATGGAGGTTGCTTCATGGACCTGGATGTGGCACATCGAGAGTCGAAGTTTGATGAGATGGTCTCTTCATATTAAGGAGATGGATGTTTTGCAGATGGATGATGTTGGGATGGATGCGACTGATTTCATACAGCACATTGGTACCAAACATCATGGACA
This sequence comes from Pinus tabuliformis, assembly GCA_031772625.1. Taxonomy (NCBI): domain Eukaryota; kingdom Viridiplantae; phylum Streptophyta; class Pinopsida; order Pinales; family Pinaceae; genus Pinus; species Pinus tabuliformis. The sequence continues at coordinate 814,304,910 of CM062813.1, forward strand.
GCATGTTGCAGATGAGATGAGGACTATTTCATGGACCTGAGCATGGCTTACACTTATATGGAGATGGATTCTTGATCGAGTCGAGGATGTGACAAGATGTTCTGAGAAAAAACTAATGATGGCATGAGGATGTTCACTCTCATGGTTTAAGCGTGACGGTTGGATCAGCTACCCAACTAGTTCAGACATGGGGTCGCGAAGTGTGCAGAGATATGTTATCATTGTGTTGGAGTATCATGGCAGCAGTTCACATGATGACGATACATGATGAGGTCGACACGAGATGTTGCAATAGGCATGTAGCTTGAGATGGAGGGGACAGCCTTCCACGATGGGGAGCAGCATGTGGAGATTGTGACAGGGTGGTTGATGATCATGGATTGAGATGATTTCCGATGTATGACATACCGATAGGGTGTATGCCTTGGTATGGATAGCTTGATCACAGATGGTTGCTAGGACAAGACATGATGGAGACAGTAGTTCTACATATGTTGCAAGGATGTTTGCAGTATGTGGAGGAGTTGATATCATGGATAAGACTGTTCGGATATGAAAATCTTGATCTTGGTGGATGGCTATCAGGATGGGATGTTGTCAAGGATGACAACGACTTCAGGTCGAGGAGGATGTAAGGACCTGCGGTCCTAGGCACGACCACCGTGGAGTGCGACTCGGTTGGAGCGATTTGGAAACTTGAACAAACATAACCGTGCAAGCTCTACGACCAAATGCGCGAGGTGGCAAGTTATAATGCACATGAGAAGTGTTGAGCGAGAATGTTTATACGATGGACAGCGTGGGCGTTCATCCTTGGTAGCCGACGGTGATGAAGGGTTGCGTTTGGGGTGTTGGCAATGGGCTGACCGAACGGTGAAGCAAACGAAGGGCGTCGGTTGGGAGAATAACGCAGGTCGGCCGTGGAGATGGCTTACTATGTGTGCAGCGTATATATTGGCACGTTGGAAACTCATTTGATCATCATTCGAACTTTGCTCAAGGCACTCAAGCAAGAAGGAGAAGTGCGCAGTTCAAGAGTGAAGCCGCAGCTTGAAAAGTGAGGCGCAGTTCTATGTGCCCAGCTTTGGGCAAGGCCGCACGGAGGTGAAACGCACGAGTCTTTAGTCTTGGGTGAGAGCGCGGGCAGGAGCGCCCGTCGTTCGGACGAAGGAGCATGGGTGAGACTTGGTGAAGTCGCCCGGCGTAACGCGGTGGTGTTGGTGTGACCACCGTGCGAAGGAGACGAGGGTGTCTTGGTGACTTGGTGGAGTCACCCGCCCATCATACACAAGGTTCGGTTGTGAAGTGCGGAAGGCAGCTCGTGTGAGGGCGTGCCCGCCCGACTTGGGCAAAGAATCTTGGTTATCACACGGAGGTGTGAGAAGTTGTAAATTTGGCTAAGTATGAAACTTGGTGTTTCCAAGTATACTTGTAAAGCTTTGTAAACATTGTAAAGTTGTATAATATATTATTCAGGCAGACTCATTGTTCAGGGAGTTGCCCCTCCCTTTATACTGTGCAATTGTGTTCTTTTGTATAATTGCTGATGATAATGAATGTGTATGGGTGTTCATTGGTATAAAGGAAACATAATAATACTTGGTTGCGAAAAACAAACTAAGTAGACTAATGGTTAGGCGTAGTCCATGAATATAAATATTGGTGAAAAGAAAGTGTTCAGTGGTGTTGCACTTCGCCAAGAGTGGTTGAAAGACTACCGTCGGCCTGGGGGCGTGACACATTTTATGCAGAGGAAAAGAAGAAAATTCAGGATAGGTGTTGGACCAAGAGGCCAGGGAGCAGTCCACCACGGGGAGCAACAAGACTTTGAGGAGGAAGTGGAACAACCAGGAGACTAGTTATTGGTGCAGGTGCTCTTACCACCACCTTTCGATTCCTTAGAGGTGCAACTTCACCAGTTTACATTTCTTATGGAGTAGTTGGCTCGTGACCACCACAACGACAAAAATGAAGTCATTGCCTTCAAGAATGACCTGCATTACAACCAGTGGCAAGCATTGGACTAAATGGCTTCCCTCTGTTAGGGGAAAAATAGGCTGCAAGAAAGTTTAGATCACCTTGAGGGAATAACGGTTCATACAGAAGCCCATGTACATGAGGCATTCATCCATCAACATGGTAATGGTCCAAAAGACCTGGATGCCGAAGACATGACAAATAAAGAATGATAGTGGGGTGCATTTGGATCCTTAAGTACTTTTGGTCTCTGTGGGCAATCTATGTCTCGTCAAATAATTTTTGGTTGTTTTTGTCCATTGTTTTGCATATTCCATCTTACCAACAAATCTAGTAGAAATAAGGCTAGTGACTATTTATAACAAAATGCATTAATTTTTGGAATTTTTAAACTTTTTAATTTAAAATAAAAATAAAAATAAAAATATTTATTCTTTAAAAAAAAAAAATATATATATATATATATATATATATATATATATATATATATATAATTTATTAATTTTATATTTTAAACAATGTAAAAAGTCAAGATAGCTACAAATGAGTAACGATTAAACAAATATAATATAATTTATTAATTTTATACTTTTAAGGAAGGCAAAAAAGTCAAGATCGTTAAAAAAGAGGAACGATTCACTTAAAAAAATGATTATATATTAAATTAAGTAACTACACAGAAATAAAGCTAAAATTTAAATTAAGAAAATAAATAAAAAGAAAAAGGGTTAATGATCAATCCAATGTCTTTTTTAGGAATGTTTTTTAACTTTTATAATTATTAGAAGGGTAATAGGGTTTTGAAGTTAGAAATTTGATTTAGAAATGTTTTTTAACTTTTATAATGGTATCAAAAGTGTAATAGGGTTTTGGAGTTAAAATTTTGATTTAGTCGACAAAAATAATGTGCTTAGATTTTTAGGAATGTTGTACCAAGCTAAATTAGAAATAAATTGTGAAAGGTGTCGTTTAGATATTATTTTATTTAAGATTCATTTTAAATGTTTTAATAATTTAGTATGTATATGATGTCACTATCAGAATAAAGAATTTTGTAATTTTCTTTAATTAATATAGAGTTAGATTTAGATTGATTTAATTATTTTAAATTACTGTTTAAAAATTCTATAAAATCTAAGGATGGTTTTAATATTAATTATAATTGTAGTTTTAAATATATGATATGTGTTATTGTATAGATAAGTGTTTTAGAGTTTAGTATAGGGATATATTATAATGAACATAAAAATAAAGCATGTGATCAAAAATTAATAATAACAAAAAACATAATGTAGACTTAATTAAACAAAAAAAATGGATTGAATTTAATTGGTTAAATTGTAAATATATATATTACATTTTTTTTTACAAATATATACTCTTTTTGTTATTCACATGAATCAAAGAAGAGTTCATACATAGTGTTTTTCAAGAATGGATGTGTGGGACCAAACCACAACATACAACCATTAAACCACAACTTCAAAGCTATTTATTTTGCAAAGTTAAACATCATAAGTTGTATTGGTTAATGATAAACTAATGATGGTTAATAGGAAAATCAAATGCTAAAATTATTCCTTATGTTTTTAATGATAAACTAATGATGGTTAATAGGAAAATCAATTGCTAGAATTATTCCTTAGCGCGCACGCGCACACACACAACTTGAAATATGAATCATTATTATTTTAGAATGATTTTCATATATATATATATATATATATATATATATATATATATATATATATATTAAAAAAATAAATTAAAAAAATTATTAAACATCTATCTATATGTTTCATTAAGGTTTTAATAAAATTAAAATTAAGAATATCTCTATATATAGAAATGTCAAATTTATATAAATATAAATAATGCTTATGGGGTGTAGAATAAATGGTGACAAGGTGTTCTATTAAGGCACTCTGTGGTGTAAAGGTCATTGGTTCAAAACTCCGTGGGCAACAATCCAACTATGTTAAGAGTTATTGTGGCCTTGGCTAGGTGTGATCCCCGAGTGATTTTGATTGCTTAGATGCCCCTCAATAGTGGTTACTCAAGCCACATGTTAGTCATGTAGTCATCTCAAGGCTCACATAAACTAGCAATCAATATATATATATATATATATATATATATATATATATATATATATATATATATATATATATGAGTGCTAACATAGATTTATCTTAACTTCTAATCTACTAAGCACCTTAGCAAATCAATCTTTTCTAGGTGGAAACTTTTCCTCAACTTTTTCACTCAAAATGAGGCTTGATATATTTGATTCCTCTGAGCTCTTGTTAGATTCAAAGTTAATATGGATCTATGTTGTTCGTAGATATAATGAAGAGAAATAAGTGTAAAATGTGGAAAATTTGAATGTGAATTTTTAAATTAAGAGAGTGCAATGAATAAAAGATCTTATATATTTCTTTTATCCTTTTTATAACCTTTTAAATTTGAAATTAAAATATATTTATACTAGATTAAAATAAAATATATATATTTTTTAAAGTTAATTTTGCATTATCTTAAAATTTCAAATTACATTGTCCTAATCATCATAGTTCATATTATCACTGGTCTTAATTCGACTCAACGGAAATCAAACCTGTTGATCTGTAATTTAAGAGCATGTATATCAAAATAAAATTTATGTTTCGGAAAACTACAAGAACTAACTAAGACTGAGCTACATAAAGAATCAAAATAATTGAATAGAGACATATCATATGGTTAAGAGTTGTAAGAAATCGCTAGAGCATGATCTTGTGCTCTTGTACCAGCGGGAGCAGAGGTTGTAGGTTCACACTGAAGATGACTTTCCAGGTGAACGAAACGAGCATCCAAGTTAACCAAATATGAACATTCATATCACCACACGCACTTGATCTTGTTGAGAGTAGAAATGATGTCATTACGATGTTCATGCTTCTCTTTTAGGACTCTGCCCAAAAGAGTTTTCATCTACAAATGGAGGGTGATGAAATTTAAGTAATGAATCCATCTTCTCTTGGTGTGACTAGGGTCAAGAACCCAATTGGATACCTCCTCCAGAATTTCATCATCGAAGTATACCTGTTGGTCATTAATTGTGAGAGTTTCAAGCTAGCATATTTCTTTGCAAATGTCAGGAGGTGTAACATAAACATAGTTACTGATCAAACTAGAAAATTACCGATTACCCGTTATTTTGAGGTAGCAAAAAAATTACCCGATTTTGAAAAGTGGTTATTGAGACTACATCTTTTTTTAGCATATTTTTGACACTTTAATTATCAAGTATGAACAATGTTTTTTAAATGTTAGTGATTTTCATGCTAATTTTGAAAAGTGTTGATGCAACATCAACCCATTCTTTTTAGAGGGCTTGTTTTTGACACTTTAATTTTTTTTATTTATCAAGTATGAACATTTTTTTAAATTATTAGTGATTTTCATGTTGATTTTGAAAAGAGTTGATGCAGCATCAACCCTTTTTGTTTATACGGCTTGTTTTTTACACTATAAATTTTCTAATGTATTAAGTATGGATATATTTTTTTAAATTTTCATCATTTTCATGTTGGTAATAAAACATGACTAAAAAAATCAAATATAAAAAAAAAATATAGGGCAAAAAACAAACAAATAAACATAAAAATGTAAAAAAAAACAAAATTAATATGTTAAAACTAAAAACTTAAACAAAAATTAAAAAAATTAAATTAAATTAAAAATATCGAAAAGAAATTCAAAAAACACATCATTTAAGTAAAAACTTTAAAATTAACCAAAAAAAAATAGAAACATCAAAAACATTTTTTAAGTTAAAAAAAAAAAACCACACAATGGAAGAAAAAAACTAAGATATATATATATATATATATATATAAAAAAGAAAAAAATTTAATTAATGGGAATTTTTTTTCCCCAAGCAGCTTAGGTCGATTCTTGGAATCGACTTTCTATCCAGACCCGCACGGCCTCAGGCCTGGGCAGTGCGGTGTTGGACAATGTCACCCCGTCTGGGCCTGAAGCCCCATGGCGCTGCACAATGTCTCCCTGCCTAGGCCCGAGGCCCCGCGACTCTCGGTGACAGGTCAATTCCCATAATCGTCCTAGGCCACCCAGGGCACAAAAATTGTGCCCTGGACGATCTAGGTTGATTTCGGGAATCGACCTAGGCGACATAGGACAAACTTGTTTTAATTTTTTTTATTAATTCTTTTTTAATTTTTTATAATTTTAATAAATTTTAAAAATTTCTTTTTAATGGTTATATATATATATATATTCAATTGTGTGGTTGTATTTTAATATTTTTATTTTTTTTCTCTAACTTAAAAAAACAATTATTTTTGGTTAATTTTTATTTTTTTCTTAAATTATGTCTTTTTTTGAATATATATATATATATATATATATATATATATATATAGATATATTATTTTTTTTTCATATATTTGATTTTTTGGGGTTTTTATTTTTATTTTTTAAGTTTTATTATTTATTATTATTTATTATTTTATTTTTTTTAAAACAATGTTTGAATTTTTTTTCATATTTATTTATTTATTATTATTATTTTTTCTGCATGGTTTATGGTGATGCTTGACTAGGAACCCGATCCCATTATGCGCAATTTGATAGTTGATTTTAAAGTTTTCGTTATAATGAATCGAGTCTACCCCCACAATGTGTCAATTTCATGGTTGGTCTTTAAGTTTTCATTACAGTGGGTAGAGTTCACCTACATTGGGTGTCAAATTGATGGTTGAATTTTAAATTTTTGTTGCAATTTGTCAAGTTGTCTTGTTTTTTAAATTTTGTTGCAATGTGTCAAGTTGTCTTAGGCTAAGATTTTAAAATTGCTTTACGTTTAGCGTTTAAAAAAGAAATTACTCTTGGTATAACGACTCTTTCATTAAGGTATTCATTTTTAAAGTTTTTTTAGTTATGATTTTTTTCCATAATGTCATGCTTGAAATATTTTGAAAACTTTAGGTTTTTTTGTAGTCATAATCTTTGGTTTTAATTCAATGGTTGAAAATCGTCAAGATTTTAATGTTTTCCTAAGTCATGATATTTTATCTTTAATGCTATGGTTGAAAATAATTATAAGTATTTTTTCTTTAGCACAATGACTAAAAATTGTTGGAATTTTATGGTTTTTCAAAGACGTGATATTTTATATTTAATGTCATGCATAAAAATCGTTGGAATTTTAAGGCTTTTCAAACACATGATATTTTATCTTTAATGCCATGTTTGAAAATCATTGGAACTTTAAAGTTTTTCGGAGTCATGATATTTTATCTTTAACGTCATTATTAAAAAAATGTTGAAAATTTACCTCCAAAAAACAAGATGTTATTCTAGCATAAACACTTTTCATTTGCAGAGTGTCTTTTGCACAAAAAAATTGGTTTTTACTGCCATTTTTGAAAAATGTCGAAATTTAACCCCAAAAGAAAATTTAAAAAAAAAAATGTTATTCCAGCATCATCACTTTTCGTTTTCAAGCTATATTTTATGTTTTCTTGGGATTTTTTTGCTAGAGTTCTGGTTTTGAGGTAATAGTTCTCGTTTGCTCAGTAACTTTGTTCATAGTGGAAGATAACAATAGCTTCCCCAGCCTGAGCCTAGGCACATGACCAACCTTGTGATCCTCTATCACTAGCTCCCCTATGGCTACGCATATGTTGCCGGGGCATTTTGGGCCAATATGAAAGAAGGAAAACGAGATTATAAAACCTCAATAAATCCAAATTAAAGGGATTGAGATGAAACAAACAAAGACAAATGAAGGGCTAGAAGATACAGAGAATTCACGGTAGCCTAACCCGAAAAAAAATACAAAGACCAAATACACTATAAGCACATAAGGTCACTCAAGGTAGAAACACTCACTCACGGAGAAACCCCAAGGTGTAGGACATAATGAACCCCTATGCAAATTAAAAAGAAATCACCAAAATTGAACCACACAATTTTAGAGTAATAGAAACAAGGAGCAGGGGTCAAGAGAAAAGTATGTACCCTAAAAGCACTAGCTCGTTTTGTCAGAGCCGACAAGGTTTCAAACACCGAGTGCATGGCGTTGGTATTGGCAACCTCGCCTTTTAGCTCCAATGAAGTCCACATGGTTTCAATGCACACAGTCTCCATAAGCCTATTTTCTGGCTCTGGTTCATAAACCAGAATCCCAAGCAAACATTTGTTTCTACCAGGCTTAGAAGTTGAATTGGATTGCATGCAGTCCTACGCCACTGCCACTACAATACCAGAGGCAGACAACCCCTTTTTAGGAAAAGACCAATAATCATGTCGTGGCTCCACAGACGTTTCTCTGTGTATAGTATGACACCATCAAACAACTATGAGTACAATCCCACCAATGACGGGGAAGGCATTCAAGCACAACATAAATTCCATCTAGCTACAATATGCTTCATAGGACAAGAGAACTGTAGAAGGCTTAACAACGTAGTGAATGAAGAATAAACTTGCATGTATTATGCATGGTGTGGGCTGGTCATGCCACCCCCCTCTTAAATGTGGTGGTAGGCAACGGGGTGGTGGATGCCCTCTAACCTCCTTTGCCACATCGTCAGTGACACCAATCCAAACGGGGGGAATGTTAATAGGTATCAAAACACTTATTTCATAATACATCTTTAAAAAATAAAAAAATTAACTAAATTACAATTTTATTATTATTATAAAAAGAATTAATATATGAATTAAACATATATATATATATATAAAACAAGGTTTTTAACCATGGGTAGTAAACTTTGCTTTACCGTGGAGATTCTTAACTTGTAAATATGTTTTGTTACAATACTATGGATTGTTAATATCTCTATAAGAAGCATAACTCATATTGGTTGTCGATCTTATGAAATTTAATTGACTATAGATTTTAGAATATCCAGCGTTTCTAGTGGACTCACCACCCATAAAGCAAATGTACATGATGGGTGCTGAGTCCACCGGAAACATTGGACAATCTAAAATCTATACACATCTAAATTTGGGAAGATCTACAACCAATATAATGAACTATGGAAACATACACACTCAAACCATAACTTATGAATTATGACATATTTTTAAATTAATCAATTTAATTTAAAAGACATGAAAAATATAACTAGTTTTAGTATAAATTTCAGCTTTGATATGTGACTACTATAAAAAGATATTTCATTTTATTTAATGGAGGTTAAATCTTTACCATTCACCTAATAATTACTAACAATTAAATTAAAATTATAAAAACCCTATTATAATATAAACCCACCTAATACCATATTTATTTTATCAACCTTAACAATATTTATATTAACGTAATTATATATTATTTCCTTTAACATAGCTTTTATTTATTTTAATATAATTATATATTATTCACTTTAACATATATTCTCATTGCAATAATATTGAATTTTTTTTAATAATGTTATTAATTAAAATCTAAAATTTATAATTTTATAAATTAAAATGTGGCATTATTTTTAAAGATATGTCAAAAATGATTTTTCATATATTAAATTGAAAATGCCAAATAATATTTTAATTGAATTATGAAACACGAATGTTTTCAAATTTCAGTTCTTTTGTCTGGTCATTTTATTTTCTTGTTGTAATGTAGTTATAATTTAGTTCAGAAAATAATGGCATTTTTCTTTGGATTTTGAAAAATTTTGTAGGAATTTTTTTAGTTTTGAGATTTTAGGTGCCTAAGGATTGGTTGATAATGTCGAATCTATTTCTGCTAAAACAATTGAAAAATTTACAAGAATTAAATTTGTTAGGATAATGTCGAATCTATTTCTGCTAAAACAATTGAAAAATTTACAAGAATTAAATTTGTTAAATTTTTTTTACTAAATTCTGACTAGAATTTCACCGTCCAAAAGAAATTAGAGCCTCTGTAAAGCACACCTTTTATTTTCCCTTTACACCAATTCTTCTCTAAAAAGTTTTGAACTTTACACCTCGGATGGAAACTTTACCAATGCGGTGAAAAAGTCCTGAACTTTACACCTCTTATACAAACTTTATTCATGGGTTCTAGGTAATTCCCCCTGTTACTTTATTCCCCATCCAATGAAAGAAGAAAAAGACAACTTACATGTGAGGCAAAGTGCACTACCCCACTTCGCAGCCCCAAGATTCCATTCCGTCATTAATGGCAACAACCCAGAGACATTTATGACATTAAATGCAAAGCCCTCTCTAGATTTCTCTCCCAGAGCTGATCTGATCTCATGGCGCCACCTGTGGAAAACACCTCCCTGCTCACACAAATCTCAGAGGCAAGCAAATCCACTTATGCCCAGCGCCGCCCGTGGTCGGAGCTCTGCAACACCTCTTCCTTCTCCAGGCCACGATCATTCGCCGAGGTCACGGCCCGCGTGCGCAGGCACCTCGTTTATTTCCGCATCAACTACGCCATCGTCCTGGTCGCCATTCTGCTCTGCAGTCTCCTGGGGACGCCCACCTCGTTGCTCGTGGTCCTCGCTGTGGCCATCGCCTGGTGCGCGCTGTACTTCTTCCGCAGTGAGCCGCTCGTGGTCTTCAACCGGAGCTTCAGCGACGCGATGGTACTGGCCGGGCTGACCGTGCTCACGGTCCTGGCGCTCCTGCTGACCGGGGTTACGGGGACAATCTTGACAGCGGCTGCGGTCGGGTTTGGGATCGTCGTCATCCACGCGGCGTTGCGTGGCTCCGACGACTTGTTTTTGGATGAAGAAGAGGCCGTCCGCGGGGGCGTTGTCTCCTCCGCTGGCTACACCTCTTTACCTTCTAATCATAGTTCCAGCCTGACCTTCTAAGGATTTTGGGGTTTTCACCTGAAGATCTCAGTTTGATTTTTTTAGGTATTGTGAAATCTGCAATTTTTCCCTGTTTCTTCAATTCTCCCTGTTTTTTTCTCTAATTTTTTAAGGATTTTAGCGGCAAGGCCCATTATAAGGTTATGAATGTGATTACTGTTTTTTTAAAATGTAAAAATGAATAGTGTATTTATCATATTTCAATCCGATATCTGGATCTGCCCATGTACATATGTCAAATGAATGATATTTTTTCCTGTGTAAGAGTCCACAACACAATTGAAGTTTGGTTGATCTGATTTCTTCTTTGTTTGATATAAATTTCATTTCCATTTATTTCGATTTTTTTAAGTGTAGGAGTTTTTTTTAGTATTCAGAAAATCTGATTTATGAAAGTCGCAAATATAATATTTTTTCGAGATTTTTCAATATAGTCATGTCATGCTATGAAACCCAAGTAGGGAGGGTTTTAACTGCAGAAGTTTACAATATAAATAGAAAGAAATGTAACTCTGCTACTCTGGCAGAAGTCTGTGGATAGAAATTTTATTCTTTTATACTTAAAACTTATACGTTTTTCTGATTAAATTGTGAAGAATCTATCTGTTAATAATAACAATAGAAAGAAAACACTGATTTATCTCCCTCTCAGCATTTCTAATAGCTATACCGTGTATCCAGCGACCAGCCCTAGCATAGATAATGTTGGTCAAACAGAGGTCAGATTGCCTCGGATTTTGTGCCCAGAATGTGACTTGCTCAAACATAATTCCTCCGCCCAAAAACGCACTCAAAATTGAATGCACGTTTTTAATGTATTTGCAATTTTAATCAATGTAGGTCTTCTCAAAATTATGCATAATAAGCATTCGTAAAATCTAAACATAATTAATGGAATTCATACTTAAAACAAAAAAAGAGAGTGGCTCAACAAATCACTTCTCATCTAGATTGGTTTCTTAGTGTTAAAAAGTAATTCTCATCTAACGCACTCAAAATTGAATGCACGTTTTTAATGTATTTGCAATTTTAATCAATGTAGGTCTTCTCAAAATTATGCATAATAAGCATTCGTAAAATCTAAACATAATTAATGGAATTCATACTTAAAACAAAAAAAGAGAGTGGCTCAACAAATCACTTCTCATCTAGATTGGTTTCTTAGTGTTAAAAAGTACTTCTCATCTAAATTGGTTTTTAGTATTAAAAAATTCGATATAAAGACATCTTCATCAAAGTCAATATGTTACGTTATGGTAACTCTGATCACTGGCATATCAAGAATAGACCACTTTGCTGCTTTGATATTTTAGGTTAATATAAATCACACTGTAAAGGGGAAAAAATATTATTAAGTATAAAGTAATTTTTATAGGATTTAGTTTTCATTAAAGTTTTAGGTTTAAGTCTTGTGTAAAAGTTGAAGATAAATCTCTGATTACATTTTATTTTATTATTTTGCAAATCATATTTCTTTTCCAGATTTAAGAAAGAAAAGGTGACCCAAATTCAATATGCTATAATTTAAAGAAAAAACTAAAGTTATAAATAAATAAATTTATTAACAATAAATCATGTAAGTTGTCTTTATGATTGCAGGGACCTCTCTGACGGGTAGAAAATGGTACGGAGTTTGGAGAAAGGACAGTACATCATAATCAATTTGATGGGTGTGAATAGACAAGATATAATTCATAACATTTATGACATTTGAGCAGCTGTAAAGTGACCTTTATTAAGAAAAGTCTGATTAGACCCGATATAATTTGGAACACTTATGACATTCAATGAGTTGTAAAGTGGATAACATTAGGGAAAATAGTGAAAGCATATAATAAAAAGGGACAGCAAAGTTGAATCTGTATAGAATATAAAGTAGAAATCTAGTAAGATGGTGAAGTCAGAAGTGTGCACTCTTGTTTTTTTTGAGATATGTTTGAGGGAAACTCCTATTTCCACCTCTATTGTAATATTGATGCGCCTTGACATGCGGGGTGATAGCTAGATATAACGCGCGCCGTGATGACTAGAGAAAAAAACGACGCGTGTTATATCTGGCTATCGCCCCCGCATGTCAGGGCACATTAATATTGCAATAGAGGTGGAAATAGGAGTCTCCCATGTTTGAGATCCCGAGGGTCGTGATTTGTAAGTGTTAAAAACACTTTGAAGTTCTCATGCCTATTTTGCTGCTCTTTTGTTTTAAAAATTTAAAAGGATCTTCAAATTTTTATAGTAATGTGTTGATTGTTAAATTAAATATTTAAATATTAATCATAGAGATTTAAATAATAATAATAAATATAATAATTTTTTAATTTTAAAGATTTAAAAAATTATAATAATTATTAACAAAAATTTAAGGGATGAATTTTTTTTAATGTCCAATTAGTCTTTTATAATGCGTGATTTTTTGTTTTATTTTTGAAAGGTTTTTTCATCGTTACATTTTCTTATTTCATCGGTTTATAAAACAAATATTTTGAAGGATTATGTACAATATTAACATTTCTCTTGAAGGGGTGTTTATAAGCTCAAGCATCATTCTAATTTTTTCAAACTTTTTTTTTCAAGTGCTTTGGTGAAGATGTTTGCAATTTGTTTATTTGTGGAACAACAACGTAAATGAATAGATTTGGCCTCTACATAAGATCAATGACATGATACTTTGTGTTGATGTGTTTGGTTAGATTATGGAATCTAGGATTCTTGACCAATTTCATTGTAGAAGTATTGTGAACCAAAGGAGGAATAGAATTCCCTTGTTTCTCCTACAAATCTTCAACTATTTTCCTAAGCCATAAAATCTCTTTTGTTGCTTCTGTGAGTGCCACTCATTATGTCTCTATTGTGTAATCTTTTTGAAATGACTATTTGCGTGACCCTAAGGAGACATTGATTGATCCAAGACTCATGAGATATTTGTAGTGAACACTCCATTTTCTTTGTCTTCGTCAAAGTCTAATTTAGAATATTCAGTGAAACTAAAGTCATCAACCCAGGGATATTTGAGTCCAAAGTCTTTAGTTCCTTTCAAGTACTTTAGAACTGTTTTTGCAGTGGACCATTATCTTTTACAAAGATTTTTCATAAATCTAAGAATAATTCCAAAAACAAATGAAATACATGATCTAGCAGTAGTGAGGTAGATAATACTCCCCACAAGCTTTTTGTACTTGGTTGCATCCTCAAATTCATTTCTTTGTTTTGACGTGAGCTTCAAATTTTATTCCATTAGAATAGATACAGGGTTGCATTCATCCATGCCTAACCTATTCAATAATTCTCCAATGTACTTCTTTTGGGAGATGAATATATAATTTGATTGTTAAGTCACTTCAATGCCTAAGTAGTAGTGAAAGTGTCCCAGATATGTGATCTCAAAGCCCTTTTTAAACTATTTCTTAATGGATGCAATATAGTTTTCATCGTTCCATGTTATCAATATATCATCCACATATACCACATGACATACAACAAATTTGTCATCTTTCTTAACAATCAAAATTACACCATGAACATTAAAATGTTTGAAATTCAATTTCAAAAGATGCATAGTTAACTTTTCATACCAGGCTCATGATGGTTGTTTTAGGCCATATAAGGACTTTATGAGCTTACATACTTTCTTTTAATTCCCCTTTACAATAAAACCTTATAGTTGAGCCGTGAAGACAATATCTTTTAAGTCTGTATTCAAGAAAGTAATATTCACATCCATTTGATGAGCCTTCTGTCCATTCTGAACTACCAAGGCAAAGAGAGTTTAAATGGTGGCCCATTTTGATGTGGGGGCAAAAGTCTCTTCATAATCGTGTTATTGTGCAAATCCTTTTGCTGTGAGCCTTGATTTGTGTTTGTAAACCACATGAATTGTACTTCTTCTTATAGATCCACTTGCATACAATTAGTTGGGTTTTGAATGGAAGGTCCACCAACTTTAGTGTTGCATTCTTTATGAGCACATGATACTCCTACAATGCTTCTTTCCATTCATAATGAAAAATATCTTTTGTAAAGAAGGTTGGTTCAAAGTCAGTAGATAAATTCAATTCACAATCATATGAAATATCCATTTCATTTACATCAATTGAATCAAAATTGTCTGCATCACCTCCTTCTTGTTTGGTGGAACCTCTAATATCTAGTTTCTATCTTTCCAACCTCATTGAGATGAACACTTTCAAGTATTTTACTGAGCCATTTTGAGGTGCCTTTTTGAAATTGTCCAGGTTGCTCCACTAAATGAGATGGGGTTGCATCAAGATTCAACCTTCCAATCCTCTCAATCACATCATTCAAGGGGTCTTCCTAATATGATGCAGTGGTCAGAATGCCATGAGGGTTAGGTAGTGTTTCGAAAGGAGATTCCATAAATCCATCCAAGATAGGTATCCCCTGTTCAAGATGTGGAATCTCATTATCAAATTCATGATATCTATTTGCACAAGTGAAACTATCCAAATGATCAAGTTGTCGCTTAACAATGTCGACAACCTTGGAATATTAAAAAATAATTATATCTTCGTAAAGAATAAACTTCTTATTTACCTACTCGTAAATTCCATATTACTTAGTGGTATCTAAGGACCCCAAAAATATGCACTTCAGACTCCTTTCATCAAGCTTGCTTCTTTTTTCTTTGTGAATCAATGCATAATAGGTGGAACCAAAAACTAAGAGATTCATTATTGAAGGAATGCAACTGTACTAAATTTTATAAGGAGTCTTATCCCTGAGAGCATGAGATGGACATATGTTCTTCACATACACTGCATATAGAAAACTACACCAACCCAAAATATCAGCTTTACATTTTTGAAAAACATCATGGAGCGAACCATATTCAAAAAAGTCTTCTTCATTCTTTTAACTCCACCATTTTGTTGAGGATTGTATGGAACTGTGGCAACAGAGGTAATCCCCTGTTAGCAAAGGTAGTTTTCAAATTAATTAGAGGTATATTCTATTCCATTATTAGTATGAAGTGAGCCAATATGTAATTATGCTTCGTTTTCAATCCATATATGAATTTTTTTTGAAGTTTCAAAATTTTACTTTTCAAAAAGTACACCCAACAAATTATGGTGTAATCATCAACAAAATTCATCATATATTTATGGCCATTAGCAAAATGAATAGACACATGGTCACAAAAATCAGAATGTATCAATCCAAGTTTTCTACATGCTTTGGAAATGGAATCATGAAAGAGTTGTTTGCTATGCTTTGGAAGGATAAGAGCATCACATTACTTCAATTTCCTAGGTATAGTAGGAAAACTACAAACACCATTCTTTTTCAATAAATGAAAGCTATGATTATTAATGTGTCCAAATCTAGCATGCTATAGCAGACTAGATGGAAATGTACCTTCATAGTGATGAGAGTTGTATGTAGAATTGTGTATATGTCCCTTCTAGCCTTAGGAGTCTTTCATCCTCCACACCAATCATCACAACCATGTTGTTAGATTCCTTCTTTATTTATAATTTTTTATCAAAGATATGAATAGAGTGGCATTGTTGGTGAAAGTAAGCAAGAGGAAGTAGATTTATTTGCGACTCTTGAAGGTAGAATACATCATGTAATAGAAAATCAAGAAATAGGGGTAATTTATGCCTGATGATACAAAGTCCCAAGGGCTTGAGACTTAATCTATCTACAAAATACATTGTTCCATCTACATTGTCACAAAAGTCTTCAAATAAGTCTCTATAGAAGATCACGTGGAATGTTGCACCTGTATCAAGTAGCCATGAATCGCTTCGATAAGAAAATGAACTATAAAACAAATCTTTAAATTTACTCCAATATTGCAATGGGCAAAAATATAATGAGCAGATTCAAGTGTTTTACCCTTAAATGGGTTTGTTGTTTTACCTCTTTATATTTTTTAGTTTCAATTGTTTTTCATTCTCTCCTAGGGGATTCTACATGTTGATGCATCATGTCCATCTCTTCCATAATGAATGAAATGAAGATGATATCTGTATTTCCCTCTTTCTATGGAATTATTTGAGGGTATGTCATCTTTTGTTTCCGCTTCTTATCAGAGAAACATGTGACTGATTCTTCCCTTTCTTAGCAAGGCATACTGCTTCTTTAGGGTAATTATTGGTTGTCTTCTTCTTCCCATAATATCTCTCATTTTGTAATTTTTTCCACTAAAGGGTCAAAAGTAATAGACTTGAGTTTCTCACTAGCTTACAGGGATTCAAGGTAATGAGAGTATGTAGAGTAGAGAATGTTGACAAAGACTATAAGAGGAAGGTATATCTTCACTCTAGTTGCATCTATATCATGCAGGATGGCTCTAATTTTAGAGGCTAGGGCCAAGGGATCATCATCTTTCAACTCAAGGTTAAAGAGTTTGACCATTAGTCGAACGAGCTCCAATTTTGAGTATCATACAAATCTTTCAAGTTCTTTAATGCACCATAAGAATTTGCAATGGAAACTATATGATGGCTCACATATTCACATATAGAATAAAAAATCAAGGCATAGGATTTGCTGTCCTTATTCTCCCGAATGGATAGCTCCTTATCTAATGTGGGCTTGGTAGGTGTTTTGTCCTCCTTTCCTTCACAAATGACTTTTCAAAAGTAATTAAAAATGATAGTGTGCCTATATTTCTAGGTCATTCTTGTTAGTTCTCGTTGCCAATCAACAATGTCGATGATTGAAATGAGGGAATGCATATTAGAAATGATTTTCTAAAGAAAATAAGTTAGGTAACAAAGCAAAGTAGTATAGTCCAAACCCCAAAAATTTATGTGGTGGTGGTTAAACACTTAATAACAATAATGTTTGGTTTTTTCCAAGATGAATGGATTACCTTCTACTAAATGAAAGAAACATAACATTTTCTTGTTGTGGTGTAAAACATAGTTTAACATTCTAAAAAAAGTGAAGCATTCCAAGAATCAAACTCAAAACCTTATTTCATTTGAAACTATTTTTTATGGTGGCATTATAGGTTAGGCTTGTGTTCTTATTGCCAACTAAACACTTGACTCAAAGGTTAGGCTAGTTTAAATGAGACATAGATCTACTGCAATTCCAAAATACATTTCGAACCCCTGATGTAATGATCTCCATCCATTGCCTATTTCCTACAATCCATCAATAGAACCAGAATTAGATAACCCTTGGAAATAAAATTGTAAAGCATATGTTGTTATATTTTGGTCATTAATAATAACACAAAAGTGGTGAACATATATGTTTTCTTGTGTGCTGGATGGGGAGAATACAGTTGAAAGGTCCCAAACGAGTGGGGGTAGGGTAATGGGACCTGTAGCGTAACTAGTCCAGATAAGGTGGAGGAGGATAGCAGGACCTATAGCGCACTCGAGGATGAAAAGGAATTTTAACTATCAATTCAGGTCAGTGATCCTCCTTGCCCATGTGTAGTTACAATGTGAAGAACAACTAGTAAGTTACCTTCTCGTTCACCTCTCATTAGAAAAAAAACATCGAGAAGTAAATTGATACTAACTACAATAGCCATGATAGTAGGCGATATTAGTTGCAACCTAAAAAAAAATGCATAGGGAGTTGGAAAAGGGAAAATGAATTATCAAAGAAAGATAGGCACATTTTCACACCCACAATTTTCATTGCACAATAGGAAAGACAAAGGTGTGATGAATATTTGATACCCTAGTCTTTATGTAGTTGAGATTGAGTGGAAATAGGTTTATGGTGTTGAAAATGCAACAAGAAAATATTAGTTTGACTTTTCCTTGGTCAAACTAGAGAAAATTTGAATTTCTGTTTCAATAGAATTCTTGGAGGTAGTTAATTGAGGTGACATGGAACTTGTCACTCAGTTAACTCAGTTAATTTGAGTTGGGGAAGATTGTGTTCAATTAAATATGTTTTATTTCTATTTTGTAGCAATCTATTTCAGTTAATTTGGGTTATTTTCAGTTTAACTCGTTCTAATTGTTCGAAGAACTAGTGGAGGTCAAGTTGTGGAAGTGGAATTTCAACCACTTAACTGATCAATCAACCTAAAATAATTGTTGCATGCAGATAATTCAAGTAACCCAATTGAGATGGAGATTCCAAGACATTGTACTATCATTTGTAGCGTATTCCAATGTGTACAGGTGGTGCATGCAGTCA
Organism: Pinus tabuliformis; assembly: GCA_031772625.1. NCBI lineage: Eukaryota > Viridiplantae > Streptophyta > Pinopsida > Pinales > Pinaceae > Pinus > Pinus tabuliformis. The sequence goes on from CM062813.1 coordinate 814,323,854, forward strand.
GAGGAAGAAGCTAAGGTAAATGCGCAATTCCATGGTTTGAAATTCCTAAAAACATAGGGGCAATTTCCCAAGGGAACAACGCAAGGAAATATGAGCTTGGAGGGCTTGAAAATTGGCTAAGTGTTGGCCAGAGTCAGTTAGTCAGGCAAAGTGATAGACTATACACTTAAGGTGTGCTCAGGCTTGAGCAAGCATACATATTTCTTCTGTATTATCTGATTAATGCAATATAGATAGTAAGGGGTTTTAGCAGTTGCTTTCCCCTAGATAAATCTATGTGAATTTGTGATGTTTCATTTTGCGTATCTATGACTCTTGTTTTAGATGGTGAATTAAATTCCTCATATCAGTAGAGTAGCTTCATGTCTTGTGATACAACAAATTTCATGAGCAGTGTTGAATCTACACATTAATTTCTACATGGTATTAGAGTTGGAATCACTATAGAATAAAGATTTTGAAGTTGTCATTACAGGAGGCTTAAAATTGCAGATTAGGGTTCTAGGTTTTCTTCAGGACTTAGAAGACAACTTTCAATGGATTAAGGCTCATGTGTGCCACTTTCCATTACTAGGACAACAGACAGATGCAGTCCTTAAAAGGATCCACTTTGATGTTTGTGGACCTTTCTTGAAAACCTCCACTGCCAGGAACAAGTATTTTGTCATCTTTATTGATGACTACTCGCAGAAGTGTTGTATCTTCTTCATGCAAAAGAAGGATGGGACCTTCTCCAAGTTCTTAGAGTTCAAGGCATTAGTGGAGAAAGAAACAGGTAAGAAGGTAAAGGCTCTCAGGAGCAATAATGGAGGTGAGTACGTGTCAAATGAGTTTAAAAATTTATGTGCAAAAGAAGGCATTTGATAAGATTTGATAACATCCCACAACCCATTGGAGAATGGGGTGGTTGAGAGGAAGAAACAAAGCATTGTGGGAGCAACACATACGATGTTGCATGACCAAAGTCTACCTCTTCACTTATGGGATGAAACATGCAACACAATAGTCTATTTGCATAACATGAATCCTCATCATATTTTTTGGCATGATCACACTAGAGGAGGATCTCTCGAAGAGGAAGATGGATGTGTCACAATTCAAGATATTTGGAGACTTCTTCTATTTCCATGTCTCCAAATAATCAAGGAAGAAGCTAGAGTCGACAACAGAGTTAGGGGTATTTGTGGATTACACAAAAACTCCCCACAACTACCGTCTGTATTTCCCATCCCATAGAATGGCAGTTGTGTGATGAGATGTCAAATTTGATGAAGACAAAGCCATGCAGCTGGTGCTCTTAAGAGGGAGATTCAGATCCCATTAGAGGAGGATATTTTAGCTTCGAAGGAGGAGCCTCAAGATGTTGTGGAGCAGCCATAAGTTGAGGAGCAGAGAGTGGAGACAACCACTGAAGTAGAAATATCCATAGAAGGCAGGAAGAGAACCAGAGAAGCTGAGAGACTTGTATAGGATGCGAGGGAGAATGTGGGTTCTCCTTCAAATCAAGGCAGGTAGAGAAGGTCACTAGATCGGTACATTGGATACATGGCTCTAATGACTGAGCTAGTAGAAACTTAACCATCTTCTTTAAAAGAAGCAGTAGATCAACCATTATGGGTTGATGCAATGGTGGAGGAGCATGAATCCATTATGAAGAACAATGTTTGGGAAGTGGTCCCAAGACTAGCAAACAAATCATTTGTGGGTTCGAGATGGATCGTCAAGGTGAAGTAGGCAACAGACGGAAGCATAGAAAATTACAAGGCTAGATTTATGGCCAAGTGTTACTCTAAGGTTGAGGGGATTGACTATGAGGATATCTTTTCTCCTATAGCAAGGTACTCATCCATTAGATCAATCCTTGCTTTGACTGCACATTTGGGGTGGAAGATCCACTAGATGGATGTGAAAATAACATTCCTTAATGGAGTTATTGAGAAGGAGGTGTTTATCGAGAAATCGGAAGGCTGCAATACTTTTGATCAAGAGTCCCATGTGTGCAGACTGAAGCAAGCATTGTATGGTCTCAAGCAAGCACCCCGTACTTGGTACACCAGGATTGAAAGCTATCTCCCCGATTTGGGATTCATCAAAAGTGAAGCGATGTAAACCTCTATCATATTTTGGTAGAAGGACAATTGTTGATTATTGTTTTATATGTTGATGAAGTGATCCTGATTGGTGATGAGTAGTTGATTAGATATTGCAAGGAGGACCTTGCAAGATATTTCAAGATAAAGGACATGGGTCTCATGCACTACTTCCTTGGATTTGAAGTATGGAAAGGTGATGGGGAAATGTTTGTTTCTCAGGTCAAGTCTGCCAATGAGATACTTCAGAGGTTCCACATGGATAGGTGCAAACCCATGGAGACTCCTCTAACGACCTATTGGAGGAAAGAGGATGCCACTTCAAGTGAGGAAGTGGATGAGATCGTTTACCAATAGTTGGTGGGTTCACTCATGTAGCTTGTGAACACACAACAAAACATGTGTTATGTAGTCAACAAACTGAATCAAGCCATGGTTAGGCTAATCAATTTGTTTTGGAGGGAAGCAAAGCATGTTCAATGGTACCTTAGAGGCACTACCTATTTTGAACTTTGGTACAGAAGAACAAAGGGAGTGAAGTTGTGTGGCTTCATCGATGTAGATTAGGTGGGAAGTCCATCAGACCGGAAGAGTACATCAGGTGAAATTTTCATTTTTGGGTCCACAACAGTTACTTGGTACAACATGAAGTAGAGAGCAGTGGAACTCAGCTCAACAAAAGCATAATACATGGTTGCAAGTCAAGTAGCATGTGAGGCGATTTAGATGAGAAAGATACTTGTTAGCTTGTTTGGTCAGATGATGGATCCCACTATGAATATTAGAGTTGTATCAAACTCTTTGAAAATATTTTTTTTCATGATCAATCCAATCATATTGATATCTGACATCACCATCTACGCGATTATGTGTTGAGGAAGATTATGTTGTTGCATTGCGTTTAGACAAATAAGATGTTGATATTTTGACAAAGGCCTTGTCAAGAGGGAAGTTAGAGTTCCATAGGTTGCTAGATAGGGGTGGATGACAATCCCTTTCATGCTGAGAGGGAGTGTTGAAAATGCAACAAGAAAATCTTAGTTTGAATTTTCCTTGGTTAAACTAGAGAAAATTCAAATTTCTATTTCAGTAGAATTCTTGGAGGTAGTTAACTGAGCTGACATGGCAATTGTCACTCAGTTAACTCAGTTAATTCGAGTCAGGGTAGATCAAGTTCAATTCAGTATGTTTGATTTCTAATTTTTAGCAATATTTTTTAGTTAATTTGAGTTATGTCAATTTAACTAGTTCTAACTGCCAGAAGAAGTATTGGAGGTCAAGTTGTGGAAGTGGAACTTCAACCACACTGAGTGATTAACCAATTAACTAATTAATCAACCCAAAATAATTGTTTCATGTAGAGAATTTAAGTTACCCAATCGATATGGAGATTCCAAGGCAGTGTACTATCAATTGTAGCATATTCCAATGTGTGCATGTGGTGTATTTAGTCAAAGGAAGGACCTAAGGTAATTGTGCAATTCTATGGTGTGAAATTCATAAAAAAATAGGGGCAATTTCCTAAGAGAACAATGAAAGCAAATAGAATCTTGGAGGGATTGAAAATTGGCTAAGTGTTGGCTAGATTTAGTCAATCAGGCAAAGGGATACACATGCACGGTGTGCTCAAGCTTGAGAAACAATATGTATTTCTTTTTTATTCTTTGATTAATGCAATATAGATAGTAAGAGATTTTGAGAATTAGCTTTCCCCTAAATAAATCTATGTACGCCTGTGATGTTTTCTTTCACATGTCTATGATTCTTGTTCTAGATGGCGAATTAACTTCTGCATATTAGTAAAGTAGTTTCTTGTCTTGTGATTTAGCAAATTTCATGAGTATTATTGAATCTACACATTAATTTATACAAATGAATAACAAATAATATGTGTGTGATAGTTCTCAATAGTGCTCAAAATACACGAGACAACACTCAACAAGTTTGAGCAAGAGAGAAACTATTAAGGGTAGCCAAGACAAGTGGATATCCAAAAGAACAAACACTCATCTGATGGTTAGAGAGTATCTAAGCAGGAAAGGAGTTGAACTAAGCTCTGATACCATGTCAGAGGTAATTCCCTAGCGATGAATTCTATTAATGTGCAACTAGATTTATACATTGGTACGACCCTTCATTTCATTTTCTAGGGGTCTCTTCATGTTCATATTTTCCTACTTTATTTATTTACAAGACAAAAATCTTAAAGGATTATGTCCAAAAATAATGAAATAAACATATATAAAGATTAATTTAGAGATCTCTAAACATTCTCACTATAAAATATTAAATGATAAAATTATCCATTATAAGTAATTATATACCGACATAGATCCATGTTAACCCTATATCTATCAAGAACCAAGTAGGATCAAATTTCTTGATGTTCAAACATGTTATAAAGTGAAAAACATGAAACAAGGTTTGCATCTCGAGAGATTTGATCCCTGTCAATGCTTGATAGATCTTGGTTAACATGGATATATATACCATGTCTCAACTCCATGCTAAGAATGAAAGGAATTACATGTCTCCATCTTGAAAAACACATAAATAACATGTTTTAACCATTATTTGTTTACATTTTCCTTATATATGCAAAATCTATTTGTCTCTAAAGATAAATGAATATTTACGTTGAATTTTTTATTATTCATATTTTTCTCCAAATATTACAAGTCAACATATTAAAAAAAACCTATGAATGGAAGGAATTATGCATCTCATTCATCTCGAGCAACACATTAATAAAATGTTTTAACCATATATATATATATATATATATATATATATATATATATATATATATATATAGTTGCTTTACATTTTCTCTCTCTGTTAGATCCCTATAATACTAGTGATTCCCCCATTACTATTGTCATTGTATTCCTTATTTTCTATTATTGTGCCCCATAGAATCTCACTATTGTTATTTTTGTGCCTTTATATTATTATTGTTAGGTCGGCATGGTTATATTGTGACCCCTTAGACTCCTATATATAGAAAGGAGGTTTTGTCATTTGTTTCATCCAAGAATTGTTCATTTGTGTAATATAAAGGAGGTTGCCCCCTCGAAGAGGCTGAATTCTAAGGCGTTGATCTATCTTTTCTATTTTTTTGTGAGTTGATTTCATAACATTTGGTACCAAAGCTTTGGATTCTAGGGTTTCGCTGTTCCAAACAGGGCATCATGGAATTTTCACTATAGCTTTTTTTCTGCAACATTTCAGAAGTGAAAAAAAACCCATTTGAGAAGAAATCTTACTGAACCGCGGGTCCAAATTTCATATCTTGTATCGCTATAGTTTCTGAGATATGGTATGAGGAAGTTAGGGTTTTTGCAAGATCCAAAATTTCATTTAAAACATGTCATCGTGGAATGTTCACTATAACGTTTTGTCTACGAAGTTTCAAAAGCTTAAAAACAAACCCATTTGAGAAGAAACCGGTCTGAACCTTGGCTATGAATTTCATATCCTATCTCACTATATTTACGGAGATATAATCTGAGGATGTTAGGGTTTTTGCAGACCCACAAATTACACTCCAAACAGGTCACCTTGGGAAAATTGTCATAACTTTCTCTTTGAGCATCAAATTTAATTTTCGTAAGAATTTTTAGAAAGAGGACAGACTATAGTTGTTTGGGTACCATTTTTAGAACCTAAGGTTGAAACAGTGACCCGCGGCACATCATACAAGTTAGCTCTACTGAACAAGTCTATACTCAAGGCATCGTGGGAGAATTGGCATAACTCTTCATTGGACAATCCAATCTTGATTAGACTTGTGAGTTAGACATATTACTTAGAGGGTTACCGCAAGAAGAAATTTTAGACCTTGGAGATCTAAAATTATAGAAATACATCAGATTCAATATCATGCTCCTACAAAGTGAAAAAAAAGGTGTGTAGTTTTTCTTAAATTTTTGCATAAGCTTTGTTTGAAAAATTAGTTTGAAGGAATTCAAAGGGCATAGTGAAGCATTATTATTGGTAATTGATGCCTCGAAGAAATAAAACGGAAACACCTAGTAAGTAACCTGAAAGCTCTATCATGACTCATGAAGAAGAGGAATAAATGCAACATGATATATCAAAATTACGAGACCAAGAGCAAAAAATGTCACTCACACAAAAAGTAACAAAATCTAAGATGGATGGTTTAAAGAAAGACGTAGAAGCTAAGGTGTATGGCATGAAAGCTAAAATGGATGGTTTAAATAAAGGCATGGAAGCTAAGATGGATGGTTTAAAGAAAGGCACAGAAGCTAAGATGAATAACGTGTGAACTAAGATGGATGACGTGGAAGCTAAGATGGATGATTTGAAGATAGATTTGAAGACAAGCATGAAAGATTTGAAGACAAATTTGACAAAGTTTATACAAGAAATGCCTACTAATGGTGAAAGGTTAGTAAAGGAAACTCATGATGAGAACAAAACAAATTTTAATCATGATTTCATAGACTCTAATGTTGGATCGAAGAACCACCATGTTCTAAAGATCAATATGAGTAAGTTTGATGGCAAGGATCCTAGAACATGGATACTACAGATGGAACAATTTTTCAATCTCCATAATGTGCATAACACACAAAGGTACGCATTGCAACTTTATATTTGGAACCAAATCAGTTTGTATGGTATCGATGACTTTTCTCTCGTAAAAAAATTGCTACTTGGGCTATTTTTATGAATGAAATGATAGCACATTATGAGGATACAAAAAGCAACACTTTTTTTAGCCAATTGATAAATCTCAAACAAAAGGGTTCAATGATGGATCACATTGAGGACTTCCAAAAATTGAATATAAGGGTAAAATATATCTGAGAGGATCATGGGATTAATGTGTTCATAGGGACTTTAAAAGATAACATCCAACATGAGGTTCGCCTTTGGGAACCAGATTCATTGGAGAAGACATTCAGGTTGGCAAAAAAAATGGAAAGCAAAATTATGGCAACAAGGAAGCCTACCACTCACAATCATAAAGATGGAAGTGTTTTTGCCCCTAACCATCCACAACCTACAAGGTTGACACCACAATAATTGGAAGAAAAAATAAAAAAAGGGCTTTGTTACAGTTTTGATAGCAAATACACTAAAGGTCATAAGTGTGCGGAGAAGAAATTATTTTACATAGATTGTGAAGAGGAGGAAGAAAAGGAATAAGAAATGTCAAAAGAAGAGGATATACACGAGGAAAAAACCTAGAAAAAGAAGAAATGAATTCGACCATATCTTGTAATGCATTAGTTGGAATTACCACTCCTCAAACTATCAAGATAGAAGGGCATATCAAGAAGAAAAAGGTAATAGTGTTGATTGATTCGGGAAGTACCCATAATTTTATTCATTGTAAGATAGCCAAGGAATTGAATTTCTTCCTATATCTAGCATGAGAGTATCAATTGATGGTTGCAAGTGGAGGAACCATAACTTTCTCAGGAAAGTGCCATAATATCAGGCTATTGATGGGAGAATATGTATTGAATAGCCCAATGCTTTCCATTTTAATGGGTGGTGCTGATGTTGTACTAGGAATCCAATGGCTACAATCCTTGAGTACAATAGCTTTTAATTTTCAAGAACTTGTCATGAAATTCTCTGCAGAAGGAAAGGAAGTTGAATTAAGCGGTATCGTAGGGAAATTGGGAAAGATAATAAGCTCTAACGGAATGACAAAGCTTCTAAAGAAAGAAAAATGAGGCATAATTGCACAGTTATGTTTACTAGAGGTTCTCACATCGAAACGATCAATTTCTCCAGATCTCCAAAAAGTCTTGGACAATCATTCCAAGATATTTGAGACTCCCAAAGGCCACCCACCTATTTGTGATCATGATCATGCTATCAATTTTATTCCAAGAAGTGTTCCTCCAAACATCAGGCCTTACATATATCCCTATGTCCAAAAGAGTGAAATTGAACGTATGGTTGTAGAGATTCTAGAGGCTGGTATAATTCAACCTAGTCCAATTTCTTTCTCTACTCCAGTAGTATTGGTTCACAAGAAGGATGGATCATGGTGCATGTGTCCAGATTATATGGAGCTCAACAAGCTCACTATTAAAGATAAATTTCCCATTCTTATCATTGACGAATTATTGGATGAATTGCATGGATCAATTTATTTCACCAAGTTGGATCTTCGTTCAGGATATCATCAAATCAGAATGAAGACTGAAGACATTCCAAAAACAACATTTAGAACTCATGAGGGTCATTATGAATTTTTGGTCATGCCTTTTGGCCTTACTAATGCACCTTCTACATTTCAAGGTTTGATGAATTCCATTTTCAAACCCTTCCTTAGAAAGTTTGTGTTAGTATTTTTTGATGATATACTAATCTACAACAAGCCTTGGAAGGATTATGTCCAACATGTTGACATGGTGCTCAAACTATTGGAGGAGAAACAATTATATGCAAAAATATCCAAATGTTTCTTTGGAGTACAAGAGGTGGAATATTTGGGTCATATTGTATCTCAAGAAGGTGTTAAGATAGACCCTAGCAAAATTAAAACCATTAAGGAATGGAAAATCCCCACAAAAATAAAGCATCTACGAGGATTTCTCAGGTTGACAGTGTATTATCGCAAGTTTGTTAAGAATTATGGGAGAATAGCAGCACCTCTAACAACATTATTTAAGAAAGATTCATTCTCATGGACTCCAGAAGAAACAAAGGCCTTTGAACATTTTAAAGAGGCAATGTGCTGAGCACCAGTCTTAGCTACACCAGACTTCACAAAAACCTTTATTATGGAATGTGATGCCTCAGGAAATGGAATTGGTGTTGTTTTAATGCAAGAAGAAAGATTCATTGCTTTTGAAAGTCGTCCAATCAAAGGAAAGTATTTACACAAAGCTATTTATGAGAAGGAAATGCTAGAAATACTACATGCACTTAAGAAATGGCGACCCTACCTAATGGGAAGACACTTCAAGGTAAAAATAGATCATGATAGTCTTAAACACTTTTTAGAACAAAGATTATCTTCAAAAGAGCAGAAAAAATGGGTCACAAAGATGTTGGGCTATGACTTTGAAATCATCTACAAAAAAGGGAAGCAAAATGTTGTGGCAGATGCACTCTCAAGAAAGGATGAGGATGTGGAAGCAATTATTTGCACCATTTCTATTATCCAACCAGATTGGATAAACAAAGCAAGGGATGAGTGGAAGAATGATGAGGAAGTGTGGGCACTCATTCAAAATATACAACAAGATCCCAGTACATTTGATACATTTAGTTGGAAAAATGATTTGTTATGGTACAAGGATTGGTTATACCTATGTAGTAATTCCCAATTCAAAGAAAATATTCTTAGGGAATTGCACACCTCTCCCGTAGGAGGGCACTTAGGATTTCTAAAACCCTACCACAGGCTTAAGAAGGATTTTTTTTGGATGGCCTTAAATCAAATATTCAAAAGTTTGTGGCGGAATGTTTGGTTTGCCAACAAAATAAAATTGAAACAATTAAGACTCCAAGACTATTACAACCTTTATCAATTCCAAGCCAACGCTGGGAGGAGGTTTCAATGGATTTTATCACAGGTTTACCCAAGTCTGAAGGAAAGAGTGTTATCATGGTGGTAGTTGACATACTTATCAAGTATGCACACTTTTGTGCATTATCTCATCCACTTAAAGCCAGTACAGTTTCTACTGCATTTATGGAAACAATTCAAAAGCTACATGGAAACCCAAAGATTATTATAAGCGACAAATGTTCCATTTTCACTGGAAATTTTTGGACATAATTATTTTCTTGTCTTGGTACTCAATTAGCTCATAACTCATCTTATCATCCTCAATCTGATGGGAAAACTGAGATAGCAAACAAATGTTTGGAAGGATATCTTCGTTTCTTTGTATCTGATAAACATACATAATGGGTCAAATGGTTGCCTCTAGCTGATTGGTGGTATAACACTTCCTTCCATATTGCAACAAAAATGACCCCATTTATGGCACTTTATGGATATCATCGACCATCCATCATGTCATATTTAAGAGAAAATTCTAAGGTTCAAGCAGTGGAAGATCACATCAAGCATCAGCAACAAGTTCTCCAACTCTTAAAGGATAACCTCACCTTGGTGCATAATAGAATGAAACAACAGGAAGATCAACATCGCAGCGAAAGAAGTTTTGATGTAGGTGATTGGGTATTCTTACGGATACAACCATATAAACAAATGTCCCTCAAGCAAGCTAAGAAGGATAATAAATTATCACCAAAGTATTATGGTCAATACAAGGTGTTGCAAAAGATAGGTACTATGGTATACAAATTGGAGCTTCCTGCAGCTTCCCGAGTGCACCTAGTTTTCCATGTTTCATGCTTAAAGAAGGTTATAGGTGACAAGATTCCAATTCAAACAATATTTCCAGAACTTGATGAGGAAGGAAAAATCATATTGGAACTTGAAGTAGTCAAAGAAACAAGAACTCGACATCTATGAAATCGATCAATTTCAAAGTATCTAATCAAGTGGAAGAACTTACCCGTTGAAGATTCCACATGGGAGAATGAAAATTTTATACAGAAGCATCCATAACTACTCAAGCGTTGAGGAAAACACTTTTTTGAAGGAGAGGGGCATGTTAGGTCCCTATAATACTAGTGATTCCCCCATTACTATTGTCATTGTATCCCTTATTGTTATTATTGTGCCCCATAGAATCCCACTATTGTTATTTTTGTGCCTTTATATTATTATTGTTAGGTCAGCTTGGTTATATTGTGACCCCTTAGACTCTTATATATACAAAGGAGGTTTTTTCATTTGTATCATCCAATAATTTTTCATTTGTGTAATGTAAAGGAGGTTGCCCCCTTGAAGAGGATGAATTCTAAGGTGTTGATCCATCTTTTCTATCTTTCTGTGAGCTCGTTTCATAACACTCTCCATTTAAATTAAATATTTTTTTGTTATTAGTATTTTTTTTTTAAATTGTTACATATAAAATCCATATTAAACATTGAAGGAATTACCAAAGCACCTATCAATGGGATAAGAGCGCTCTCTCTCTCTCTCTCTCTCTCTCTCTCTCTCTCTCTCTATATATATATATATATATATATATATATATATATATATATATGAGTTTAATTTCTATATTCAATTAAAAATATATTTACATCACATATGATCAGAAAGATTTATACATTTCTTTTTCCTGTTAGTATGGAAACTAAACCAAATGTATAATTTGAGGTTTGAGCAAGAGTTAATCACAAGATATTAATGATATTTTAGCTAACATAGAATAAAAAGCATAAGCTTGTAGGTTTTGATAAAGAAAATAACTCACACCAACAAAAAAAATAAATCATAGAAATAACTAGACACGAATGATCAGTCCCCATGTGTCGGTGCAGTAGGATCAACTAGTGAAGGAGGATCACGATCATGCAGGAGGGCGCTCTCAATATGCTATAAGCATTGATCCATAGTTTTATACAGTAAATTTTGTTTCCACATCTTATGAAGGATCTCATTACAACTTCCATTCCACTCAAATAATACTTTACCCAACATTTCCCTGAGATGCTAATACATATCCACAGTGAGTAAAAATAGTTGTTCCACCATCTCTCTGAGCCTAGATCGGGTATCCAGTAAGAGATGGGCTCATGTACCTCAATGTCCGATATATATTCATGCTCATATGCCACCTTTTGTTCAATATCCTTAATTCCCTACTATATTGTTAGCGGTGTATGAGCCTCATATCTATCTGAGACTACATGTGCTCTAGCTCAGGCATGCACATTGTTGATTCCATCACAACCCCAAGTCCTTATTTGGGACCCTATTTGGGACTATGTTCTCTATAGACCAATAAATAAGATTGAAAGAGAATGGCCACAACTGTCACTTGTTGCTATGTAGAGAAACCCACCAGAGCTTTGTCCCCAAATAAGAAAAGTATTATCCCATTGATGAGGGGTCATGAGAATATCCTTAACCAAAGACAAAGTAGAATGAAAAGGAAGGGAATCTAGTCATGGGGCTCCTTTTCCTTCCACAGGAATCTCTATAATAACTTGATAAGATCGGATGCATTGAGCTTAGTGTCTTCTAGACCCAACATTGATTAAATCGCTACCCAAAGACTTTGAATTGGGAAACATTCCTTGGCGATGCATATAGCTAACCAAACCAATTTCGGAAAACACATTGCCTTGAATGGAAACTAATGTTTGTCTGAGGTAATTGATTGCACAAAATAAGCAGGGAAACTCTCTATTATGCAATCCCATCACCATATTGTCCCATAATCCCATCCAAAGACATAGTATCTATGAACTTCAGACATGTTTGCATGAGTTGGGTGTGTGGAAGCCAATGACCCAACTTCCTTGTCATCACCCCTGTTACTTTCTCTGTTTCCCAGTGTGTGTGAATTTAAATCTTGAGTGGACACCCCCATCGGGATGAAATATTTTATTTATAATTCACGTTTATTTTTTTAAATACCACATTCAACTCCTTATTATAAAAAATTGAATAAATTAAATATAATAAAATTAATTTCAATTACTTTATCTCTCTATATATAAAGTTGAGATAAAATTTGGTTACTTAACATGGGCATTAAAATACTATATTTATAGCTTATACTAAAATATTTTGTTGTTACCAATATAATTTATTTCAAATATAACATGTGTAATATCCTTGGTATACTACCCCTAATTTTGTAATGTAATAACATTATATTTTTATTTTATGTTCTAAAGAGTGGGACATAGATCTGTGATTTAAGGGTGGGAGGGTCACAGATGGATTTGAGTGCTGCTGACTAAGAACACACCCATATAAAAAATAGAAAAAGAGAATATTTAAGAAAACGCCCACATTCTTCGATGCTTATGAAACAAGAACAATTGGGGAAACAAATAGTCTCACTTAAGCAAAAGAATGTTTCAGGAGGAACTTGAACAACCTCACACAAGGGAAATTAAAAAAGAACTTGAACAATAAGAGAGGGTTTAAGTAAAGAAAATCGATGGAAAACGTTGGAGGGAGATAAAAAAATCGATTTTTGGAAAGCAAGAAGTTGACCCAAACTTGAGCACTAGTATAGCCTACTGAGGATAAAGGAATGGCACTACATGCATTATTTCATCGAAGTTGTGGTTTGGTGTGTCCAAGCATGGAGAAGTCCTACAAAGAAAATTCTCAATCCCATGGTGTTGAGCATAATTTCTAGCTTTGCCGGCTTGAGAAAACCCCTTGGATCATGGATCTGGCTTGGGGGATGACAACTGCAAGAAAGTTTAGGTTGAAGCTAGTCTAGGGTTTGGTAGAAATATGAAGTCCCACCTTTAGTTTCCAGTTGAATTAATATATTCAGAGAAGTGTACACTCCTATGGGTCTATGCATGAATCTAGGTTACAATTTTTGGCAAGCAAGGGCGTATTATGGGTGAAAAAAAGTAGCTCAATTGAGCCTATTTAAGTGCTCAATTGAGCAATATTTGAGCCCTCGATCGAGCTATTTGAGGGATTTAATATTTTTGTATTCAAGCTTCTATGATCCATAATGAATTAAGAAAAGTCTTTCGGTAGAAATCACATAAGAGAAATTTTTGGCCGACGCGTTTGGAACCATCAAGTGTGGTTTATCATTAGGACTAGATGAAGAGACAGACCATGAACCAACAAGTGTGGTTCATCATTAGGACCAGATGAAGAGACAGACCATGGCAAAGGCTTAAATAGAGAGCAATGTAGAGACATGATTTCAAGTAATAGCTATATGTCAACAATAATATTTAAATTATGATATTAATTTATTAATATATTAAAAACAAATATTATTCAAGAACGACTATATTAAACAACTAGTTATTGAAATAATATATTTAAATAATGATATTATTTCATTAATTTATTAAAAATATTAATAGGTAACGTCTATATTAAACGACTAGTTTTTGAAAAATAATATTTAAATAATAATATTAGTTTATTAATTTATTAAAAATATTAATATGTAACGGCTAGTTTTTGAAAAATGATATTTAAATTAATTTATTAAAACAAAATATTATTAGTTTTTGAACAATAATATTTAAATTGTGATATTAGTTTATTACTTTATTAAAAACAAAGATTTATAAGTAACTGCTATATTAAACAACTAGTTTTTGAGAAATAATATTAAAAAAGAAAAAAGAAAAAAAAAAAGAAAAAAGTCAAACTTTAAAGGAGGGGAGTCAAAAATTATAAAAACGAGTCAAAACCCTAATTGAGACAAGATCATTTGATAAATAATTAATGGAAATAAAATAAACTAAATTAAAAATAATTAATGGAAAAATAAATAAAATAAAACAAAAATATATACAAGTCAAAAGAAATATCTATATAAATAAATAAATAAATAAAAATAAAAATAGAAACATACATATATATATATATATATATATATATATATATATATATATATATATATATATATATATATATATATAAGTAATCAATAAATAAAACAGGGTCAACAATAAAATATTGGGCTCATGCCCTTTAAACAAATAACAAAAATACTAAAAGGAGCTAAGAACGAATAAGATGATAAAATACATAAAAAAAACACGAAGGATAAAAAAAATAAACTCTAATGAAGAATAAATCAACAACAAATACTATAAAAAGGATGCCAATACCTACATAGATAAACAAACAGAAAAAAAAAAAATCCCAAAAGGAAGCCTAAAAAATTAGGAGGACACGATAGGGACCCAACTTCTACTAAAATTCCAACCATAATCTCTATTCAAATTACTGGGTCTTTTTTCAATTTCTAGGGCTTTCGTCAATTTACGATGATGGAAATGACTAACCCTAGCAACAACTTGGGCCTCCTCAATGCAGATGCGATGCTTAGATTTATCTGCATGCTCCGCCAAAGTAGAGGAGTGGATCTTGCCTTGCTTGATGTCAGCAACATGCTCATGAATCCTTTGATTAATCGAACGACCAGTCTCACCAATGTAGGGAGTCCACAAGAGCATGGGATAACATAAA